>CM070588.1:11833589-12333589 GCA_036346355.1 Rhipidocladum racemiflorum
CTTACAGCAGCATAGTGACACACCTCTCCTTATTTTTCTCTTTTTTTTCTTTCTTTTTCTATCTTTTCCTTTCTTTTTTCCTCTATGTTCTTTTTTTCCGTTCTTTTTCCTCTCTCTCCTTCCCTTTTTTCCTCTCTCGATTATCTCTTCTTTCTCCTCTTTCCCCAAATACGAATCACTGATCCCTGGACTCCGCTTCCTTCTCCTAGCACCTAGTTTCAAGCGGCGATGGAGCTCAACTAGATCGGATCTACCCTGAGCAAAACGACGACGGTCCAAGTGGCGGAACCCCTAAGAAACTCCCGAGCGGCGACAGTGCCCACACACGGGCATTTGATAAAATGCCCCCAACAAGATTATAATAGATAAAATGCCACATTTGGTATTTTCAATCCATTTTGCTCTCTTTTTCATTGACATGCCACAGGAAAAGACTAAAATGCCTTTGCCCTCCTATTTCAGCCGAGCGCCCGAGTTCTCGGAATTGCTCCCCTCTGCTCTCTCTAGTCTCAGGCGACTAGTTGGGGGCACTTTATCAAATGCCAATGTAAAAGAGGGCAAATCATCAATTTTCTCTTTATTTATAGTATCAATTATAACTGAATTATATCCAAACTCTATATCGAATTTATCTCTAACATGACTTCGAGTCGCACACAACTCGAATTCTACTCGCCAACAAGATCTAACAACTACAAGGTAATATACTTCTAGAGGGTGTCTTTGTACATGAAAACAAAAATTCTGTTACTGAAGTGACAAGTTGTGTTAATAATACTGGAAGAAACACCATTGTGCACTCATGCACAAGTGCATGTGCCTGCAACTTAGCACATATGTTAATGACCATTAGAATGAATTGAATAAATAAGTACAATGTACTGTCAAATTTCATCAAATTAATAGCACATGTTTAAGTGATCATTTGCAAACGGAATACATCATGGTATATGCATGTATCAAAATAGGTGTGCCTACCTAGACATATAACAACAATAAAAGGAATAGGAAACAACAAATCATTGATGAAAGAATTTTTAAGAAAAAGCTTACTCCCAAGCAGGTGCAAGGTCTTGGTTCCATATTCCTTGCAGATTAGATACCTGGGTCCCAGGCCGAGAGCAGGAAATGAGCAGATAGCGACCATATTGAAATAACAATTCAACCAAAGAAGGGTCCTGATCGCTTCTAAAGGTATCCACTCTTTCTGCTGTAGTCTTGATGACTTCGCCAGCTTCTTCCAAGTTTGCATTTTCAACCATTGACGCTTCTGATAGTTGCAATGTAACACGGTGAAAAAACCCCTGATAGTCTTTCAAATGAGCAGCTTTGAGCTGAGCAAATGTGACATTCCTGCTTATATTCATCGTCCTTAGAGCTGCTGATTCAGGATTCAATTTCGAGTCTGAAGGACTCACGAAAGGCCCCTCGAATGAGGAAGCAGCTGTGACAAGCAAAAGAACCCAATCTGCATTATCAATTCTCAACTTTTGATCATTCAGAACTGCTGTTTTTGTGGCAGCACCACCCATCTGCAAGCTAAGAACAGCTGCAAACTTGATGCCAGTAGCATCATTGACTCCTTTTTGCTTCAGTGTGGGTCTTTGTACTGGACAGGTGCCTTCCATGATCATCTCAGTTGCATTTATTACACGAACATTATGGTTTAATTGACTGTTTAAGGATATTGTGAAGGAGACATTTTCTGGTTTGTTTGCAGAGATCTTGGTGACCACCACCTGGTGTGGATTTGAGCAGAAATGCTCTCTACAGTACTGAACTTCCCCAATATTATACGTGATGTACACAGTTGCAGTATGTAAATCAAGCTCTCTTTTGTAGGAAGTATGGCCATGATGAGATGTGCCAAACTCTAGATTTATATCTCCAAGAGGTTGGTAGACCTTCATAGAAGGAATAATGATAAGAAAAATTTTTCCTTCTCATTTCAATGAACTTCTATTGCAAATGATGGTAACACTGCACATACAGTAATTCATGTAATCATTGTACTTTTTTTTAACACATTTGCCTATCATGGCATGGCATAATAATCTTCAATTTAAAATCAATGACAATTGCTGGTTTGAGTTCTTCAGCTAGCCTATGTAATTCTTAGGAATAAGCATGCTTCCATTCAAATACGAAACAAGTAAATCAAGCAACAACTTTTAGAGTTTTATTTTGTGGCTAAGCAAAAAAAAATGTAAAATGCGAAATCTTCCAACATTTTTTGGTGATGGATCAAACATTTATATTTAATTCATGGCGAAATAAAGGCTGAAAAATTGCATGTCGTTAACCTATCTATTATATACAAGCTGCATATGAGTGGTAGAATTAATGGAAGATCAAATTACAGAAGAAAAGAATTTAAAGGCTACTAAAAAAAGGCATTATTTAGCTATAATGTATCATATCATTATTTAAATCACTACACAATGATTGCAAGTGGTCAAGCATTTTACATTCTCCGTTTCTAGGTCTTGCAACACAGTAATTCAATAATCAATAACATGTTCTGACATATATGAAATGCAGAACACCATCGCATGGACACATACAACATACCTCTGTTGGACCACCGAAAAGGCCTGAGGCAGCCTTTGTGGCATCGACAAACCGTCCTTCATCAACGAGCTTCCTGACCACAGCAAGGGCAGCGGGCGCTTTCGGGTCTGTGTAATTTCCCGGCGCGCCTGTCCACAGGGTATCATCTGCAACAACATTTGGAGGCAGCACATTATGGCTACTACCTTCACTTGCCTTGTGCGCCAACATAATGAGGTTTGGTTGGGGCATTTTGTCGAACGCCTTCCGGGCGTCGTTCTTGGAGCAACCCGACAGCCCATGATCAGTTGACCCCCATTCTTGGATGCAAGCATCGAAAGAACCAAGAAACCGGAATTGAACTCAGAGAGCAGGCGGAAGCGTAAGAAGAGGTAGGCGGTTACGTACGGTTGAGCTGGAGCTTCTCGGAGGTGACGCCGCCCCAGACCATGGCGCCGAGGCTGCCGTTCCCGATGGGCGCCGCGTCCGTGAAGTGCTCCGCCGGGGACGCGAACACCACCTTCAACGGCCGCTCCTCCTCTTCTACGGCCTCCGTCCATGGCCACCCCTCCGCCCCGGTCGGCCCGCGCACCCAGACCCATTCGCCGTCCATGGACCAGACAGAGAGAATGCGGTGGTGTAGGAGAGAAGAAATCTGGAAGGAGAGGGGCGGGCGGAGTGAGTGCTTTAGCAGGTTGGGTTGGTGGGCAAGCCTCCATTTTTCGGTTGTCTCCCGTTCCTATGGTGGAATTTGGCGCCAACGGAGAGGACAAAACCGGGACCCGCGAGGCCTCATCCGTTCCGGGCTTCCGGTATACCAGGCAGGGTCTCGCACGTTACCGTACTGTGCAAATTTGATCAAAAATTTTTTTTTAAAAAAAGTAGAAAGATCTAAGTATTTTTTGTTTTTTTATTTAAAAAAATCACGCTAGGTAGAAACCGTCGACGAATTTACGTAACAACGGGCCTTTTGCAAAAAAAATTAATAATACATGACGGATTTGTTTTTTCTGAGAAAAACGAAGAAAGAGCCCTCTTTTACTGAGTTTAACGCCCTATGCATTCACCGAGTAATAATATATGTCGGGGATTGACTATTCACTAAAAACGACCATTTCGCCCCTAGGGGTCCAAAAGGGCAACCGACTACACGGGCCCCTACGGAAGAAGCTCGGGAAACTTGCTCGAACGGCCAAAACATCCGAGCTTGCATGCTCGGGGATTTGTCCACGACCATGCTGGACTGATACCAGCAAACACGCTCGTGTGGGCTACGCAGAAGGTCGGAGGACTTGGTCAAACTATCAGAAAGGAAGGTGGCAACCAATCCTCCGGAGATCAAGGGAAGGCGCACCCGAAATTCAAATAACGCGCAGATCAAGGGGTGCTGGATCGTGGGCGCTACGGATATAGATGCATGGCGTAAATCTAGGGGGTGGTTACCTTCTTTGTATCTTTAGCTTCTGTATTTAAACCCCCCAAGAGCATCCGCAGGGGGGGACATTGGACAAAACATAAACACAATATACTGGAGTAGGGCTGTTATCTCGGCGGTGAGAGGCCCGAACCAGGATAAACACCACGCATCTTTCTCCCGTTTACGCGTTGCTCGGACGATAACCCGGACTCGCACGAAGGGGCCCTGTTGATCCCTCGTTCAACAAGTAAGCTCGGTGGGAGCCCGTTCTCCAATCGTCGACAGCTGGCGCCGTCCGTGGGGATACGACAGTGTGATTCCCGTGCGAATTGGGATCTTCGAGGATGTCGAATTCGGGAGACACTAGGAGTCTTTGTGCCTTCAATGACGTTGATGATGAAGACATGTACTACGCCGGCGACGGTGTAGCCGGTGTGACCGACCCCGCAGGCCACACCGAGTCCGGGAGCTTTTCCCCGTAGCCCGGGGCGTGAGGGCGGGTCCCCCGTTCCCCGCGCATTGCCCTCTCTGACGACGAGGATGACTATGACGGGCTCTACGATGGTTTGGACATACCGGATCATCTTGAGTTCGATCGCGAGACGGCATCCCAAGGGGATACGATGATGTCCCCGTAACGCTTGTCTCATTCTCGCCATGTCAATATGGCTGGGAGCCGTATCGAGCCCGAGGTGCAATTCTCGGGGGCTGCTAAGCGGGATAGCTATGAAGCGGCCAGGCACCACCTCGAGGCGTCTTTGGGAAAGACCCTGGCGAGCATACGCTGCCAAGCAAGAGAAAGGCGGGTTTCCAGGGAGAGGAATTCCTCCCAGGGAAACTCTCGCGATCGTCGTACCCCCGACCACGTCCCAGAACGCCGTCGGAGCTCCCCTCCACCCGTTCGCCAAAGCCGAGAATGGTTGCAGGCTCTGGCGGCGGTTGTGCGCGACCTTCACAGCTTCCCCGATCAACTGGACTTAGAGGCCGTAGGCATGGTCGTAGCCGAGGATCTGGAGAAGCTTGCTGCCGATCTAAAGGTCCCGGATCCTCCTCGCGACCAGAGTGCCCGGAGTGTTTCCCGGGACCGTCGAGGGCATACACCCGTCCGCTCACACAGGGATGAATCCCGATGCTATGCTCGGAGAATGCCCCTGACTGCTAATTCGGTCCGCGAGAAGCCTCAGGGTGATTCCTGAGCAACCTCGGAGCGACATGCTCACATCCACCCGGATTACGAGCATTTCGAACGCTCCACGACCGAGCGGTCGTCGGCGCACCGTCCTCGCGAAGTCTTCTCTCGGCTTGGCCCACGCGTGGGGTGATGGACGAGGGACGCTCGCAATGACCATTATGGCCGAGGACACCACGGTGAGACCTTGAGCTTTGGTTGCCAGGCCTTCACAAGCTCCCTTCGGAATGTCACGTGGCTGAACAAGTTCAAGCCCGGGCACATTGAGAGATTCAACGGGACCCAAAACCCGGACAAATTTCTCTCGATCTATACCACCGCTATCCTAGCTGCCGGGGGCGATGAGGGGGTGATGGCAAACTATCTTCCAACGGTCCTGGATGGCGCCGCTCGCACTTGGCTCTTCAACCAGAAAGAAGGGTCTATACGTTCTTGGGGTCAGCTCAGCGCAGCGCTCCGGGCAAATTTCTAGAGCTGCTACACTCGCCCAGGAAGGGAGCTCGACCTCGAGCGCCTGATTCAGACGGAGGGTGAGACCCTGCGACAATTTGTCCAGAGGTTCATCCAAGTCCGAAATTCGATCCCGGACATATCGGACGAAGCCGTCGTTCGGGCTTTCAAGTTCGGGGTGCGGGACGTGCGTTTCACGCAGGACCTGGAGATCTATCCAGACCTAGCGGCCAACGAGCTCTTCCGCATGGCCGACAGGTACGCCAATGCCGATGAGGCCGTCCAGTGGAATATTGGACGAAGGGAAGCTGCCACCTTAGCCCGGATTGGAAACCTCCACCAGTAAAAAGAGCTCAAACTCTGTGGATAAGAAGATCAAGAAAAAGAAGAAGAAGCAACCCTCGCCGGGCTTGGTCGCTGCGGTGGAGCAGCAACAGCCTCGAGCATCCCAGCCGCAGCGCCGGGGGTTCAATGCTCGGAGCAGAGGGCAGCAAAACCGACCCCGAGATCGAGGCAATCCAGCAGAGCAGTGGGGTGGCCTATACTGCCCGCTCCATCAGGCATACGGGCATGACTTGCGGAATTGCCGAACGTGGACCTACCGCTTGGAGCAGTTTTACAGTGGCAAAGGCCCCATTCCGTCGCTCCCCCAGCAGGGCGAGAACAACAAGGGTAAGCAGCTCGTCGAGGATAAAGACGATGACATGGAGTATCAAGAACCCCAGAACCACATCGCGGTTATCTTCGGGGGCTCCTCCGCCTACAAATCTCGCCGGGATTTGAAGGACGCCGCGCTGGAGGTGCACCATGTCACCCAAGGTAAATCTCCCGTGCAGCATATCAACTGGACCGAGCTGTCTCTTACTTTCTCCATGGATGACTGTCCCCTTGGAATGACCAAACCGCAGAAGCTTCCGATGGTCGTGAGCCCCACCATCAGTAACACCATCGTGGGCTGGGTTCTTATTGACTCCGGAAGATCCTTGGATCTAATTTCCGCCATGGTCCCTCGCTCCAAGATTAATAGCATAGCAGTACCCTTTTTCGGAATAGTCCTGGGAACCTCGATCAAGCCTTTGAGCCAGGTCGTTTTACCCGTTACCTTCGGTAGCCCGAGTAACTTCCGTACAGAGCTGATCACCTTCGAGGTGGTCGACTTCGAATCGGCCTACAACGCCATTCTCGGTAGACCAGCTTTGGCCAAATTCATGGCCGCTTCGCATCATGCGTATCAATGCCTGAAGGTCCCTGGGCCAAACGGGGTCATAACCGTAAAAGGGAGCCACAAGTCCGCATTAAATTGCGACGAAAGTGCGTTGGATATGGTCAGTCAGCTGCCTACACGCGGCCCTGACCAGGAGCCGAAGCACTCCCGGCCCAAAGTTGCCCTCCAGCCTAGAGGAGAGACCAAGGCCGTTCCACTCAACAAGTCGGAACCTGCCAAGGTTGTGCATTTGGGATCTTCCCTAGATCCCAAATAGGAACTTGAGCTCATCACCTTCCTCCGAGCAAACCGGATGCGTTCGCCTGGGAACCATCCGACATGCCCTGGGTCCCAAGGGGGGTGATCGAGCACAGGCTAGTGGTTCAGCCTGACAAAAAACCAGTGCGACAAAAACTCAGGCGGTTCTCCCCGGAAAAACAAGCGATCATCCGGGAAGAACTCGACAAGCTCCTTAAGGCCGGCTTCATCAGAGAGGTCGAGCACTCGAAATGGCTGGCCAATCCGGTCATAGTCAAAAAGAAAGGAGGCAAGTGGCGCATGTGCGTCGACCACACAGGCTTAAACGCAGCATGCCCAAAGGACAACTACCCACTGCCTCGCATAGACCAATTGGTCGATGCAACGGCGGAGTCGCAGGTCATGAGTTTCCTGGATGCTTATTCGGGATATCATCAGATCAATATATCACGAGAATACGAAGAGAAGACCTCCTTCATCACCCCGTTTGGTACATTCTGCTACACGACCATGTCTTTCGGTCTGAGAAACGCTGGAGCAACTTTTCAGTGCCTCATGCAGAAAACCTTTACAGACCAAGTAGGTCGGAACTTGGAAGTTTATGTCGATGATATAGTTGTCAAAAGCAAGTTCGCCTCAAGTCATGTCGCTAACTTAGAAGAAACATTTTGTAATCTCAATAAGCATCGAATAAAATTGAATCCGGAAAAATGCGTTTTTGGTGTAAAGGCCGGCAAAGTGCTCGGCTACATGGTCGGTCCACAAGGGGTCGGGGCAAATCCATAGAAAATCGAAGCCATCGAGAACATGAGGCCGCCCACATGTGCGAAGGAAGTACAAGCCCTGGCCGAACGAATGGCCGCCTTGAGCCGCTTTATTTCCCAGCTGGGTGAGCGAGGGCTACCTTTCTTCAAAGCCCTTCGAAAGCACGACGGTTTTATATGGACAGAGGAAGCTAATCGTTCCTTTAAGGAGCTAAAACAATACCTGTCCAAACCACCCATCCTGGTCACACCTAGGACAGGGGAAGAATTGCTGCTATACCTGGCGGCGACCCCACAGGCCGTGAGTGCAGTACTAACGGTGGAAAGGGATGGTGTCCAACGACCTATCTATTATGTTAGCGAGGTACTACATGGATCGAAGGAGCGTTACCCTGAGGTCCAAAAACTCTTGTATTCATTACTGATGGCTTCCAGGAAGCTGCGCCATTACTTCCAAGCACACAAGATCGTGATACCGACCAATTTCCCGCTCAGAGAAATCCTGAAAAACCAGGACGCCAGTGGTCGTATAGCTAAGTGGGCCATGGAGCTCGCCGAGTTCGAGATAATGTTCTCGGCTCGCACGGCGATCAAATCCCAGGTTTTGGCCGACTTCGTGGCAGAATGGTCGGCCCCGGCCCTGCCAGCGAGCGAGCCCACCAAATCTAGGGAAGACCACTAGACCATGTATTTTGATGGATCCCGAGCATACGAACGCTCGGGGGCTGGTGTTGTGCTAGTCTCCCTAGAAGGAGAGCAGCTGCGGTACGTCATTCAACTTCACTTCGCTGCCTCTAATAACGCAGTAGAATACGAAGGTATCTTGGCCGGGCTACGAGCATGCAAATCGCTCGGAGTCCAACGACTAACCGTGAAGGGCGATTCACAGTTGCTCGTAAACTAGGTAAATAAGGAGTATCAGTGTTCCGATACCTCAATGGCACTTTACATGGCCGAAGTAAGGAAGATGGAGAAGTACTTCAAGAACTTCGAAGTACTCTACATCCCCAGGAAGGACAATGCCCTGGTCGACCAACTGTCCAAGGTCGGTTCCTCTCAAAATACCGCCCCGGCGGGGGTGCTCGTCGAGCACCTACACAAGCCCTCCATTTTCTCTGAAGAGGAGGCACCAGAGACCATCGGTAGGGTCTCCTTCCTTGAGCAAAGTGCAAGTTAGATGATGCCATTCGTCCAATACCTTGCGCATGGGACATTGCCCGAGGAAGAAGCTGAGCATTCCCGGCTAACAAGGCGATCTTCTCAGTACAAACTAATCGAAGGTGACCTATACCGAAAAGGTGCATTAGGAATCCTCTCTAAATGCATCTCTCAGGAGGAAGGCCAGTACCTTCTTCGTGACATCCACGAAGGAATGTGCGGAGCTCACTCGTCATTCAGAACACTTGTGAGCAAAGCCTTCCGATGGGTTACTATTGGCCTACGGCCTTGGCGGATGCTCGGTCGATCTTGACGACCTGTCGAGCATGCCAGTTTCAAGCTCGCAAAGTCCATCAACCAGCATATACGCTACAAACCATACCACTTTCGTGGCCGTTCTCGACCTGGGGACTCGATATCCTCGGACCTTTCCCTCGAGGCCGGAAAGGCTGCAAGTACTTGCTCGTGTCTATCTACACTTTCACCAAGTGGATAGAGGCCGAACTCGTGTCAACCATCTCAGCCCAAGCGGCCAAGAGGTTCCTCCAAAGCAACGTAGTGACTCGGTTTGGGATACCCAATCGTCTCATCACGGACAACGGGACTCAATTCACCAGTGAATTGTTCCAAGCATATTGCGAGGAGGTCAGGATCAAGGTCTTCTTCGCTTCTGTGGCACATCCACAGAGCAACGGGGCAGCCGAACGAGCAAATGGGCAAATCATCCAAGGAATCAAAAAGAGGGCCTTTAAGAACCTCAGTCAGCACAAGCAGGAGTGGGTGGACGAGCTACCCTCTATGCTGTGGTCGATTCGCACCAGCACAAGTCGAGCCACGGGCGAAACCCCATTCCAGCTTGTCTACGGTGCAGAGGCCATTTTGCCTGTAGAAATTGTGCTGGGTTCCCCAAGGGTACAACTGGTCGATTCCGTCGACCAGGAAATCGAGCGGCTCGTCGACCTAGACCTCGTAGAGACAACACGAGAGCGGGCGTTGCTCCGGTCCGCGGTTTACCTACAGGCACTTCGTAGGCACGCGGCCAAGTCGGTTCGACCAAGGGCCTTACAAGTTGGCGACATGGTCTTACGACGAGTTCAGGACCTGTCAAAAGCCAACAAGCTAACCCCAAGATGGGAAGGCCCCTACATGGTCGTATCTGCAACACGCCCGGGGGCTGTTCGCCTAGCGATGGAGGACGGTCGGAAGCTCGCCAGCACCTGGAACATTGACCAACTGCGTAAATTCTACGTTTAGATGTGTATCTCTCTTTTGCGCCCGCTACGCTGCCTTTAGCAAACCGATTCTTTTTTCCTCTCTCGTTTTTTTTCCAAGAGCTCCATAAGCCGCCAGTACGGCAAACGAGCTTAACTGACAATGCGTGTGTACCATCCCCTTTGGGCACCGGCTGGACGTTTGCCCGCACCGGTCACCATCCGCAGTAGCTCTTCACTGCATGAACGATCGTGCGCAGATGAGAGGAGCCGCCCAGATCGTCCTCGAGTTGTTGGATGAACAGTTGCTCCCATCTGATTTGGATCCTAGCAACAAATCACCAGAGGTGATCTCGGTGCTAACACCCAAGCCCAATCGAGACAACTCTAAGGACATCCAAGCAATTCGACAACCATCCCGGTATTCCCCCGGTATGCGATCCGAAACTCGCCCAGGATCCCCACATACCGGTTCCCAAAGCCATATCAAAACTCAATTCGCACAAAGGGGCATCGAGCCCCCAAACTTCACTACCAGAGGCGCAGGAATCGCGGAAGCAACAAAACACAACACGGCACACGGAAGCCCAAAGAACAACCAAACAAACGCACCCACAAGACAAGACGAAAGAGAACGAAAAGGCATTACAAAACACAAGCGTAGCTGTACAACCAAAAGATCCAACCCTATCCTATACAACAAAAGTAAAACTCCTCTGGAAGTGTCATGCCCTGAACACTTCCGGGCGCACACGCGTCGACAGCCTCTACTCGGTGCCCCGCCTGGTCACCGATGCACGATGAGGGGCAAAACTCACACCATTTGGATCCTCACCTGCAAAATCACAAAAGCAGAAGCCTGAGTACAAAAGGTACTCGCAAGTCTTACCCGTGGTCCATATATGACCGACTCCAAAAGGATATGCATTCTGGATGTAGCAAGGAATAGGCTCAAGGTAAACTATTGCTGAATTGCTTATCATTTGTTGTTTAGTTACTCGAGCTACTCAATTCACAATTTTAAAGCGGTTGTAACAGCGTCTACCACTAGATGAAGTTAACATCTAACAATTCACAACAATTATTCCACATTTGTTTCGAGCTCAAGCCCAACGGCGAACTTCAGTTCAAGTTATTACTACGTGTAGTAACAGATGACCAAGCGTGCTCATATCTAAGAGCGCGGCAATTTGAATCGCTTAATTAACCTTGCAGGGAAGCATTGATCACACGACATGTGCCACAAAGGAACCTCATGTTAACCCCCTCCCATCCATACACATTCATTGAGGCATCTTCATGCAGCCCGAAAACCTAGCACCCCCTCGAGCGGCCCAAGCCCGGCTTGGCGCTCGAGAGCCGGCCTAGGCCACGCCCTCAACCACGTCCAACCGCATGAGGGCATGGCTCATCGAACGGCATGCGATGAAAGAGTGGCTTACCGTACCATAATCGGGCATGCGATCAACCTAATGGTGCTCAGCCACAGTTAAACATCGGATCGGTCCTTAGCTGACTCAGGCGGGACTACCACATTTGGGTCTCCTTACCCAAACGTCCAACTCTCCGGCCCGGTCTCCAATTTCAACCATTCAATTTCTCATAAGTAACCCATTGCAACCCAATACTTGTGAAGTAAATAATCTCAAGCGGTGGAACCTTCCACCACTTGGCCCAACCCAACTTCTAAGCATACTAAGCATGACACAATTAATACCCATAATCTAGCTTCAATGGAGGTGTTCAACAAGTATGAAGGAGGGTATGTGCAACAATTAGGATCTAATCCTATCCCACAATTCAATTCCTAATGCAGTACGTAATTCACAATTAAGCCATTGATTCGCAAAAATATAGTTACATAGGGTTCAAGATGCATAGGTGCTTGCCTTGTTCTTCTGCTTGCGGGTCGGTGGTAGCTGGCTCTCCGGTAGCACCCTCAGTCACCGCGGAGTGAAGTCCCGCGGGATCGCTCTCTACACGGGTACAATGCATAAATAAGATGCATGCAATGCATATGAATGAAGTACAATTGTAAGACCCCCAAGTAATAGCTAAACTGACGGAAATCCCGCGCGAGAGATAGACTAGCCAGTCCGGATAGTCCGGATAATCCGGACACTCTAGGCCTTTTGTCCGGATACTTCAGACCAGGAGCATTTGGTCCATCACGACCTAGGGATGGAAGTCCTACCACTCTCTACGGCTTCACAACGACCCGATCTAAGACTTTTTTACACCTTGCACGGTCGGAGAAGCTTCGAGCTAGCCCAAACCTCGAGAAAACGGCGCTAGCTAGAGAAAACCCCAACCAAACCTATTTTAGCTCTCGGGATGGCATCATTGTTACCCGATCTACCACCCTAGCACCCACATTCACCAACCCAAGTCCCAAATCAAACCCAAGAATCACCACACCTCAAAACCCTAGAACTCCAAAGTTCATCCCCAACTCCCAAATCTAAATCCAAACCCTAACCCCACCATGAATGGCCCTAGAACCCAAGAAACCCACGAATCAACTCCCGGAAGGGACCTTACCTTCGAGGAGGAGGAAGAGGAAAGAGTAGCCGGGTAGAAGAAGGAGAACACTGGCTTGGGGAGGAGCTTGAGGACGTCGGTGAGGAGTCATGGGAGGTCGCCGGAGTGGGGAGCTCACCGGAGACAAGGCTTGGGTGGAGGAGAGACACACGGGTAGTGGGGAGCAATGGGTGGAAGAAGGAATGAGTGAGGTGCCACGAAATGGAGTTTTATACCAACCCCCCGCACAGTCCGGACTCTCCGGACATTTAACCCGAAGACTCTGTGTTGGGGTCTTCGGTAGAACTAATTTCGAACACCCCAGACACTCCGGACAATTTGGTCCGGATACTCCGGGTTGAGGTGTTCGGTAGCACTAACTCGGATACTCCGGACATTTTGTCCGGACATTCCGGGTTATATCCGGATACTCCGGACATTAAATCCGGATACTCCGGATGTCCCAGAGTTTAGAAGTTCAGGTCCTTGACAAACCCTCCACCTTAAGGGAATCCCGCCCCGAGATTCAGAACAAGTGTACAGGCGGAATAGAATGAAAATGGACCAGACAGTCGTGCTCTAATCGATATGCCCCTCATTGCGAAAGATGGTACACTAGTACTTACACGGCATTGAAGAAATCAGGATACTCGGTCTTTGGGCGATCCTCGGGCTCCCAAGTAGCTTCATCTTCAGTGTGATTGCTCCACTGAATCTTGTAGAATTTGAGCGTTCTCCTCCGAGTCTTGCGTTCCGCTTCTTCCAGGACCCAAATCGGACATTCTTGATAGGACAGATCCGGTTCAGGCGTGACTCCTAGATCATCCACTTCAAGTGACTCGAAAGGAGTACGGAGACACTTCTTCAATTGAGAGACATGGAAAACATCGTGGACCATCTCGAGCGTGGAGGGAAGCTCTAGCTGATAAGCCACTTGACCTCGCTTCGCAAGGACCCGGAATGGTCCTATGTATCGAGGTGCCAGTTTTCCTTTAATCCCAAACTGACGAGTGCCTCGAAAAGGAGATACCTTCAGATAGACGAAGTCGCCAACGTCGAAGGAGAGGGGTCTCCTACGGAGATCAGCATAACTCTTCTGTCGGGACTGTGCTATCCTCAAGTTCTCCTGAATGATCCTCACTTTTTCTTCCGCCTCCAGGACTAGTTCAGGTCCAAGAAATGAACGCTTCCCGCTCTCGGACCAATTCAGAGGTGTCTGATAGCTACGACCATACAGTGCCTCAAAAGGGGACATTTTGATGCTGGTTTGGTAGCTGTTATTATATGCAAACTCGACATACAGGAGACACTCCTCCCATTTCTTCCCATAGGACAGTACGCATGCCCTCAACATATCTTCGAGGATCTGATTGACCCTCTCGGTCTGGCCGTCAGTTTGAGGGTGATACGCTGAGCTGTGGAGTAGCTTCGTGCCCAGTGCTTCATGCAAACTTCCCCAGAATCGAGAAACAAACTGAGAGCCTCGATCTGAAATTATCCGCTTGGGTACTCCATGAAGATATACAATCCGCGAGATATACAACTCCGCATATCTCTTGGTAGGGTAATTGGTGCGAACAGCTAGGAAGTGTGCAGACTTTGTCTACCGGTTGACGATCACCCATATCGAGTCGTGACTCAAAGAAGTTAGAGGCAAGCCGGTAATGAAGTCCATACTAATATCTTCCCACTTCCAGCTCAGAATGGGTAGCGGTTGAAGAGTGCCAACTGGTTTGAGATGTTCGGCCTTTACCTTTTTGTAGACATCACACTCTGACACATAGCGAGCAATCTCGCGCTTCATGTGAGTCCACCAGAATTGCCGCTTCAAGTCCTGATACATTTTATTGCTGCCCGGATGGATCGCAAGCAAGGAATTGTGGGCTTCATCAAGGATCCCCCATTTTAACTCTTGATTAGCGGGGACGACTATGCGCTCACCAAACCACAAGGTTCCTTGATCATCCAGACGGAAGCCAGGAGCTTGACCAGACTTCAAGTTATTATGGATTTGGGTAACACCCTCATCCAACTTTTGAGCCTCTCGAATCCGATCAAGCAATGTGGACTTCAATTCCACATTAGCCAAGGTCCCTTCTTCTATCATTTCCAAGTTGAGCTTTTGAAACTCAGCACAGATGGTAGCACTCTAGGGTTGAAGAGTGAGGCAATTGCAACGAGCCTTGCGACTCAACGCGTCTGCCACCACATTGGCTTTACCCGGGTGATAATGTACCTCCATAGTGTAATCCTTGATCAACTCAAGCCACCTTCTTTGTCTCATATTCAAGTCTTCCTGAGTGAAGATGTACTTGAGGCTCTTGTGATCGGTATAGACATTGCACTTATTCCCCAGAAGATAGTGGTGCCAAATCTTCAAGGAATGGACCACTGCAGCAAGCTCTAGATCATGGGTTGGGTAGTGCTCTTCATGGTGCTTTAGTTGCCAAGACGCATAGGCAACAACCCGGCCATCTTGCATAAGCACACAGCCAAGTCCGATGCCAGATGCATCGCAATACACATCAAACGGCTTGTGAATATCAGGCTGGGTAAGAACTGGAGCGGTAGTGAGGCGCTGTTTCAGAGTTTGAAACGCCTGCTCACATCGCACTGACCACTTGAATTCGGTGCCCTTCTTCAGTAACTCTGTCATGGGCTTGGCTATCTTAGAGAAGTCCTGAATGAAACGGCGATAATAGCCAGCCAGCCCAAGGAAACTGCGAATCTCTGTGACAGACTTGGGCTGTTCCCATTTGAGCACATCCTGCACTTTGCTTGGGTCAACGGCTATGCCTCGCTCGGAAAGGACATGCCCCAAGAAAGATACCTCTTTCAGCCAGAACTCGCACTTGCTGAACTTCGCATACAAGCGGTGTTCCCGAAGCCTCCCGAGAATGACGTGAAGGTGCTTGGCATGATCTTCCTCGTTGGCTGAATAAATGAGGATGTCATCAATGAAGATGACGACAAAGGAATCCAGCTCCTCCATGAAAATGGAGTTCATGAGGTACATGAAATACGTCAGCGCGTTTGTCAAACCGAACGACATGACGGTGTACTCATACAACCCATATCGGGTGGAGAAGGCAGTCTTTGGGATGTCTTCGGCCAGGATCTTGATCTGATGGTACCCGAGTCTCAGGTCAATCTTAGAGAACACCCGTGCACCAGCAAGCTGATCCAACAGGATATCAATCCGAGGCATGGGGTACTTGTTCTTGATAGTGACAGCATTCAAGGGACGGTAATCCACGCAGAGGCGAAGTGATCCGTCCTTCTTGGTCACGAATAGAGCCGAGCAGCCCCAAGGCGAGGAGCTCGGGCGAATGAAGCCCTTATCCATCAACTCCTTCAGTGCTTCTTCAACTCAGCCAATTCATTGGGTGGCATCCGGTACTGCTGCTTGGACACGAAAGCAGTACCGGGCTGAAGCTCCACCACAAATTCAATGTCCCGATCAGGTGGCATCCCCGGTAATTCTGCTGGGAATACATCCGGGTACTCAGACACCACTGGAACAGACTCTATCTCCTCGATTTCAGCACCATTCAGGGAACAGAGGGTGGCCTTGCTCTCATCAAGAAGTAACGTTAGCCAACCGCCCCTTGGTCCCTTAAGTGAGATGGTGCGGCATGAACAATCCAGGATGGCGTGTTGGCGCGTCAGCCAATTCATGCCTAGAATGACATCCAATCCCCGAAGGTCAAGAAGTAGAAGATTAACCATGAAGGGAACCCCTTGAACTTGCACCAACGCCTTTTTAACTACTTGATTCACTACAATCTTTGACCCCAGCGCCTCAATAAGAAACGGAGTGGAGCTGCTACTCACTCTCATCTGATGGTGCATGGCGAACTCCTTACGAATGAAAGAACGAGAAGCCCCCGAGTCAAACAATACCCTAGCAGAAAGCCCATTAATGCAGAACATACCCGTCAGCACTGTGTTGCCCTTTGGAATCTCCTCAGCATCAACGTAGTTGACGTGGCCTGTGGCCGGGCGCTGAAGTGGAGGTGGTCTTTGTCATGGCGAAGCTGTGGGGCGGTAGAATTGTTGCCCCGCCTTGGAAATGGGCAGTCTCTGATGAAGTGCCCTGCACGCCCACAGTTGTAGCATGGCCCGGTCCAGCGGTCGCCACTCGCACTGGTGGTCGTGGGTGGAGGTCGAGGAGCAAAGAATGGAGGACGAGCCACTCCGGTAGGTAGGGAAGGCACAGCGATGTCAGGCCCTCGGTGGTGGAAAAGCACCCCGGGCCCGCTGTGAACTGCCACCAGCCGAGTACTGAACCGCCCTCTTCCGCTTCTTCTCATCTTGATGGCTTCTCATCTTATGCTCCACAGTAATTGCCCGACTCACCAAAGCATTGAAGTCAGCAAAATCACAGACTGAGAGCTTATCCTGCATCTTTGCCGTCAGTCCATTCATAAAACGACCCTGCTTCTTCGGATCGGTGTCCACTTCCTCAGGAGCATACTGAGCCAGATAATTGAACTCCAGGGAATAGTCCATCACGGACTTGCTACACTGCTTGAGGGTAAGAAACTGCTGCTTCTTGATATCCATGAGTCCCTTCGGGATGTGGTACGCCCGGAAGGCCTCACGGAACTCCGCCCAGGTCACCTGATGACCGGCTGGCTGCATCACCAGAAAATTGGCCCACCACGCACCAGCAGGACCTTGAAGCTGCTGCGCTGCGAAAGGCGCCTTCTGGAGATCCTCACAATGGATGAGCGCAAACTTCTGCTCCATGGTGCGTAGCCAATCGTCAGCCTCCAACGGATCACTGGCCCTGGAGAACGTCGGCGGCTGAGTGTGCAGAAAGTCCAGGTAGCCGTTGGGTCGGCCTCGCCCCTCACCGCGGCCACTCGGAGCAGCCTGATTCTGGACAAGCATCTCCAGAATGCGATTGGTTGTCTGCTGGTTCTGCTCCGACCGCAGCAAGATATCCAGCACATTGGGAGGAGGAGGCGGATTGCCATGGTCGGGCTACGATCGCCCAGCGCCATCGTCACCGCCCATGCCTCCATGGGTCCTCATTCTGTCGTTAACCAAGGTCATACGACAAGAGTTAGAACCTTCACGGAAAGGACAAGTCCTAAACGCAGAAAACCCCGAACTGTCCCCACTTTAGACTGTAGCACTCCACAATAGAGTCCCACAAGTCTAATACACCAAAACACAACACACGATGCAAATGGCCATGCACATGCCAGATATGAGATGAGATGCACGATTCCAACGTAACCCTCACACTCACCACTATAACCTAGGGCGGGATAAGTATTACCTTCTACCAAATGCATTATGACACTCCTAAACAATCTCCTAACTGGTCGTCAAGTTGGGGTTAATCTTTGCGCGCCTTGCTCTGATACCAGCGTTGAGAGGAGCCGCCTAGATCGTCCTCGAGTTGTTGGATGAACAGTTGCTCCCATCGGATTTGGATCCTAGCAACAAATCACCAGAGGTGATCTCGGTGCTAACACCCAAGCCCAATCGAGACAACTCTAAGGACATCCAAGCAATTCGACAACCATCCCGGTATTCCCCCGGTATGCGATCCAAAACTCGCCCAGGATCCCCACATACCGGTTCCCAAAGCCATATCAAAACTCAATTCGCACAAAGGGGCATCGAGCCCCCAAACTTCACTACCAGAGGCGCAGGAATCGCAGAAGCAACAAAACACAACACGGCACACGGAAGCCCAAAGAACGACCAAACAAACGCACCCACAAGACAAGACGAAAGAGAACGAAAAGGCATTACAAAACACAAGCGTAGCTGTACAACCAAAAGATCCAACCCTATCCTATACAAAAAAAGTAAAACTCCTTTGGAAGTGTCTTGCCCTGAACACTTCTGGGCGCACACGCGTCGACAGCCTCTACTCGGTGCCCCGCCCGGTCACCGACAGATAGTAGGGGCAAAACTCACACCCCGCTGGATCCTCACCTGCAAAATCACAAAAGCAGAAGCCTGAGTACAAAAGGTACTCGCAAGTCTTACCCGTGGTCCATATACGACCGACTCCAAAAGGATATGCATTTTGGATGTAGCAAGGAATAGGCTCAAGGCAAACTGTTGCTGAATTGCTTATCATTTGTTGTTTAGTTACTCGAGCTACTCAATTCACAATTTTAAAGCAGTTGTAACAGCGTCTACCACTAGATGAAGTTAACATCTAACAATTCACAACAATTATTCCACATTTGTTTCGAGCTCAAGCCCAACGGCGAACTTCAGTTCTAGTTATTACTACGTGTAGTAACAGCTGACCAAGCGTGCTCATATCTGAGAGCGCGGCAATTCGAATCGCTTAATTAACCCTACAGGGAAGCATTGATCACACGACATGTGCCACAAAGGAACCTCATGTCAACCCCCTCCCATCCATACCCATTCGTTGAGGCATCTTCATGCAGCCCGAAAACCTAGCACCCCCTCGAGCGGCCCAAGCCCGGCTTGGCGCTCGAGAGCCGGCCTAGGCCACGCCCTCAACCACGTCCAACCGCATGAGGGCATGGCTCATCGAACGGCATGCGATGAAAGAGCGGCTTACCGTACCATAATCGGGCATGCGATCAACCTAATGGTGCTCAGCCACAGTTAAACATCGGATCGGTCCTTAGCTGACTCATGCGGGACTACCACATTTGGGTCTCCTTACCCAAACGTCCAACTCTCTGGCCCGGTCTCCAATTTCAACCATTCAATTTCTCATAAGTAACCCATTGCAACCCATTACTTGTGAAGTAAATAATCTCAAGCGGTGGAACCTTCCACCACTTGGCCCAACCCGACTTCTAAGCATACTAAGCATGACACAATTAATACCCATAATCTAGGTTCAATGGAGGTGTTCGACAAGTATGAAGGAGGGTATGTGCAACAATTAGGATCTAATCCTATCCCACAATTCAATTCCTAATGCAGTACGTAATTCACAATTAAGCCATTGATTCGCAAAAATATAGTTACACAGGGTTCAAGATGCATAGGTGCTTGCCTTGTTCTTCTGCTTGTGGGTCGGTGGTAGCTGGCTCTCCGGTAGCACCCTCAGTTACCGCGGAGTCAAGTCCTGTGGGATCACTCTCTACACGGATATAATGCACAAATAAGATGCATGCAATGCATATGAATGAAGTACAATTGTAAGACCCCCCAAGTAATAGCTCAACTGACGGAAATCCCGCACGAGAGACAGACCAGCCAGTCCGGATAATTTACCCAGACAGTCCGGATAATCCGGACACTCCGGGCCTTTTGTCCGGATACTCCGGACCAGGAGCATTTGGTCCATCACGACCTAGGGATGGAAGTCCTACCACTCTCTACGGCTTCACAATGACCCGATCTATGACTTTTCTACACCTTGCACGGTTGGAGAAGCTTCGAGCTACCCCAAACCTCAAGAAAACGGCGCTAGCTAGAGAAAACCCCAACCAAACCTATTTTAGTTCTCGGGATGGCATCATTGTTACCCGATCTACCACCCTAGCACCCACATTCACCAACCCAAGTCCCAAATCCAACCCAAGAATCACCACACCTCAAAACCCTAGAACTCCAAAGTTCATCCCCAACTCCCAAATCTAAATCCAAACCCTAACCCCACCATGGATAGCCCTAGAACCCAAGAAACCCACGAATCAACTCCCGGAAGGGACCTTACCTTCGTGGAGGAGGAAGAGGAAAGAGTTGCCGGGTAGAAGAAGGAGAACACCGGCTTGGGGAGGAGCTTGAGGACGCCGGTGAGGAGACACGGGAGGTCGCCGGAGTGGGGAGCTCACCGGAGACAAGGCTTGGGTGGAGGAGATACACACGGGCAGTGGGGAGCAATGGGTGGAAGAAGGAATGAGTGAGGAGCCACGAAATGGAGTTTTATACCAAACCCCCGCACAGTCCGGACTGTCCGGACATTTAACCCGGAGACTCCGGGTTGCGGTCTTCGGTAGAACTAATTTCGAACACCCCGGACACTCCGGACAATTTGGTCCGGTACTCCGGGTTGATGTGTTCAGTAGCACTAACTCGGATACTCTGGACATTTTGTCTGGACATTTCGGGTTATATCCGGATACTCCGGACATTTAATCCGGATACTCCGGATGTCCCAGAGTTTAGAAGTTCAGGGCCTTGACAGCAGACATCCTCTAGCCCGGTACAAACTCAGCTCCTACTTGGGTTCGGTAACTCTATTGTCGGAGCAAGCCCATTTGTCCTACACGCACGACCATGCTCGCGCGCGTCCCTTTCTCGACTTGAGCGGCGAACCCGATCATTTACAGCGCGGTGTGCCTGAGAAATTTTTTCGGCTCTCCTATGAACAAACTTGTGCCCGCAACTTGAGGGGCATGACCTTTGTCCATAGCGGGGGCTCGTACAATAGAGGCAAATCGTTCTTTTCCCGGAGTTTTACTCTTGATCGGAATCTTTTCTCTTGATGCCTTGCTTTTATACGGTAATCAAGTTTTTTCCTTCAGGTTATATCCCTGTTCTCTCCTGTGGTTGTTTTCCTCTCTACAGGATGAGCCTCGAGCAAACATAAGTACGTCCAAAGCAAGGCCGGGAAAAAGAGGACAAGGTTTTAATTTTTCTATTCTTGTTCAATAACCAAAAAATTTTACAGGTCTACATAAGCAAAGGGAAAAAGAAAGATAAAAGAGAAAGAGCGTCCAAGATTAACTCCTACGCTCGGCCTGGAGGATAGCAAGCTCCTCCTTAAGGGAATCGACCTCGGCCTCGAGGTCCAAAACCTTCCGCCCGGCCGCACGACCTTCGGCCGCGCTTTCCCGGAGGCGCTGCACCTCCTTGAGCTGGGCCTCCTCGCGCTCCCAAGCTCCTTGGGCGGTGCGGCGCAGGTCGGGGGACCTCCTGCCGTAGCTTCCCCAGCTCTTCCTCAAGCTCGGCGCACCTTTGCTCCGAGGTGGTCTTCGCCGTTTCACATTGGAGGAGTTGGTCCCGAAGCCCGGCGACGATGCCCTGCGCCGACTCCAGCTCCTTCTGGTCGGAGGCGTGCACCTCGGAGACCCGACGCTCAAGATCGGCGATCTTGGCGTCTTGCTCGCGATGGTACCTCTAGTACTCTTCCGCGGAAACCGTGGAGGCATCGATATCCTCCATGGCCTTGGCAGCAAACTGCGAGCAAAAAAGAAGAAGGGTTAAAAAACACTTTAAAAGCTTTTAATGCAGAAGAAAGGGGCGAAGTACTCACCAGAAGAACACGGCTGACCAACTTGTCCTGGAGCCGCTGGCGGTCGGTCACGCCAGCTCGGAAAAAAGGATTGACCCATGCAGGATCATCCTGGCCCTGAGCGTGCGCATCAAGGTCTTGCCCCTCCTGGGCACTCGGTGCACCCAAGAGGTCAGCGGCGGCTTCTCCCCTGGTCGTCTCCTGAAGGTGTACGACCACCGGGGCTTGGTCGCCCTGAGGGTGTTCCTCCCTGAGGGCTTGCAGCTCGTGGCTTCCTTCCCCCTGCTCGGCCTCCATGCTCGGGGGCTGGACGCCAACCGCGGCCGCCTCCGCTCCTTGGTCCGCGGCCGGAGGCAATCGTTGACGCATTTACCAACTCCTCCGCCTCGGTCCCGGCCGAAGACGCATCGCTCGTGGGACGACCAACTCTTGGCCTCCAGAGCCCGCCACGTGGGCCTCCCCCGTGCTTGGCGCCGCGCCCGTCCCTTCGCAAGGGACCAAGGCCATAGCCCCTTGGTCCTCAGCCCCTTGCAGGCCTTACTCCTCTGCGACCGGTGGGGGCTCGACGTTCGCCGGACGAAGCTCGGGGTCCTCCGTAAGTGCAGCTCGTGGCGGCTCCTCCTCGTCCTCGGCCATCACTTGGTCAAGGATGCGATCGAGCTCGGCGTCAACTGCAGAGTCGAGAATCCTCTAAGCCATTTGCTGGAAATCAAAGGATAGCAGCCGAGCTATCACGCCCACACCAAGCGGAGTGGGGTTAGCTCGGAAAATCGCAAAAAGAACAAAGGACTCTACGAAGAGACTACGCGAGGGTTACCTTCCGCTCGACGAGCATCCTCGTCCTAGGCTTCCTCGCCCTGGACCATGGGCGCCCTGCCCGCGTCGGCCTCATAGGCCTCGGTGACGGCCTCGGTGCGCTCCGTGGCGGCGTTGCTAGCCCGCGCCATCACCGGGTCAACCTCGTCCATGTCTTCCCCTTGCAACACCAAGGGCGGGCAAGGCGACGACCTTTGCCTTCTCCTGACCAAGGCAAAGGTGTCCTCCTCCTCTTCCTCCTCCTCGGCCGGGGCCTCGACCACTTGCACGAGTTGAGCTTGAAGGGCCATGATCTGCTCCTCCAGCTGCTCCTTGCTGGCGGTGGACTTGGCCGCCTCCTTGGCCTTCTTCGCCTGCTCAGCCAGCTCTTGCAGTCGACCCATTAGCTCCGGCTTCCTCCGCTTGAAATCAGCAAACCATTTTCGGAGCCCTCTTACATCCTTCCGGTTTGCATACTCCAGGTGCTGCGTGGTCGGGACCCTGGCCGGGGCTTGGCGCTTTGAGCGCTTGGCGCGAAGAGGCGAGGTGGGTGGTCGGCGGCTTCGACCCGCCGTCTTCTTGCGAGGACACCTGGTCGGGGTATCTCCTTGCGGTGGTGGCTCTGCGCTCGATACAGCGAGCTCGAGGGCGACCCTCTCCTACAACCAGAAATCAAATTAGACAAGCTCGGAATGAGTTCCTCGTGCGAAAACAAGCACAGGTACTTACCGTGTCGCTACGGTCGAGGACGTTCTTCGGGAACTGGCGGTCGACCTTCAGTTCCTTCTCCTTTGGGACGCCAAACATCTCGGCGACCCTTTCCTCGACCTAGTCCATCCTTGGAGCTGCGATTCGAGCAAAAAGAGCGTGGGATCAAACCCATGCTCGGCCGAAGACGAAAACCAATGAATGGACCAAAAAGCTTACCTGCGTTGTCCTCACGGGTGAGGTCCTGCCACCCGGTCACCTCAAAGAACGTGATGAGGACATCACTACCATGGATACGGCCATGCCTACAAACCCAATTGAAACCAACAATGTAATACAAGGGCCAATTACTCAAGCTCGCGCACATCAATTCAAATGCCAGGTGAATACGTTCCTCGGGTTGCATACAAATAATTTAATTAATGGAATGCTATTTAATCCTTGTGATGATTTTATTGTCCTTAGGAACCAAGGAGAAGGACTCCCAAACATCAAGCATGAAGCCAATTCGTCCGGTGCACAAGTTCAACTCGGATTCGGCCTCCGGGACAGCACTAACTTAAAATGACCATAACTTTTGATCCAAAAGGGTGTTTGAGGTCTATGAGTACTAGTTTTAAAGGTTTCGACATCCTATTTCCAATGGATCTGGCCCCACCTCCAAATTCCTTACGAGTCAACGGGAATCTGCAAAACAAGTTCGGTCATCTTTCCAAATCCGAGTCAAACTAGGAATAGGAGTCCTACTCGGCCATGGATGTCTTTTGGACGCCCCAAGCATGGTTTTGGCCTCCTATTTCTCCTATATATAGCTAGGGAGTCCCCCAAAATAACTTGGGTTTTGGTTATTTGATAGTTTAGCCTTTTGCTACTATTTGAGTCTTTTAGACGTGCTCAACAAATTACCTAACAAGCTCCTTGTATCGGAACCCCAACTTTTCTATACTTCATCTATATTTGCAATTTTAGATTGCTTTTGCCTTGTTCTTGCTTGTTCTTCGATTGCTTGCATGAATTGATCTTCATGATCAGGTTGATCGTGCCCACGGCAAGGTCAATAACCATCTGGAGTTGGTTTAGCGATTGCTAAGGCGCATCATCGTTGTACGTTGTAGTCGGATCGTCAAAGTCGTCTCCACCAAAATCGAAAGTTATCATTCTCATCGAAAGATCGGGACACCCAGTGTTACATCAAGTTGTATCAGAGCAAACCAGGTTGCTCGGTGAGAAATTTCTTTACCCTAGTTTAGTAGATTGATTTAATGCCTATAATCCAGAAAATTGGCCACAAAAAGATTTGTTCCTCCTATCCAAACCAAGTTTGCGCCTTTTTCAATCCATTAATTTCGGTTTGCTAAATTGAATTTGTGTTCGTTTTAGCATTGTCTAGTTGTGACACTATGGTTTGGTGTGACGTTATAGAAGGTGAAACTAGAGAATAAAACCTTTCGGCTTAGGGTTTTCTCGCGTTTTTGGGCCGGTTGAAGTGTTATGTCGCCACGGAGTGTCGTAACCTTATTTAACGTGCATGATAAGGTTAATAACATTATGAGATGTGGAATTAAGGTTAAAACTATAGGATATGGAGGTTAATAGCTTTTCCGGGGCGTTTCCGGGCCGTTTCCGGGGTTTTGGGCCTTCCCGGGGGAGTTTGGGCCTTGGTGGGCTTTGGTGGGATGGAGTAGGTCTCCGTAACGGACTAGGATTGGGTGTGGGGGCTGGTAAAAGGGCTCCCCACCAGCCTTTTGGGCGTGCTCCCCCTGCCCTTGGGCGCCCCCACCTCCTCCTAAGCCCTAGCCGCCACCCCCTCTCCCTCTCCCTCTTGTGCGCCTCCACCTCCCCCTTTGCCCCATTGCTCCCCACCTCTCCACCACCTCTCCTCCACCCCCTTGCTGCCCTAGGGTGGTCTCCACACCTCTGCACCTTGTGGATCCATCCGTTGGAGCAAGGAGCGAGGAGCGAGGAGCGTGGAGCGAGGAGCGATCCGCGAGGAGATCTATTGGAGATTCGTTCGTTGGGCAAAGGTATGATCATGGGGATCCTTGGAATTGATCTAGGTACTGTTCTTAGGGTGATTATCAAGTTTTTAGATCAATTGGTGGTGCTGGATTGGAGTTCTTTGGGTTAGATCTAGACGTTGCCACGTTTCTGTTTTCGGGCAGATTGAGCAGTCGGGCTAGGGTTCAAGTTTTCGTCGATTTATAATCCGAATCTGTCCGTACGGACTTAAAAGAAGTTGTAGATAATTTAATTATATTTCCGTGGACATAAAGCACGTTAAAATCCGATCAGCCGTTTGAAAGTTATAGCCGTTTTACCGAGCGTGTTAAAATCTGTGACGCGATTGGAACAGATCGTAGTAATCTGTAGATTAAACAATTTTAGAGTCCGAATCAGTCTTTCCGTATAACTATAAAAAGGTAGGAAATTTCCTAAGCTTCGCGATGGTGTACTCGTTTAATCGATTTGGAGTCTCAGAACTCAAGTTATGGCCTTTGCAAGGCTGCTGTCCCGCCGGGACAGAACCTCTGTTTTTAGGTTTGCAAGTAGTGGGCAATGTCGGGTTAGATGGGGATTTGTGTACTGTTTTGCGGGCATTATTGTGAGTGTGTGATGCCTATGTGCAGGTGGTGTGACACCGGGAGTGCCCTCTACGTCCCACAAATCCGTCGCCTACGGTTGAGGCAAGTGTGTTGTAATGTATAGCGGATTGTAGGTTGTTTGTTGATATTGGGTGAAAGATTGAACACTTGCTATGCTCACTTGCCATGCTTGCTGTTTTCCAATGAAATATTGAGTATGATTATCATGGTTCGATGCCATGTGTTTATATTTGTCATGATGAGTTGCCATATGTTTATGTACATGTGAAATATGATAATTGGCATAGTTGCATGCATGACATGTTACATGGCCCGGCGGTGAGAAAGTCATTAACTAATCCGGGAAGGTCGGTGAGAAAGTTATGACTAATCCGGAGAGCCATTAGAGTAAGTCCTACATCGTGATTCCATCTACCGTGGGTTGTGGAAGCGAGGAGTAGGCACCCTCCATCTTCGGGATGGAAGGGGGGAGAGGGTGCACACCGACGGGTGTGTACTCAACCATACCGGTATGAGTTTCCATGGAGATATGAACATAACATTGCATTGCATTGCATTGCAATACATTTTTTTTTAATGATGATGATGTTGTTATGTGCTCAAGTATGAGATGTTATATGTGATGTGAGGTATTATTGTCTTGTAAATGATCTTGTTGTCCATTACAATATGCTTGCTGAGTTTTCGAACTCACGCTTGTGTTTTATGTTGTTTTTAGGTACTTTGAGATCGGCATGCGGGAAAAGGGATCTAGCTACACTTCTACACGTAGCTCCACCATCATAGTCCATAATTAACCACTTGGAGACATGATATTAAGAGTTGTGCCCTAAACTTAATGTATGGTTTAATCTAGCATGCTTGTGAATCCTTATTTGCTTCGTTATAGTTTATGAAGTGGTTAAGCGTGGTATTATTGGCGTAACTTGATGTTATGTCCATTTATGTTGTTGTTTTAGATGTTGTGTGCTATGATATATATCTTGCCATGATATTGAGATTGTGTTAATTCATGGAAAAACAAAGGAGATGCTGCCGAAATATCGGTTTTTAGCATATGAACCTTTGCTGGAATTTATGTTTAATTGTGGTACTTAGATGTTGTTTAGCTTATGTTTGGTAGCATTCGGGCATATTAAATGCCGGGTGTTACATTGGTATCGAGCGGTCAGTAGGTCCTTGGAATGTGTATTTTTAGTGTCATGCTATAGGGTACAACTAAAATGTGATGTGGAATAACTTAGAAACATGGCTTAGGTTTTTACTAAAATTTTGTCATAGGATAGCAACATTAAAACTTGCAAAAGTGGTATAACTAATCTAAAATTTGACACACATGGATGCACAAGAGGAAGGGTATGGGTATCGTTGTTTACGCTTAAATGTTGTACTCAAGCCTTGTTGCTAAATGCTATATTTGATATAGTACGTTGCTATGTCTATGAGATAAATGATTGAATTATTCCTGTTGTGGTGGTAAAAGTGGGGTTTTGGTGCCGAAGGGTTTCGCCACCTCTCTTATTTCATAGTAAGGGTGAGGTTTGACGGTGTGGCGGTTAGCGCCACCACCGAAGAACTATTGACCCCTGTAGGAGAAGAGTGCTTATCCTTTCTGCGTTGATCGGGTAGTTGACTGGAGTCAAATAGAAGAGTTAATGGTGATTTCCTTCAGATATTCTTTGCCGTTCGACGGTCGGTGTTCTTTGCTTTTCTTGGCTTTAGTAGATTTGAATCAAATGAAAAGTGTTGGGTTTTCGCGGATCGTTCGTATGCGGTGTGTGGTTTTCTCTTCCTTGGTTGAAGACGAAGAAGAGGAGACTAGTGTTGTGCTTCTTTTGGGCGCCTTTCCGCTTTTGATGCCTGTTGATTGCATTATGGGGAACAAGCATTCAATTTATCCTGTGTTTGTCTTTCTCTCGAGGTTAAAGGAGTTATTATGAGTTGTGCCGACACTGGCCGCTGTCGTGGCTGAAGTTCTGTGGCTTTGTAGTAGTACGTGGTGATTGATTTCGTTATTTTCTTGGTTTAAGAAATCATCTTTGAAAAACCCTTCTTGTTTCGTGAAAGATTGGGGTTTGGTGCTAAGGTTTTATTTGCAAAGGTTTATTTGATCGGTTGGTTCCCTCCAAAGGGGAGTCTTGGAGATTGAAAAGTGTTTTGGAGAATTCCTTTGCATGACCAAGTTTGGGTTTGTCTCATCGCAATTTTGAGAGTCAAATTTTCCTTATGAACTTAGGATGAGTTTTAAAACTAAAATGTCTGTAAACAAAGTAGTCTTTTGACTGAAATCGTTTGTCCCTAGTAAGAATTGATGTTTAGCATGTTATGTAGTAGGTAACAATGTGGTTTATGGATTGATGTGTTGCTAAGTTAAATTTTGAGTTGAATCAATTCAATGTGATTAATATCTCTAGCTTGAGAATAAATAGACTACTAGTGTTGAAGTTTACTCTTAGCGAGAATGATTAAATGTGTTAATGTACATGCTTAGAATCTGTTGCCTTGCTTTAAAAGTGCTTATGATCCTTGTTAATGTTAAAAGTTTAAACTTTGATGCATAGTTAAAACATTAAGATGATGTAGACTGCTGTTATTGTAAAAGAAACTTTGCTGGTTGTTAAAGATGTTCTAATCTAATGGATTAATAGAGAAATTTAATCGTGTTGACTAGTGACTTTAATTTGGATGTTGATTAGAGTTGCTATTTATGTTGTTGTTTTAGATGTCGTGTGCTATGATATATATCTTGCCATGATATTGAGATTGTGTTAATTCATGGAAAAACAAAGGAGATGCTGCCGAAATATCGGTTTTTAGCATATGAACCTTTGCTGGAATTTATGTTTAATTGTGGTACTTAGATGTTGTTTAGCTTATGTTTGGTAGCATTCGGGCATATTAAATGCCGGGGTGTTACACTAGTTGCTGATCATAGTCCCCACATCAAAAAAAAGCCATCCATTACCGATCAGTACACCTACCTTTGGGAACCAATTCATCTTTTGTGAACACTTTGAACCTAATCGAGACTAGCTTTTTGATATTGCTCTAGGGCTGCTCTTGTTACATTCTATTGCATAATTTGGATTGCACTTGTATTGCACCTAGTCATATATATTGTGCTACTCTCATATTTGTTTGGCCACAAAAAAGGAAAGAAAACCGCCGCACATCAAAAAAAAAAAAAAAAAAGGAAAAGAAAAAGACAAGAAAAGTGCGGGCAAAAGCAAGGAGTGCAAAATAAAAAGTGGTATTTGATTGAGAGTACATCCTAGCATTTGTGCATTTTTCATATTGTGCTAGTTTGTGATTTAGAGCAATCTATTGCCCTTGTTCTTTGTTTGAGCAATTAGCTAGCGTCTCTCCATAACTTATGCAATACGAGCTTTTTGATGCCTCACTTATATTTTTTTTAGCTCGTTCCTTTGATTGCATCAAGTTCGAACATCTTTGCGCGTGTGTTTCCCGTGTATCAGCCTTAGCCTTGTATCCATCCTTGGTTGATCAGCATCTTAGGCAAAGTGCTAATTATGAACTATAATTCAATTCTATGCAATTTCTGAGATTATTTGATTGATTCTCCTTGCTACTAAATCAAACCTGTCCAAGCTCCACTCTCTACCCGTACAAGCGTTTGATCACTTGGCAATCGCTCTACACAAACTTCGGAGAACCTTTGACAACGCTAACGGCCGACACACCTACTGCAACGTAAGAACTTGTAAGAGCTTTGGTGATAGGCTTGAGTGTTGAGAGACTTGCCACCACCTCCTAGTAGATGATAGAAACATTATACTTGTGATTTTGTTTTCTTGTCTTCTACTAACCATGTCAGGTGACGTGGGCTCCCTACATCACTCTCCTCGCACCAAGGGAACTATTGCTCACTCTGAGTGTATGTCATCGCAAAAGGACCGTCTCATATCCATCGAGGTCGCACAGGGGATTGCTAACACTACTCTTGCTACTATTTTATCTAGACTTGATACGCTTGCAGGAACTTCCCAGAACTTCCACCCTCCGCCTCGTCTTCCAAGCAACAAAAATGGCATACTACATGCTCAGGTACATGTTGATGATGATTCCCTAGATAAGGTTAAATTCGCCATTCCACCTTTTAATGGTCATTATGATCCTGATGCCTATATTAATTGGGAGATAGCAGTAGACAAAGAATTTGGCAAGTATGATTTGTCTGAAAATGAAAAGATTAGGATTGCTGCTAGTGTGCTAATTGAATATGCATTAACATGGTGGAAACATATTTGTAGAAAAGAGAGAAAACCTGAAAATTGGAAGTCCATGAAAAGACTTATGAGAATTGATTATGTTCCTGAATATCATACTGAATTTTTGTATACTAGACTCCAATGCTTGAAACAAGGAAATAAGTGCATTAAGGAATACTATGAACGATTGCAAAATCATTTGTTGCATTGTGGTTTAGTTGAAGGAGAAGAGGCAACTGAAAATAGATTTTTGAGTGGACTTAATCAAGAAATTCAGGATGCTCTTGTTGATGAAACATATAGTTCTCTTTCAGAATTGGTTAAATGTGCTTGTAGAGTTGAAAATATGCTTGCTGAATCTTTGAAAGAATCATTAGCTTCATTTGAGGCGCCCAATGTTGCACCTTCTTTTTTATCTAACATTTTGCAGAAAAGTGAGCACCATCGAGAGAATGATGAAGAGCATATGGAGAAGGAAACGATCAGTACTACCCCATGTGTAAGTGAAGAGATAATAGTTGAAGTAACACCTACAACAGCTGACGAGAACTTACAAGGTAATGTAACAGGTATGGACTCTACACATGGAGAAAATAATTTTGAAGAGCTAAAACTGTCCACAAATCATGTTATCGTTGAGCAACTATTAGTGGAACCGATTGCTGATTTTGCTTTATTACAAGATTATTTGCTTGCTATTTCTTGTGATAAAGAAGAGTTGTGTGATAATACTTCACTTATATCCATGACACAACTAGTGAGTGGACAAGTTACTTTTGTTAACACACTAGACACTTGTACTGAAAATAAACATGTCATTCACATTGCAAGCGAAAATGATGAGTTGAAATTGATGTCTTCTTTATATACATTAGGCTACATTGAATTTGATGTTCCGTGTGATCTGAATTATTTAGAGGAGAGCCTTTTTGTACATTCTGATTTGTCATGGTTTTCGCGAATTATCTTTTATGTTATTGGCAAAAATAGTGAGAAAGGAGAGTATAAAGCACATCGAGTTTACATTTGTTCATATTTTAAATCTCCGTTTGCAATGCAACAATGTCATCAATTTAATAATTGCCATATCACTAATCATGTCAGACCAAGTACATTTGGTTCCATTCACAAGTCACATGACAGTTTTCAAGAAAGGGAGGATACGGTTGATAGATATTCTCGATCCATTGATTTCATTGCAAATGTGCATATTGCTTTGTTTCCTGTCATTACTAACATTTCGCAGGACAATATGATGGAGTCGAGGACGACTCCACTTCAAGAAAGGGAGGATGATGAGACCATGCTCATCATGGACAGAACTAACACTGCATACATATGGTCATCACCAAGTGTTGCTGCAATTATATCAACCGCATGGTTTCAACGACCCCCACCTTGGCCAGGACCATTAAGTTGGCGACATTTCACGGCATCCTCTACTTCGTATACATCTACTACGATGGCTCCATCGGCATGGCTTTATCGACCCCCACCTTGGCCATCCTTCTACATCTTCGTCGGTTCAAGGACCATTGACTCGAGCTCGAGCCTGTCAACTCAATTATCAGATCTAAAGCCATACTTGGGAGAAGATGATGAACTTGAGTCGAGGACGACTCAAATGCAAGAAGGGGGGATGATGAGGACATCACTACCATGGATACGGCCATGCCTACAAACCCAATTGAAACCAACAATGTAATACAAGGGCCAATTACTTAAGCTCGCGCACATCAATTCAATTGCTAGGTGAATACGTTCCTCGGGTTGCATACAAATAATTTAATGCATGGAATGCTATTTAATCCTTGTGATGATTTTATTGTCCTTAGGAACCAAGGAGAAGGACTCCCAAACATCAAGCATGAAGCCAATTCGTCCGGTGCACAAGTTTAACTCGGATTCGGCCTCCGGGACAACACTAATTTAAAACGACCATAACTTTTGATCCATAAGGGTGTTTGAGGTCTATGAGTACTGGTTTGAAAGGTTTCGACGTCCTCTTTCCAACGGATCTGGCCCCACCTCCAAATTCCTTACGAGTCAACGGGAATCTGCAAAACAAGTTCAGTCATCTTTCCAAATCCGAGTCAAACTAGGAATAGGAGTCCTACTCGGCCATGGATGTCTTTTGGACGCCCCAAGCATGGTTTTGGCTTCCTATTTCTCCTATATATAGCTAGGGAGTCCCCCAAAATAACTTGGGTTTTGGTTATTTGATAGTTTAGCCTTTTGCTACTATTTGAGTTTTTTAGACGTGCTCAACAGCCGCCTAACAAACTCCTTGTATCGGAACCCCAAATTTTCTATACTTCATCTATATTTGCAATTTTAGATTGCTTTTGCCTTGTTCTTGCTTGTTCTTCGATTGCTTGCAGGAATTGATCTTCGTGATCAGGTTGATCGTGCCCACGGCAAGGTCAATAACCATCTGGAGTTGGTTTAGCGATTGCTAAGGCGCATCGTCGTTGTACGTTGTAGTCGGATCGTCAAAGTCGTCTCCACCAAAATCGAAAGTTATCATTCTCATCGAAAGATCGGGACACCCAGTGTTACATCAGAACGGGTGCTCCCGACGCCGCAACGGGGACACCCGGTTGAAGATGAAGTCACGCGCAATATCCTGACCAGTGAGCCCCATTTGGGTGAGCTCACTGATGGTCCTAAGGATGCGCTCCTCCTCGGGCTGGACGAGCGGGCGCATCGTCTCGGCCGCCGGGGCGACCTCCCCGGTATAGACCAGTTGGCTCCCTTCGTTTTTTTTTTGATAGAACCAAAGGTCGGCTCAACCTGACACCGAGTCCTTCAAGGAAAGGAGGGGGTACTCGTATGGGCGGTTGGGCCGGAGACGAAGGCGGAAAGGAGAGTAAAAGTGAAAAAAGAGGCTGGCCGTGGGCACTACTCCCACGTACGCCTCGCAAAGGTGAGAGAAGATCGTAAGGGCAAGGATAGAATTGTGGTTGAGGTTAGAAATCTCGCACCCGCAGAAGGCGAGCACGGAGACAAGAAACTCACTTTCGGGCAAACGGAGCCCGTTGATGGCATAGAGCTCGCAGGAGATGATCTCCCCCTCCCGCGGTGCCGGCGCCTCTTCACGACCGGGCAATCGGGCGCTGTTCGGGTCGACGTGACCATCGTCCACGAGCGCCTGGAGTCTCCTCCGGTTCATCTGGCTGACCCCGAACCGCGCCATTGCTATGGGATGAGAAGGAACAAAGGTCGCTAAGGAGCAAAAGGTGTTGGGAAGAAAAGGACACAGAGGGCGTTAAAGGATTGGAGAAAAAGTTTAAGCAGGTGCCGAGCAAAGCGCGAAGTGATCTCATCTGTGCGGTGACCGGGGTTAAAAAGGTTGTGAAAGGGTGCATTAAACGCTGCCACGACCTTTCGCGAAGCGGCACCTGTCCGTTACGGCAGAAATGGCCCAGCAAATGCACGCTTTCCGAGAAACTGCTTTACCGTTACAGAGAGGCTTCTCGGAGAAGGAATCGAAGTAACCAAACATCGCGCCACTGCGGCATGGACATTTGGCCAGCAAAACAAGACAATAAGGTCGTCTCCCGTCACAGGATGGTCGTGAGACATGACCAACGGAATCTAATCCCTCCTTCGAGTTTTCAGGCTCAAGGGGAAGACCCGAGCATAGATGACTCCCCACTTGAGCCTTGGGGGCTAGCTGTCGGGGATTGACTATTCACTAAAAACGACCATTTCACCCCTAGGGGTCCAAAAGGGCAATCGACCACACGGGCCCCTACGGAAGAAGCTCGAGAAAGTTGCTCGAACGGCCAAAACATCCGAGCTTTCATGCTCGGGGATTTGTCCACGACCATGCTGGACTGATACGAGCAAACACGCTCGTGTGGGCTACGCAGATGGTCGGGGGACTTGGTCAAACCATCAGAAAGGAAGGTGGCAACCAATCCGCCGGAGATCAAGGAAAGGCGCACCCAAAATTCAAATAACGCGCAGATCAAGGGGCGTCGGATCATGGGCGCTACGGATATGGATGCATGGCGTAAATCTAGGGGGTAGTTACCTTCTTTGTATCTTCAGCTTCTGTATTTAAACCCCCCAAGAGCATCCGCAGGGGGGACATTGGACAAAACATAAACACAATATATTGGAGTAGGGCTGTTATCTCGGCGGTGAGAGGCCCGAACCAAGATAAACACCACGCGTCTTTCTCCCGTTTACGCGTTGCTCGGACGATAACCCCGACTCGCACGAAGGGGCCCTGTTGATCCCTCGTTCAACAAGTAAGCTCGGTGGGAGGCCGTTCTCCAATCGTCGACAATATATATTTTCGAAAATATTAGAGATCAAGTTGAAAAAAAAAATCTAGAGATAGAATTGTACACATATTTCTTTTGACGAAATCGTTTTTCGGAAAAAAACGGAGAAAGGACCTGAATGCAAGGAACGGGGCCTGTTCGTAATTTTTTTGGACCTTTTCCAAAGAATTAGAAAGTTCGAGATTTGTATTTAATGGAAGTTTTTTTTCGTAAAATAACGGAGGGACCTAAACGCTATTCGAAAGAACACATGGTTTTTTTGGAAAAACGGTTATTACCCTCACGGGTTTGGGGTAAAAAAATACTGAGGGTTTTTTTGTAATTTTATAGAGATTTATCTGTAATTTAGACGAAACCAAGGGGCTCTTTTGCAAAATAGCGGGGAGTGACGTGGAGACCCTTGTTATCCTCCAAAACCTCCGCACATAATAGATGTAATATTGCAGTGTTGCTCCCAGCATCTCGAGCCTTTTCTCGTGAAAAAAAATACACATCAAAGAGTTACTTATTGCAAAAGTTAAAACATTTTGCAACTGAGAAAACTTGTGTGGTATCTGAGCTTTGGTAGCATCATCCCCGTGCAAGGCGTAGCTTTCTTTCACATAACATAAACTAGTTATATGCCCGTGCGTTGCTACGAAAAACAAAATTGATAACGAAAAATAAAGATTAAAAAATTAAAAAAATACTATTTCATAAGATCAAACATCTATCTTTAACGCTTCGTTTCTTGCAAAAGCTGGCTAATTAAAGCAACGCTTCGTTTCTTGCGTAGGGCAATTAAGCAGGGCAATTAAGTAGGGCAATTAAACAGGACAATTAATGTGACGTGGGAAGAAACTCTCACTTTATATAGTAGAGATAAAATAGAAGGGAAAATCAATTATTTGTCATGGCAGAGATCGCCATTTTATAAAATGCGAAATTCAAAAATTGCCCTTTATGAATTGCCACACTGTTCACGGAATAGCCAGCATTTGCCGCTACTTATATGCTACTTGTTGAGCAACGCAGCCGCGTGCTCCAGGACCAGCGAGGACCGCTTGCGGCCGGCGCGTGAGGCCACGAGCCTGAGAAAGGCGTCGTTGCCGGCCAGGGACCTGCTGCCGCCACGGCTCGCATGGCCGGTCATTAATTAGCACCATCCACGACATCGTCGATCTCCTCCCGTCCTCCTTCGCACGCATACCACACATTCTTTACTAAGTTCAACTTGAGGTTACAATGATTTTTATTTAAATTTACTATAGCCTGGGCTTCTCAATTTCTCGTAGGATTCCCACCACTTTTGAGCACCCTATTTTGAATGGAATATTTGTTTCTCGTTAATGACATCCACGGTGGTCATGGGGGAAGAAGAAAGGAGAGGCATCGGACTAGGGGAAGAAGAGAGGATGCCAGGAGGTAAGATGGACATTTCACATGTGTTTTTTTTAGTCAAAAAATGAGAAATACACAGGGAATACACGAATAATGGCAAATGTTGGCTATTGCCATAAATTGTATGGCAATTCTTGAAAGTCAATCTTTGAAATGGCATTTCACGAAGTGGCAATTTTTAATGTGACAGATAATGAATTTTTCCCTAAAAAGGAATCGTGAAAGTATCTGTGCAACTGTAAACATCTCCCGAACTAATAGCAATTTCTTCTACTTTCCACTTGCCTAATGTTCGAGGGACTTCCTCACACAAAAAAATGAATGTTTCTCGCTATGGAGAAAACTCCAAGTTTCACTTTGCGGATTTCATTATGTAGCAAGATTCGTCTTTTGTCGATTTGGCCTTGTTGTCGAGGGTGGATTGCACAACAAAACTACTACTAGTCTTGGAGTGCACAATACATTATGCGGTAGTGCATACCAGAAAAGTATGAAGCACTTATACGCGAAAGAGACAAATGTGACGAACCCAAAATGATCAATGCACTACTAACTTTGTAAGAAGGAATGCTTGATGAACCTAGCTCACAACTTTTGAAAGCAAATTTAGGGTCAGGCCGGCATCCAAGCAACCACCCACGGCTCCACTAATAAATTCATCTACATTGCTTGACAAATCTACAAATTAAACTAGTCATCAAGAATCGCAAGTAACGCTCAAAAGAGGGCAACGAGTTACGTGAGAAATATCCACCTGTTGTGGCAATCCAAACTGAGTATACGCCGTTGTTTTCGAAGGCTCATGCAGAGGTCCTACGGCACTGTGCCTAGCGGTATTGTCAGAATTTACTATGAACTCTGCTCGAACCTGACGAACGTTCCGCCGAGGAAATTCCAGGCACAACTAGAAGGCCCTCAACGCGCTGAAAACCGCGGTTTGCACAAAGGCTTCAGATTGTGGTTCGTCGGGGAGGACAAACGCTCCACTGACGAATTTCGGATTGTGGTGGATTTGGGGCCGACGGAGAAGATAGAAACTGACGAACCGGATTTGTCGGTGTTCGTAGTGAAAATTAGAAGAAAAAATAGTGAACTTGTTTGCACCAAAATTCGGCTATTATAGTAAAATCGATCCAGTTTGAATATAAAAGAGGCGAACCGACACCAAAAATGAGTCCGTTACCAACTAGAAATACATCGTCAAAAAGGAAGGGGAATCGGATCAAGAGCCGATACGGATTCGATTGCCGTATCCAGGCGGGACTCGGATCGGCCGGAGCATTATAAAAAGGACGGACCATGGGGCAATCAGGGATCAATCTCAACACAACATACATTCTTTTTACAGTTCCTTCTTACATCGTTTTAGATTTACAAGCCGAGGTAAGTCGACGAAATCAACAAAGTTGCGCATCGCCGATTGTTGGTTTTTGGCCGATTTCCCCCAGGTTCGATCTGCTTTGTTTTGTTGCGCATCGCCTTCTCAAAGCCGATTTTGCCTTGTACTCGGATTAACCGCCAGGTTGATCTAAGTTATTTCCTGATCGGCTTTTAGCCGACTAGTGTTAAGCCGATAACCTTCGTTTTTATCGGTTTTGATTGCTTATAATTCCTACCTTGTCAATTCCAGGTCAAATTGACTGGCACACCTTGCAAACTCGGTGTTTGTCTTGTATGTTTGAGGCTAGAAACCCTGCTTCACGTTTTTAGCGCGAACATATTTTGGCACGCCCAGTGGGATCAAGAGAGTCAAAATGTCATCAACTGATAAGCCTGCAATCACCGTCGATATCAACGCGGATGCTATAATCGCGCCCAAAATTGCCGATTTAACCCCCGAGCAGCGAAAAGAGATCGAAGACCGAAAGGCAGCTTTGGAGGAAGTGATGTTGCAGTGCTTCCAGAAAACACGCCGAGGCATTACTCAAAAGGCTGCGCTTCCAACAATCAACCCTATCGGCGATTCACCATCAGACCCTGTAAGTCGATATGCACCTGCTCAAGTCGATCTGTCAAATATGATTGAGCAATCTGTGCATCATGCACTAATTAATCAGTCATCGGCTCTAGTGTCTACGTTGAAGCCGATGATAGAAAATAGTGTCAAGACAATTGCTCAGGAATTGGCTGTGTCTGGGAGCCTACTAGATCCATTACAAACCCTCCCTACGTACCCAGTATACTCCATAACACCCAATACCAACACACTAAACGCGTCGGCACCAACACCTATCATGATGCCGATTCAGCCTACTGTATTAAAACCTAGTTCGCAGAAAGGTGGAGTTGCACACTACCATGGACATACGGATGGGGCAAAAATGAGTATACGAAGCCCATCGAACGGACCCTCTGTTAGTGGCATCGGTTTATTGGCTTCACGGCTGATCGAAACAGATCAGGTTCTACAATCACAAGGAACCGCAGTCAGAAACCAAGCGCCATATAGGGTAGTGCCGTACGTTGAGCCTCTTGCACCTATACCCGATACGTTGGCTTTTAGAAACCACGATTATGACCAAGTGCCAAGACCCCCTGCGGCGCGGTTTGGGCAACGACCCGGGTTCGCACTCGGGGGGCAGGGCGTGAACAATGAAAATTGGCAATGTCAGGTTGCACCGCAAGCCGACAATGTCAATTGGGCAGAATAAATTGCTAATGTGTTAAGGGAACAGTTCGGCTTACAGCCTAAAGGAAGGGTAATCGGCTATAGGAAGCCGTATCCCGATTACATAGATCGTATACCGTATCCACACAACTTCAGAATACCGGACTTCGCCAAATTTTCGGGTGATGATTCCGTTACCACCATCGAACATATCGAACGATTTATGGCTCAGTGTGGAGAAGCTGCACATTCTGACGGATTAAAAATTAGGCTATTTCCTATGTAATTATCCGGTGCAGCATTCACTTGGTTTACCAATTTGCCTCCAAATTCAGCTCATATCTGGAACTATTTGGAAAGCCGATTTCATGAGTACTTCTTCTCGGGAACTATGGAACTTAGAATTTCTGATCTTAGCTCAGTCCGACAGAAGTACGGCGAATCGGTTTCCGACTACATTAGAAGGTTTAGAGGCGTGCGAAATAGATGCTTTAGTGTAACACTGCCCGATGATCAATTAGCCGATCTAGCATTCCAATGGCTAATCCCGCCATTAAAAGAGAAACTGTCAGGCCAAGAATTCCCTGATCTAGGCCACTTACTCCATCGCGTATCGGCACATGAAAGCCGATATGCAGAAAACAAGGGGTTCAAGGACAGATTTAGATCAAACGGTAATGAAAAGGCCAAGGTAAACATAATAGAATATAATTCAAGCGACACTTCTGAGGACGAAGAAGTAGGGATAAATATAGCCGAGTGGACCAAGGGTTCCAAAAAGTCGCTCGTGTGCTCTTTACTCAAGCCGATGAAAAATAAGATAGAAGTTAAGTATTCATACGACGTGTCGAAGTGTGACAAGATATTTGATTTATTGCTGCAAGAAAAACTCATAAGACTACCAGAAGGACACATTATCCCATCGGCCGAAGAGATTAAAAAACGAAGGTATTGTAAATGGCACCATTCATTTTCACATAACACTAACGATTGTAACATTTTCCGACAACAGATTCAATTGGCTATCGCTGATGGAAGATTGAAGTTTGCAGAAGAATCGGCTATGCAGATAGATATGAATCCCTTCCAAATCAACATGGTCCAGTGTTTACGGAAAGGAAAGGAATCTATGGAAGAGGATGTCAAGCCGACTAAAAGGGTTGAGATATGGTCAAAAGGAGACGAAACAGTGCAAATTACTATCGGCTTTATACAAATAGAAGCCGATAAAAATGGGCAAAACTCAAGAACAGTGAAACCAAGAGGAGATTTGGAAATTGGGAGATGGTATAGGGCGGAGAGAGCTCCAAGGAAAGCCAACTTCAAGCCAAAGCCAACTTTCTCACAACTCCTTGGAAAGTACGAAAGGATAAGTCAAAGACGTAATACCCGACAATCCAATAACGTCCATCGGCCAAATCAATGACAGACGAATATTGGCGGCCAGATGTGCCACATCAGCCAACTACCGAGGAAGAAGAACACCGGCAATGTCCCTTTTGGCGATTTTGCTGGGAAAAGGGGATGATCTTACCTATAGTGCTATCATTCCCTATGCAACACTCATCTATGCGTCGGCCAAACCAATTGGTGAAGGACAGACTGTCCAGACCAGTGCATGATCGACTAGGAGTGAGAAACAGGAGGTCGATCCATGAAAGATTGTCAACATCAGAACAAGGCGAGTCCTCCCGAACTCAAGAAATATCGGCTTCTCACAACATAATTAGGACGGAATCTGACAACGAAATGAGTAACCTGACTGGAAAAATCAGAAAGCTAATAGAACCTAAACCCAGGTAGTGCCCCTCAGGTCTTAGCAAATCACAGCGCAGACGGCTTCAGCGACTGAAGACACAAGAGGAAAGGGAGGCTGAAAAGGAGAGAGAAAGAGATCGGGTATTCAATAAGCTAAGACCTGTACCAGTTGCAAAACAGGAATGGAGGAAAAAAGAACAAACCGATAGTGATTCAGATCAATCGGTCGAATCCGGATCTCCAATGATTCGAGACGATACGCCGCCAATAGATATAAACATGGTATTCACTCTACCTGCTGAGTTCAAAACCGAGGAATCGGCTGAAGAAGTATTCGCCCAGCTATGCCTCAGTGCACCAGATGTTGTGTTTGAGAAACCACAAGATATGCATCGGCATCTAAAGCCATTATACCTCAAAGGGTATATTAATGGCCGACCAATATCACGAATGTTGGTCGATGGCGGGGCAACAGTTAATCTAATGCCATTAAGTACTTTTAAAAAATTGGGCAAAGCCGACGAAGACTTGATCAAAACGAACATGGTGCTAAATGACTTCACGGGAGATCCCACCGAAGCTAAAGGTGTGATGATGTCGGAATTAACAGTCAGTAGTAAGACCTTGCCGACTGCGTTTTTCGTGATAGAAGCAAAAGGCAATTATAGTGTGCTCCTTGGGCGGGACTGGATCCACGCTAATTGCTGCATACCATCAACCATGCATCAGAAGTTTGTGCAATGGAACGATGATGCAGTTGAAGTTGTGCCTGTTGATACATCGGCTCATATCGCCATGGCCAGCCCTGATACCAATTGGCCACATGAAGAAGCTGAATGTATATCAGGAAAAGTCTTGGACGATTGTGATTTCATCTGCATCGAGAAATCAGGATTCAAGCCGATCAGCGTTAGACCTAACACGTTTGATCGGACAAGCGAAGTGGTAAGAAGATGGAGTCCAAGACAATAGCAAGATTACAGGAGAAGGTAAGAAGCTATCGGCAAGAAGAATACGAGGAAGCCGTCGAAGACTTCGAAGAAGAAAGGAAAGGATTAGGATTTACCTCTGCCGATTTGCTTGGAGAAATCAACATTGGAGAAGGTGATAGGAAAAGACCAACATTTGTAAGTGCTAGATTAGAACCCAATTACAAAGCAAAGTTGGTCGAAATACTCAGAAAATATAGGGATTGCTTTGCATGGGAATACTATGAAATGCCAGGTTTAAGCCGACAGTTGGTTGAACATCGGCTACCCATAAAACCTGGATATCAGCCATTTAAACAGTATCCTAGACGATTTAATCCTACATTATATGATGCTATAAAGGAGGAAGTAGGACGATTACTAGAGGCCAAGTTTATCTGGCCTTGCCGATATGCTGAGTGGATCTCGAATATCGTCCCTGTAAGGAAGAAAAACGGCAAACTTCGGGTGTGTGTCGATTTTAGAGATTTAAACAAAGCCACACCAAAAGATGAATATCCGATGCCTATAGCCGATATGCTTATCGATGCTGCATCTGGAAATAAAATCATAAGTTTTTTGGATGGAAATGCCGGGTATAATCAAATATTCATGGTAGAAGCCGATATACTCAAAACAGCCTTTAGATGCCCAGGGGCTTTAGGGCTATACGAATGGACTGTTATGACATTCGGTTTAAAAAATGCCGGCGCCACTTATCAACATGCTATGAACCATATTTTCCATAATTTAATTGGCAATACTGTGGAAATCTACATTGACGATGTGGTAGTAAAATCCAAAGATGATTGGCAACACTTAGCCGATTTGGAAAAGATGTTCGAAAATACACGGGCACACGGGTTAAAAATGAACCCGCTCAAATGCACTTTTGGAGTATCGGCTGGACAATTCCTTGGGTTTACAGTACACGAAAAAGGGATTGAAAAAAACCAAGCAAAAGTGAAAGCTATAGCCGATACTAAGTCGCCGACAAATAAAAAGGAGTTACAAGTATTGATAGGCAAAAATCAATTACTTGTGACGCTTCATTTCAAATTTGTCCGAGCGAATTCGGGCCTTTGCACCACTACTGAAGATAAAAAACGACTGTCGGCGTTCTAGCCAACAGGCACTTCTGAATCGGGTGCTTATGAGGTTCAGACGGGGGGCTTTCGGGGCAATCGCCGGAGGAAGAAAGGAGATCGTAGTGCCGGTGAAGCTTAGAAGGATGGGGACACTCAGAATTACCCAGGTTCGGGCCCTCCGAAGAGTAACAGCCCTAGTCCTGCTTCTCTTGCTATTGCCTGTCTTATGGAGTATGAACTGGAATCCTAAGTTGAGAAAAAAAATGGAACCTATCAACAATGGTTCGAACCCCCTCTCCCATGCACCCACCCCCCTTTTATACTTGGGCTGGCGGGGGCGCATGAGAGGCTTACACTACAAGCCATACTCATTACACTGCCACGGGTGCATTAAATGCGCCCGTCACTGTCCTTACATCCCATTAAATGCCTGTCGCAGCCGTCACACCCCCGCCTCGGGCCCCACGCCCACCAACGCCGCTGCTCGGGGTGAGGTGTCGCTGTGGACGTCACCCGTAATTAATGCATGCCTGGGGAAGGCGCGCCGTCATACTGCAGCCTCCACGCTTTGCATTTAATGCGCACGACTCGCATTAAATGCCCTTGACCTTGGCAATGCCGCCTCGGGGGTGGTGCGCCAGTGGCGTAGCCCGCGCGCCACCTGTCCACCGGCGACCACCTCATCGGCGCCACGGTGTGGCTCGACCGCCACTCGCCCATCGGGCGACCACCTTACCAGCGCCAATGAGTGGCTCGACCGCCACTCGCCCATCGGGCGACCACTTGATCAAGCGCCACGGCGTGGCTCGACCGCCACTGCCCATCGGGCGACCACTTCACTGGCGCCCGGTGGTGGCTCGACCGCCACTCGCCCACCGGGCGACCACTTTACTGGACGCCCAGCGGCGTGGCCTGGTCGCCACCTATCCACTGGGCGACCACTTTACCGGTCGCCCAGCGGCGTGACCTGGTCGCCACCTGTCCACTGGGCGACTACTTCGCGGCCCTTTTGCTCGCCGAGGCGGCGGGGGGGCTCGGACGCGCCCTGCCCGCCCCGCGACCGCGTTAACTGCGGGGGAGCGGGCACCCTGGTGTAGAATACGACGACAGTAGCCCCCGGGCCCACCCTGGAGCGCCTTTTGGTCTTTGGCCTTTCTTTTTCCTTTTTTCCTTTTCTCTTTCCTCCTTAAATGGCCTTCGGGGAACCGCTCAGTCTCCCGGGTGGGGCCTCTTAAAAGCCCACGCGCCCCGCAGCATTAAAGATCTTCCGGCTTCTCCGGTTCCCGAGGCGGGGTGCGCAGTTATTCCTGCCTCGTAACCGTCGCACGACCCTTGGGATCCCCCACCTTTATGGGGTTTTCAAACTTCTCCCTTTTTGAACCGTCGCGTCTCTTCGGTTTTCCCGCTACGCTCTCCCTCGCCTCCTTATAAAGAGGCCGGCCATGAGGGGGGGCGGTTCTTTTCCTTTCAAACTCCTTTCGCTCTGTCTTTTCTTGCCGCCTTAGAGCTCCTTGCTTCTTCTCTTCCGATGTGCTCCTTTCTTTTCTACACCCGATGGCGCCTCCGACTCCTGCCCCGGTTCTGCCTCCTTTGACCATCGAGGAGGAGGGCGCCGCCCAGCTTTCCAGGCACATCTCCGGGGGCACCCTCCGCGTCCGGCCCAGCACCGTCGTGCCTCGTTGCCAGCCCGGAGAGGTGGTTTTCTTCAGGTGGCAGCTGGTAGCCGGCCTGGTGCCACCAGTGTCCGACTTCTACCTCTCCGTCCTCAACTTCTACGCCATTCATCACATCCACCTTCCTCCCAACTCCATCATTCTTCTTGCCGTCTTCTCTCACTTCTGCGAAATGTTCGTAGGAGTGCTTCCCAACCTTCTTCTTTTATGCTTCTTTTACTCCCTTCGCCCTGCCAAGGCCCCCATCCTTGTCTCTGGGGGCTGCCACCTGCGGCTTAGAGACAGGGTCGCATCGCGTTACATCCCGTTGGACGGCCGGTCCAACTGGAGGGCGTGGCGCGATGAATGGGTGTACGTTGCGGACGGCAATGAGATCGAGTCTTTGGAGCTTCCGACCGGGCGCGGTCAAGAACCCCAATCGGGGCTCACGTCAACGAGACGCCCGAGCTTCAGACGATGCTGGCCCACACCGACCAGCTGGTGGCGGCGGGTCTAACGGGGAGCATGGTCGTCCGGGACTTCATCTCCCGGAGGATTAGCCCTCTATGCCGTCGCGTCCGCCAGGCTTGGCAGTACCTGGGTCAGGATGACGGGACCCGGACGATCCCCGGAGGTAGGCGGCTATATTTGAATCGCTCCTTTTCTTCGTTCTTTTTCCTTCTAGTTCCCATGGATTCTGACGACACTTTTTCTTTTTCTTTTGTTAGCCGCTGGGAACCTGACCCCGAACCTGATTGACGCGTGGATGGGACAGCTGGGCTTGGCCAGCGCCATCCCGCCATTCCCGGAGGGCGCGCTCCCACTATGCCGTTTAGAGCCCAGGGAGCGCGCGACGATCGTCCGAGCGATGCCGAAGATGGACGCCATGGGGACGCCTGACACTACCGTACACCAGGCGCCCCTGACGATCCGAGACCCCCCTCCTACCGGCGTTCAGGGGAGGGGCGACCAGGGTAGGCGCCGACATCTTGCCGATGATGACACCACCGGCGGGCCTTCCCAAAGACCCCGCCTCTCGGCGGGCAGCACTGCGCCTGCGCCCGTGCTGCTGGGCTCGACCGGGGCGGGGTCCTCCACCGCCGCTGCGGGGAGTTCTTCTGCCGCCGCCGCGGGCTCCTCAACGGCAGCGGGGGGTCTGTCGGCCAGTGCGGCCTCATCCTCCCTCGCCTCCGCTGAGGTGGTGATTCTGGACCCTCCGGCGCCCATTCTGGGAACGATGCTGCCGCCGGCTCCGACAACGTTACGGCCGTCGCCGCCGCCGCCGCTGCCACCGCCACCACCAGCGGTGGCGTTTCTTCCTCCTCCTCCGCCGGTTTCGGTTCTCAGGCTGCCGGGACCGGTACCGTCAGCAGCGCACGGAGGACTGTTCCTTGCCCCGGGTGTGCCCCGCTTCCCGAGGCCGCCACCTAGGTACCTTTTCCAAAACGCACACGCAAAATACAGTTAAACCTCTCAAAAAGGCATCTTACCGTCATTTTTTCTTCTCTCAGGGTGCCCAGTCCAGACGTCCTTGCCGCCCAGGCCGGGAACGATCAGGGTGCTGTGGCTGCTGTGCCTCAGGGCGGGCAGCTTGAGGAGGGCGACCCCCACGTGGTCATCCCGCCAGCCGCCGCTGCTCAGGCCCCGGGCCCGGTGGACCCCTTGCCCACCCCGGAGCCCCGGCCGCCTCCATTCCTTCAGCAGACGCGGATGCTCTGCTGGCATCCCTTAGCGAGCTCTACTCCAGCACGAGCAGCCGTCTGGCGACAAGCAAGGAACGGCTGACGGAGGCGGGGACCCAGATTAACCGCCTTCGCAAGGAGGTGGAGGACTCCCGCGGACGGGAGTCAGGGCTAGAGCTGCAGCTGCTGAGGGAGCGAGAGCGGTGGGAGCAGAGCGCCCGCCGCGCCGAGGAGCTCTCCGCGGAGTTGGATGCGGAGAAGGTCGACCGAATTCGGTCGGAGGCGGACACGCTGGAGATGCTGCGTCACGCCTTTGACCGAACGATGGCCAGCCTAGCCCCCCTGGGGTTGGTGCAACCGCTTCCGCGGGAGCAGAAGCCGGTGCACTACGCATTCTACTTCGGCCGTATCGCGGACTTCCTCACGCACTTGCCCGCCGCTCGACGCCGGTCCGCACGAGGGGCGCGATAGCCAGATGGCTACGCGGCACGTGGCCGGCGCTGTTACCAGCGACGCCAACTTCGATCCCATTGCCACCGCCCAGGGGATCGAAGGCGACTAGGCGCAAGCGGAGGAGCGGGTCCAGGATGCTGCCGAACAAGTTGCCGCACAGCTGGAGATGGAGAACCCCCAGCTTGTGATGCCTTAGAGCATCAGAGCGATTCTAGGGTTCCTTTTCCTGGTTTTGTTTCGGGAGAGGAATGAAGGATTTGTCGGGGGATGAAATAATTGAAGTTTATCCGGCATATTAATATTAAATTTGGAGTTATCGGGCTAGAAACAGTGGGCCGAGGAAAACCTGGGCCTGGGCTGCGAATCCCCTCGCCACCTCTCTCTCTTTTCCCCTAGTGGGCCGGCCCACCATATAAAAGGGGTGTCACCACCCCCAAAAGCCCTAGGGCGCCCCCCTTCCTCCCCTAGCAGCCACACCACCCCTCCTCTTCCTCCCCTTGCGTGGTGGCTCAAGATCCACCGCGAAACGCGAAGGAGCAAGCGAGAAGAGGATCCGTGGAGGCGTGGAGGACGAGCAGATTTCCGTTTCGGGAATCGTCGCGCGTTTTTCGTGGGTTCTCAAGGGAGAACTCAAGGTAAAATTCCCAATATTTTACCCCTGTTCTACCTAGGGATTAGGAGTGTATTAAATCTGGTGGTGAGTGATTTAGATGGATCTTGATGGGGGAGAAGGGTAGATGTTCACGTGGTGCTGTTTTTGGAAGGGGAGATTGTGCAGCGCGGATTGTTTCGCGTTTTACGTGGCATAGACGATTTTTCCTGCAAAAACCTATAACTAGAAAGTTGTAGATAACGTCGAGATCTAGCTTCTGTAATTTTGTCAGAATTTTTGGGGCGTCGGTCTGAGAGTTATCACTGTTTCAAGATGACGGACAGAATCTGGAAACAGATTTTGTCCACTGTGTTGGACGTTTGTTTAGGCATATTTAACAGTGGAATTGAAATTTGTGATCTTCATGAAAGTTGTAGATCTCGTCAATATCTAGCTACTGTAATTGTTTTGTATTTTTATGATCTGTATACAAAAAGATACGAAATTGTGAAGAGAGGGTGCTGCTGTTTGACCCGGACAGATTGGGGTTTTTGGCGCTTAAGAAGGGAACGGGGATTAGGAAGCGTGTGTTCGAGTTGTGTGATCATTTGTGATGTCGCTATGTACTGAAATAATACTTGTACAGGTGGTGCCCCTTCTGGACGCAACTAGGTTCGTCATCCACGTTAGTAAAGGCAAGTGGAAGTAGCGGTCTTGCTAAACTATAACTCGCTATTTGTTTCGTCTTCAATATAAACCTTAATTGCAGCACACCTACATGGTTTAACTACTTGTTTATGAGATTACAATATCCTATCCTGCATTGTGATGTGGTTGTTTGGCTTTTGAATCATGAGTAAGAATGAAGAAAGATGTTGTTTGCAAGATGAATTGTGGAGATATTCTATCTCAATGATGTTCGCATTCTATCCATGTTATTTGATGGTATGCAAGCATGTGAATTCAGAGTGGGAAGTTATGAATGTATTTATGCATGAAGCATTAACTGCATAATCATGCATTGGAAGTTTATCGACGCCCGTCTTGTGCGCGATCAGAGTACAACACCGTGTGTTCCTGAGAAAGGGCACGGTGAGGAGGATCATGGCATAAGCATGTGCACAATCATATGCATTTTACTGAGGTTGTGTGGACTCTATAATGTGGTATTGAACATGAGGAATTTCGTATGCTAGTTTTACTGTGGCTGTGTTATTCGTTAGAAGTTGTTCCGCTTGCTGAGATTACCCAATCTCACCCCTTGTTATTTTGTTGTTTTCAGGTAGTTCTTAAGTAGTCGTAAGCTTGAAGGGTGGGCTTAGTAGCACAATCAACCCAACCGGGTCATCACGAATCACATGGACTAGTGCATTTAATAATTCATTAGCTTGCTGAAATTTTATTAATCATAGACCTGTTGATGTCCTCTTTGGAGCTGTTTTACGTTTATGTTTGTTTTCTGGTTGATTTAGACTTGTTATCTCTAGTATTGATGCTTTTATGTTATTCCTGTTTATAATGGTTATTATGAATCTTGTTGTCGCTTCCGTTTTGTCCTAATTTTAGGAGAGATGCTGTCGAAATTTTCTTGTACGACAGTTTAGATTTGTAGGGTGTTACAGTTGGTATCAGAGCAGGCTGTAGGTCCTTGGAATGTCTATTTTTAGTGTCATACTATAGGATACAACTAAAATGTGATGTGGAATAACTTAGAAACATGGCCTAGGTTTTAACTAAAATTTTGACATAGGATAGCTACATTAAAATTTGTGTTAGTGGAATAACTAATTTAAAATTTGACACACATGGATGCACAGTAGGAAAGGGTATGGGTATCGTTGCCTCATGCTTAAAGGTTGAATTTAAGCTTTGTTGTTGAATGCTACGTTTGATAATGTATGTTACTATGATTTTGAGATGATTGATTGAGTTGTTCTTGTTATCGTGATAAGGGAGGTTGTGGTGCCGAAGGGTTTCGGTCACCTTTTGTTTGTAGTGAGGCTGTGGTTTGACGGTGTGGCCGGGTAGACTCACCACCGAAGAACTATTAAACCCCTGTAGGGAAAGAGTACTTATCCGTGTCTGTCGTAGATCGGGTAGTGACTGGAGTCAAATAGAAGAGGTTGATGATGGATTCCTTCGGATGTTCTTTACCGTGTTGACGGTCGGTTTTGGTTGGTTTTCCGGGTATGTGGTTGGTTCAAACCGAGGAAAATGCTTAGTTTTGAGCACTCACTGATTGTCCTTTTGGCGGTTTGTGGTTTTGTCTCCTTTGAGTGAAGACACAGAAGAAGAGTTCTACGTTGCGCGTCTTTTGGTCACAATTTTGCTTTGGCACCTGATTTATTGTGATGGACTGTCGTTGGGAGGAAATTTATGTGGTTGTTGTTTCCCCGATTTTTTTTTAAAAAAGAAGGGGGTTGGAGTTTCTCCTGTTGCAGATCAAGCTGGATGGAGCTAAGTTTGAATCTTTATCGGAAAATTTTAGTTGGACATTTGGTCTTCCCTTTTGCATCTGTCTTCCTTTGTGGAAAGTGTAGGTTTTGGATTTCTTGAAGAGTTTTGGCTACTATGATTGGACATTTGAGGGTCGAGCTCTCTTGCATTTATGTTTGGATTTTGCTTTTCTTCCTTGCCTGAAAAGAAGAATTTTTTATCGGTGTTTGTTCTTGATCTAGAACTGTGTTTGTTTTTTTAATGTTTTGGATTGCCTCCTGTTTGTCAAGGGTAGGTGACCCATGACGGTGTTTAGAAATTTTATGTCTGTGTTACGTAGTATGTAACAATGTGGTTTATGGAATGATGTACTTCTAAGTTAATTTGTGAGTTGAATCAATTAAAATGTAATTGTTATCTTTAGCTTGAGATTAAATAAACTTCTAGTATTGTAGATTGCTCTATAGCGATAATGATTGAATGTGTTAATGTGCATGCTTAGGATTTATTGCATTATTTTAATGTGTCCTTGACCAAGGACAATGTTTAAAGCTTTAAATCTTGATGCTTAGTTAGAACATTACGATGATGTAAACTACTGTGAAGGTAATAGAAAATTAGTGGGTTATTTAGAGACATTTTAATATAAGGTCGGTAGAACAATTTAATTGTAATGGTGGACTACCGATATTGTTAAAGAAACCATGCTGGTTGTTTAAAGATGTTCTAATTTAACGTGTTAGTAGAGAAATTTAATCGTGTTGGCTAGTGACTTTAACTTGGAAATTGATTAGAGTTGATATTTATGACGTTGCAAACTATTAGTAGATTCGGAAGTATGCAGTTGTGTTCCAATAATGCTAGTATCGATATCAATTGGGAAGACATAAGTTTTTGCCATTGTCGTAAGAGCTTTGTGATGATTTAACCTATTCAGTTCACTTTAAAAAAAAAGGCTGGAGTATGTCTTGGAGTGGCAATTTTGCTATAACCCGTGTATAGGGTAGCTAAAAAAAATTAATTTAATTTAACGTTGTTGTTTTAAGAGCTTTTGATGGCTTAAATTATTCAATCTATTTTACATAGTTGGAGTATGTTGTGTAGTGACAGTTTGTCATAGCCTATGGATAGGGTAACTAAAAGCAATGTTGTTGTTTTACAATTATGCCAATTATTGATATTGATGACTTAGTAGTGGTGGTAACTGATTAGATTAATTGTTGAAAACCTTTGTTAAAATGGGGGAAATTGTAACATGTTGTGATGGAGTGAACCATGGATAGTTAGCATGATTTTGTCCTTAATAAATGTATGTTTTAAAGTTCTATTTACGATTCGTGCCTTGTTGAGATAATATTTACTTGTTGAGTCATCTTTTAGGTGAATAAATTTCCATTGTCGAGATGTTGACGCGTATGTGGTATGGAATTTATAGGTTCATCATGCTGAAAGACTTGTTGAAGCACTGCCTTTCAAATTTAGAATATGATGTTATAGGTTAGGCTGCTCCGTGGGGATCTTGATGAGGTAGTGTTGGTTGGATGTGTTTTTGATAAGCACTGTGAACTTTATTTATAATTGTGGAAAAGGTAATAAGAGTAAGAATTTGTTGTGTAGTTGTTGTTAAATCCTGATGGGCCTTCCCAATGAGTAAATATGGAATATTGAAATCTAAATGGTAAGGGTAGTGGAATACTATAGATGGCGGGAGTTATGCTGAACTTATGATTAAAAATTCATATGGATTGGTTTGTCTGTTTGATATTTGGGTTGAATACTTTCGGTCAAAGTATTCTTTGTCTTTGTGTTTCAGAGTTTCCCTAAACTTAGAATGATTCTGACAAATGTGGGTTAATTTCGAGGCTTAAAACAAGGACAAAAGAATGATTAACCTTGAAGTAATTTATGGAGATTTTGGAATGTTATTCTATTAAATATCGTCATTCATTCATCTTTGATAAGAAAACTAGCTTAAGTTATGAATGCGAAATTTATGCTCAAGGATGTATGCTTTGACTGTGTCCGTAGTTTTCAAGGTCGAGTTATCGGTTGCATTGTTGATTAAAAGAAGTAGCTAATCCAATGTAAGATTTGGAACTTCATGATCTGGAAATATTTGTATTTCTATTTTGGGCTAGAGTTGTGTTGTGGTGTGAGGTGTTTGACAGTTTTTGTTTAAGAGACGATTCTTCTGGTTGTGACATGAATGATATTCGTGGTTGTAACAATTTTTTCTGTTGGGAAGTGAGTTTAGTTCCTTTTTAAGGAAAAAGAGATGGTGGTTGTGTGGAAGCATTTAATTCCTTGATCGGTTTCTTTTTTTCTGAATTGCTTGGCCTTGGATAAAAGTGAGATGATTTGTTTTGGTAAAAGTGAAATGCATTTGCAGAAGACTTTCGTGGTGTTTCTCTTTTGAATAGAGCTTCTCCCCAAAGAAAATTTTTTTTTGGTGTTTTTGGTTCTATGGAGTTCCTCTTCCAAGTTGAGTTCCCGTGTATGTGAATTTCAGCCTTTTGGTTTAAAGGTGGTGATTGTCGTTCGTTGTGTTAGTGAGAATTAAGATTTCTTTTACGTTCAAGCTTGGGGGTAAGAAAATGAATGTTTATGTTATGGTTGAGTATATTCAAGGATTGTACTCCTTGCCCTGGTCCTTGGGTGGAAGAATGTGAAGGCGAAACCTTCTTACAAGGGAAAACTAGTGTGGGTCGCTGATCGTAAGTAGTTTAAAAGTGAAGAGTAAAGGAAGGTTGTGTATGACTCAATTCAACCTTTTTGGAGAATTGTTTTCATTGATGTGTTCCTCGGTGGGGTTGCTTAATTTAGTACTGGACAACTTGGAAGTTGCAGGTAATTACATTAATTTTTGGAACTTTTTGTCGCTGGGTTCGAGCGAGTTTGTGTCAACCGTAGTGATTGTGTTCGGTTGTTATTGTTTCTGCGGATTTACGGACCCTGGTTGTAAAGTAGGCTATCTCTGTCGTTGGTAAGGGTGGATATTGGTTCTTTTTGTAAAAGATCAATCACTTGTAGGAGATAGGAGTTTGTGTTTGGGTTGATTTAGAGACTTACCTAGAGCGTTGTGTCTCACATGGTTCGCGTCGTCTAGAATGCGACGAACTGTGGTAGAGGAGTTGAGATTGGAATGCGGAGTTTCGCGATCGGGTTGAAGAGAGAAGTGGGAGTTGAGATTCCAGATCGATACCAGATTCACCTAATAGGTGTCCTTTATTTAATAGGGGAATAGTTCGTGTTAGTGTCCAATGAAAGATTTGTGGACCAATTAGTCTGAGCGGGATGCAACTTGGGAACTTGAGGACCAGATGCGGAAGAAGTATCCTACACTCTTTGAGGATGCTGAAGGTAAAGTGTTGATTACCAGTTTGCCTTTTTTTTAAGGTTCCGTAGCAAAGAGGAGTAGATTCGGGGACGAATCCTTTTAAGGAGGAGAATGTGATGCCTTAGGCGTCGGAGCGATTCTAGGGTTCCTTTTCCTGGTTTTGTTTCGGGAGAGGAATGAAGGATTTGTCGGGGATGAAATAATTGAAGTTTATCCGGCATATTAATATTAAATTTGGAGTTGTCGGGCTAGAAACAAGTGGGCTGAGGAAAACTGGGCTGGGCTGCGAATCCCTCGCCACCTCTCTCTCTTTTCCCTAGTGGGCGGCCCACCATATAAAAGGGTGTCACCCCCCAAAAGCCCTAGGGCGCCCCCTTCCTCCTAGCAGCCACACCACCCCTCCTCTTCCTCCCCTTGCGTGGTGGCTCAAGATCCACCGCGAAACGCGAAGGAGCAAGCGAGAAGAGGATCCGTGGAGGCGTGGAGGACGAGCAGATTTCCGTTTCGGGAATCGTCGCGCGTTTTTCGTGGGTTCTCAAGGGAGAACTCAAGGTAAAATTCCCAATCTTTTACCCCTGTTCTACCTAGGGATTAGGAGTGTATTAAATCTGGTGGTGAGTGATTTAGATGGATCTTGATGGGGGAGAAGGGTAGATGTTCACGTGGTGCTGTTTTTGGAAGGGGAGATTGTGCAGCGCGGATTGTTTCACGTTTTACGTGGCATAGACGATTTTTCCTGCAAAAACCTATAACTAGAAAGTTGTAGATAACATCGAGATCTAGCTTCTGTAATTGTTTCAGAATTTTTGGGGCGTCGGTCTGAGAGTTATCACTGTTTCAAGATGACGGACAGAATCTGGAAACAGATTTTGTCCACTGTGTTGGACGTTTGTTTAGGCATATTTAACAGTGGAATTGAAATTTGTGATCTTCATGAAAGTTGTAGATCTCGTCAATATCTAGCTACTATAATTGTTTTGTATTTTTATGATCTGTATAAAAAAAGATACGAAATTGTGAAGAGAGGGTGCTGCTGTTTGACCCGGACAGATTGGGGTTTTTGGCGCTTAAGAAGGGAACGGGGATTAGGAAGCGTGTGTTCGAGTTGTGTGATCATTTTTGATGTCGCTATGTACTGAAATAATACTTGTACAGGTGGTGCCCCTTCTGGACGCAACTAGGTTCGTCATCCACGTTGGTAAAGGCAAGTGGAAGTAGCGGTCTTGCTAAACTATAACTCGCTATTTGTTTCGTCTTCAATATAAACCTTAATTGCAGCACACCTACATGGTTTAACTACTTGTTTATGAGATTACAATATCCTATCCTGCATTGTGATGTGGTTGTTTGGCTTTTGAATCATGAGTAAGAATGAAGAAAGATGTTGTTTGCAAGATGAATTGTGGAGATATTCTATCTCAATGATGTTCGCATTCTATCCATGTTATTTGATGGTATGCAAGCATGTGAATTCAGAGTGGGAAGTTATGAATGTATTTATGCATGAAGCATTAACTGCATAATCATGCATTGGAAGTTTGTCGACGCCACGTGCGCGATCAGACGTACAACACCGTGTGTTCTGAGAAAGGGCACGGTGAGGAGGATCATGGCATAAGCATGTGCACAATCATATGCATTTCTACTGAGGTTGTGTGGACTCTATAATGTGGTATTGGACATGAGGAATTTCGTATGCTAGTTTTCTTGTGGCTGTGTTATTCGTTAGAAGTTGTTCCGCTTTGAGATTACCCAATCTCACCCTTGTTATTTTGTTGTTTTCAGGTAGTTCTTGCGAGTCGTAAGCTTGAAGGGTGGGCTTAGTAGCACAATCAACCCTCCGGGGTCATCACGAATCACATGGACTAGTGCATTTAATAATTCATTAGCTTGCTGAAATTTTATCAATCATAGACCTGTTGATGTCCTCTTTGGAGCTGTTTTACGTTTATGTTTGTTTTCTGGTTGATTTAGACTTGTTATCTCTAGTATTGATGCTTTTATGTTATTCCTGTTTATAATGGTTATTATGAATCTTGTTGTCGCTTCCGTTTTGTCCTAATTTTAGGAGAGATGCTGTCGAAATTTTCTTGTACGACAGTTTAGATTTGTAGGGTGTTACACAGCTGGAGGTAGCCGCGGAAGATGTGGCGATGAGGCTGGACGTTGGCCCGGTTGCCGAAGACGTGGCGGCTGCGGAGGCGGTAGCAGAGGACGAGGAGCCGCTAGTAGCGTAGTCCCCCCTTCTCTCTCTCTCTTTTTGTTTCCGCCTGTAAGATACTTGATGCAAATTAATTTAAAACGAGACTGAAGCACAAGCTCGTCATTATGCCACCCGGGATCTACTTTTTACTTTTGTTCCACTGGTTCCGAATGAACGAGCGCATGGCCGCTTAATGACTTAAGGACTTGCGCCAGGGAGTCACTTCCTTCGAACCCCTTGACTTAGCAAAATTTTGCCTCCCAGGTAGCCCATAGGGAACGAACACTTAGTGAGTCGTGACAGGGCCTTAGGTTTTCGGCAACGGTGTTCAAGTCGCCGACCCCCACGGGGACACCCGGAGTGTCATGACCGTCTTAGGGATCGTCTTTGAACTAGCCATCCGATCGCCTACCCCCTGCGCCCGTTCTCACTTAGTGGTTCCGCCTTTGCTACTTGGTTTTTGCAAGGCCGCAGGTACCAAGGGGAGTGTCACTGGCACTGCCGATCAGGCCGTAGACCGAAAGGAGGGTAGGGAGAAAAATTACTCTGGATAAAGGAAGTGAACATTCAATTTCAAACATAAGGCCTTCCCCGACCAGCAGTGGAGAGGAAGACACACTCCGGCTGGTCGGGGAACAGAGCCTGGGACTTACAACCGGTCAAGGGTAGAACTTGCGCAGATTTTCTATGTTCTGGGAGTTCGCCAGCTCTTCGCCGTCTTCAGTGGCCAGCCTGACCGCCCCGGGACGAGAGACTGAGACCACTTTGAAGGGTCCCTCCCACTGGAGGGACAGCTTATGCGACCCGGCATGCGACTGGATCCTTCGCAAGACCAGGTCGCCCACTGCCAGTGTTCTCTCATTGACCCAGGAGGCGTGGTACCGCCAGAGACTTTGCTGGTATCACGCGGCGCGCAGGGCCGCCCGGTCTCGCACCTCTTCCAGGAGATTGGCGTCGTCCCGGCGCAGATCCTCCTGATCCTCCTCCGCGAACGCCGTGACACGTGGTGATCCCAGCTCCAGCTCCGAAGGGAGAATAGCTTCCTGTAGGATCGAAGTATACGAATATAGCAATCAGAGGGGGGGTGAATGATTATGCGGAAGCTAAAACAAAATTTTCGATCTACTGGAAGAACACCCCAACTCGGATTCAAAAGATTGCCTCGTAATCAACAAAAACAGATTGACAGACGCTTGGTAAAAAGAGAATTCCCGGAGATCCATCCATCGAAACGATCTGAAATTTGGACACAAGAAACTAGATTCCAATACGAATCAAACCCAAAAAGAATCAGCTCGATCGGACTTATGGATCAAAAGTTATGAGCTTCGCAAGCTTGCTGATCCAGAACTTGACGAGAATTGAACTAACGTAAACTTGAAAGTTTTAACAGAACTGACAAAGGTTTAATCAACTATACTTTGAGGAACTCTAAATCAATACAATAGAGAGGTTTTTGATGGATCAAATCAAGATGAAACTTAACGATCAAAAACCAATCTAGAATTAGAACAAGCATGCAAACAAAAAACCAAAACAGAAAACAACAGAGCGACGTGGTTACTGTAGCACGCAAAAATCTTGGAAGAATTGATCTTTATTTCTTGTCTAAAATACTCTCATCAAAAGAGTACAAACCCTAAAACCAAGCTCAAAGCTTGATGCGCTCAGCTCTCCTTGGTGCCCTTTCAACAGGAGACAACCCCTCCTATTTAAAGGACCAAACCAGGATACGATTCCTATTCCCTAGAAGGAATCCGTATCCAACACAACTCTACTTGGCCCAACCTGGCCGAGTACAACTCTTGCACGCGTATGGTAACCCTACCATACTCACGTGACTAACACTTTGCACGCGTATGGCCACCTGCCATACTCACGTGACTAACACTTTGCACGCGAATGACCTCCTGCCATTCTCACGTGACTAACCATTCTTCATGTGCACCACTCTCTTAGCCCGAACGTCCCGCATGACATCCTTGACCACCAAGACCTCAGTTCCTCCTGAACCTAGTCCCGAACCTCAGTTCCTCCATGAACCTAGTTCCAGTCCTGTCATCGACCATATTCGTCTTCGAGCAATACCTGCACATGAACAAACCACAAAACAAATCCGAGCACAAGTCCACGACTTGACTCAAGGTCAATCCATGCAACTACTCACATGAGCATTGCATAAAGTCCACTTCAAAACATTCATCATGAAATCATCACAAATTTCATAATTTCAAATTCAAACCATTTCAATTTTGCTCAATACCGCCAAAAGCATGTGTATGACAGACCAAAGTCTTTGGTCTGTCATACATGGGAAATTTGAGTTCGCTATCAACATGTGTATGACAGACCAAAGAGTTTGGTCTGTCATACATGGGCAAAATGAGTTCACTGAAAACATGTGTATGACAGACCAAAGAGTTTGGTCTGTCATACATGGGTAAAATGAAATCGCCCAAAGCATGTGTATGACAGACCAAAATCTTTGGTCTGTCATACATTGAAAAAACGAAGTCACCAAAAGCCTGTGTATGACAGACCAAAAAGTTTGGTATGTCATACATGGGAAAAATGCGATTTTTAGTTATTTGGTTCGGCGCAAGAACAAGGTTTCTTTTTTAATGTTCGGATGTTTGGTCCAATACAGATTAATCCTAATCTTAACCAATTTCAGCACAAGATCAAACCAATTTTTCATCACATGATTCACAATCTCCCCCTTGATGAAAACATTGGCAACACCATTTAGACATGAACATTTGGCAAATTTTTTAAAAAAGAACAGAGAACATAAAAACTCCCCTTTGACAAGTGAAAAATGTGTGTGGTTTATGCAATGTGCCAAAAGCCAAAAACCAAACTTCTCCCAGATTACTCAACAACCGAAAGATACTACTCCCTCTTTTTCAACTCTTCCCAAACTTCTCAAAAACTTCTCCCCCTTTGACAATGGATTCATCAAGAAAACAACAAGAGAACATGTTCAAACTTTTTCTTGTATCAATGGTTTCGCAAACAGAAGCAAGGGAGTGCCAAGATACAAAGGATGAGCTCATTCGATCATATAACCTTATATATCACATAATATGCAAAATATATGATCTTAATGTGATGTTAACAAGTTAAGAAATGACATGCATCTCAACCTCAAATCTGTCAACTATAGCCAAGTACTAAGTAAGACCTTTAGTAGAAAAACAAGGACTCAAAAATTGAAGCAACTAACAAATCAGGGCGAGCAAGTGGTTTCAACTTCAATCTAGTAGACCAAGTTTAATCTTTTAAACAATAAACTGCATGTGGCATGCTTGAAGCATACTTCTTTTATTTCCTTGGAGTGGCATGCTTGAAGCATACATCTTGTCATTTGAGGGAATGGCATGCTTGAAGCATACATCTTATCTTTTAAGGAAAGCATGCCTGAAGCATACAACTTGAAGCTTTTTGCTTTTAACAATCCTTTTTATTGATTCCCTTTTTCTTTTCTTTTTCTTTGATTGTAAACATGCACAAAATGGTTAAAAGGTCTTATGAAAGAGTAAAGCTGAAAACACACTTGCTTCATAGCCCAATTTGTCAAGAGGATTCAATATCAAGCCTAGAAGAATGAGATATCACAGAGTATTTAGCTATAGGCAATCAGATCAGGGAATTCCGTAATGTCATTTTTAGTTCAAGTGAGACAATTTAGATTATCATATATTAGCTCAAATACATAGTATATAAAGAAATATGATAAAGTGAGCTCATCAAGTGAAAGAATTTGACAAAGAAACTCCCCCTCAAAACAATCCCATTGGATGAACAATTCCAAGTTCTCCCCGAATAAAGGCAAAACGAGAAGAAGACAAAGGTTTTGTGAAAATGTCTGCCAATTGATGTTCAGTATCCACATGATGAAGCACAATGTTGCCTTTTTCAACATGATCTCTAAGAAAGTGAAATCTGATGTCAATATGTTTTGTTCTTGAATGTTGCACAGGGTTCTTAGCAATGCAAATTGTACTAGTGTTATCACACAGAAGAGGAACACTATCCAAAATAACCCCATAATCTTTAAGTGTAGCTACTATCCAAAGAATTTGAGAACAACAACTAGCAGCAGCCACATATTCAGATTCAAGTAGCTTGATTGTGCAAATGAAGATTGCTTTCTAGATGACCATGCAATGAGAGAATTTCCCAAGAAGTGACATGAACCAGAAGTGCTTTTCCTATCAATTCTACATCCTCCAAAATCGGCATCGAGAAAAAGATCTCAAACTAATGCATGAGGAAGCGTAAAGCCAAATGCCAAAATCTTGAGTTCCATGAAGATACCTGAAAATCCTTTTTGACTTGCCGATGTGAAGCACGTGGGGAAGCTTGAAAACGAGCACACAAGCACACAAAAATTGTATATCCGGCCTTGATGCGTTGAGGTACAAAAGTGAACCTATCATGCTTCTATATTCCTTTTGATCAACCGGCTCACCATCTTCATCCGGATCAAGTGTGCAAGCGCTCTCCATGGGTGTCATGATCGGTTTGCTGTTTTCCATCCCAAATCTATGCAACAAGTCTTTTGTGTATTTGCTTTGATGCACAAAAGTACCATCCTTTGTTTGCTTGATTTGAAATCCCAAAAAGTATGTCAACTCACCCATCATACTCATCTCAAACTCCTTCCTCATTGTTTCTGAAAACTTAGACACTAAAACATGAGATGAACCACCAAAGATAATATCATCAACATAAATCTGAACGAATAGTTGATCATTGCCTTGCTTGAGTAAAAAGAGAGTTTTGTCAACCTTTCCCATAGAAAAATCCTTTTCAAGTAAAAAGGTTTTTAGCCTATCATACCATGCTCTAGGGGCTTGTTTCAAACCATACAAAGCTTTTGATAGTTTGAACACATGATTTGGAAACTTTGGATTTTCAAAACCAGGTGGTTGCTTGACAAAAACCTCCTCATTTATGTAGCCATTAAGAAAAGCACTTTTCACATCCATTTGATACAATTTGAAACCTTTGGATGCAGCAAAAGCTAAAAGGATTCTAATGGCTTCAATTCTAGCAACAGGAGCAAAGGTTTCATCAAAATCTAAGCCTTCAATTTGAGTATAACCTTGAGCAACCAATCTAGCCTTGTTTCTAACAACAACACCATCCTCACTTTGTTTATTTTTGAAAACCCATCTAGTTCCAATAACATTAAAATCAGGAGGTGGTGAGACAAGTTTCCAAACTTTATTTCGTTCAAAATTCTCTAATTCTTCATGCATGGCATTGATCCAAGATTCGTCAGATAATGCATGAGATATATCTTTGGGTTCAAAGGAAGCAACTAAAGCAGAATGAGTATGAGTGTCAGAATGAATAAACCTGGATCGAGTGACTCTCTCATTTAGGTCTCCAATCATTTGTTCATATGGATGCATTTTTTGAATGTGCAAGGGAGCATTGACTTTTGAGACTTCTCCTTCTCCTTCTTCATTTTCAGCATGTACAGATGATGTTGTAGCTTGAGGATGGTTAGCTGTAGGTGATGTAGTAGTAGGTGCCAAAGGTGCTACAGCTTGTTGTGCATTAGGAAGAGTCAAGACCTCATCTTCATCATCATCATTATCTTCAAAAATTTTCTCCCCCTGAACATATGCGTCTGTACCTGCATCACTTGGACTAGTGCCTGGACTAGCCTCATCAAAAGTAACTTCACAAGTTTCCACAATTTTGTTAGTCTCCAAAACAAGCACACGATAGCCACGAGTATGAGCAGGATATCCAAGAAAAATGCCATCAGTTGATCTAGCGTCAAATTTATCAAGATTTCCAGATTTCAAGACAAAACATTTGCATCCAAAAACCTAAAGTGAGAAAGCAGTGAGGCCTGTGTCCAAACCGAAGCTCATATGGAGTCTTACCCAATTTTGATCTCAAAAACACACGGTTTGAAACATAACATGCAGTTGAAATCGCTTCAGCCCAAAAATTTCTAGGAGTGTGATGTTCATCTAACATGGTTCTAGCCATCTCAACCAATGTTCTGTTTTTCCTTTCAACTACACCATTCTGTTGAGGCACTCTAGGTGATGAAAATTGATGATCAATTCCTTTTCAAGACAAAAGTGATTAAAAGAAGCATTTTTGAATTCAGTTCCATTATCACTTCTAATAGCTTTGAGAGCTCCTGGATGATCAATAGAAAGCCTAAGAACAAGACTTCTAAAATGACTAAAAGCCTCATCCTTAGATGCCATAAAGTATACCCAAGAGTATCTAGAAAAATCATCAACAATCACAAGCACATACCATTTGCCTCCAAAGGATTGAACTCGAGATCGTCCAATCAGTATCAAGATGTAGAAGCTGTCTGGAGGCGTTTGTCATCACCATGGTAAGAGGTGGATGTGAACCTGCAATCATCTTACCATGTCTACAAGAGGAACATACTAAATTGCTATCACCCTTAAGCTTAGGCAAGCCACGTATGAGATCTAAAGCTGCTTACACGAGTAAGATGATCAAAACCAACATGACCAAGTCTACGATGCCAAAAGAATAAATCTTTAGAAACATTGGCAATTAGACACCTATGTTTAGAAGAAGGTGATGCATCAAAATCAGCTTTAAAAACTCTTCCAAAACGAGAAATTTTGAACACAAGATCACCTGAAGCATCTAGCACTTTGCATTCATTTTTCTTAAAGCTTATCTCAAGATCTTCATCAAGCATTTGTGAGACAGAAAGCAAGTTATATTTCAAGTTTTCAACAAGAGCCACATCTTTGAACATAAACTTGTCACTTACCTTTATTGTACCTTTTGCCACAACAGAAGAGGAAGAAGCATCTCCAAAAGTAACACTTTCAGCACGAGATGCACGAGTGAGGGAGGAGAACCAATTCTTATCACCGGACATGTGGCGTGAGCATCCGGAATCCACTAACCATATGTTCTCCTTCCTTGCGCGAGAAGCCTCATTGAAGTCGCTGTCGTGGTCGTCCTCGGTGAAGCTATCCTTGCTGCTTGCCATGAGACACAATCCCATCAAATCATGCTTGCTTGAAGTTGCATCATCTTCGCTGCTCTCCGAGTCCACATCGCTCAAATTGACTTGTTCAAGAGCGGAAAGAACTCGGTGAACCACCTTGCGGTTGATGAAGCTCTTCTTCTTCCTATCATTTGACGAGAACCTTTTCTTCTCATTCATACATCGTTGTCCTTCTCCTCCTTTGATGTTTTTCCTGCAAGCTTAGGACAATTTGTGCGAATATGGTTGAGGTCACCACACTCATAGCATCTTGGAGGACCACCTCTCTTTCTCATTCTCACATTCTGCAAAGCTTTGTTAAAGCGAGAAGAGAGTAGTGCCAGATCTTCTTCAGGAAACTCTTCAAGTTGCTCATCTGTTAAAGAAGACATGGAAGACAAGGCAAAGCTAGAAGAAGAATTTGCATTTGACATGTTAGGGTTAGAGATCAAAGCAATTGATTTAATGTTACCCTTCCTGGCAAGAACATCCAACTCATGAGTTTTCAACTTAGAATAAAGAACATCTAAAGTAAGTGTACTCATGGTAGTAGATTCTTGTATAGATGTTACTTTCATCTTCCACACTGACATGTCCAAAGCACTAAGCAATTGTCTAGCATTAGCGACATCGGTGTAGCTAACTCCAACGGCACGTAGATTGCTAAGAATTTTATTGAAGCGTGCAAAGAAGTCATCTACTGATTCACTAGGTTTCATCTCAAAACGCATGTATTCTTTTTGTAAATATCTTGGCGAATCTCTTTGACAAGTGTTAGAACCCTCATGGTAATCACAAAGAGATTTCCATACCTCATATGCGGATCGAAGATGAACCACGCGGTCGAAGTCACTCCTTCCCAATCCTTGGATGATCAAGTTGCGTGCCTTCTTTGTTTGCTTCAACATGTGCGCGATTGGCGTCATTGACGTTGTCGTTTGCAGGAACTTCGTATGGCTTGTATACCTTCTCCCAAATTGTGAAGCCTTGTGCTTGGATGAATGCCTCCATCTTGGCCTTTCAAAACTGAAAATCAACACCATCGAACACACAAGGTTTTGTCGAATAACGATCCATTAATCTAATCACCGGTTAAGATAGATTAGAAAAACCTCGCTCTGATACCACTTGTAGGATCGAAGTATACGAATATAGCAATCAGAGGGGGGGTGAATGATTATGCGGAAGCTAAAACAAAATTTTCGATCTACTGGAAGAACACCCCAACTCGGATTCAAAAGATTGCCTCGTAATCAACAAAAACAGATTGACAGACGCTTGGTAAAAAGAGAATTCCCGGAGATCCAACCGTCGAAACGATCTGAAATTTGGACACAAGAAACTAGATTCCAATACGAATCAAACCCAAAAAGAATCAGCTCGATCGGACTTATGGATCAAAAGTTATGAGCTTCGCAAGCTTGCTGATCCAGAACTTGACGAGAATTGAACTAACGTAAACTTGAAAGTTTTAACAGAACCGACAAAGGTTTAATCAACTATACTTTGAGGAACTCTAAATCAATACAATAGAGAGGTTTTTGATGGATCAAATCAAGATGAAACTTAACGATCAAAAACCAATCTAGAATTAGAACAAGCATGCAAACAAAAAACCAAAACAGAAAACACTGTAGCGACGTGGTTACTGTACGCATAAAAATCTTGGAAGAATTGATCTTTATTTCTTGTCTAAAATACTCTCATCAAAAGAGTACAAACCCTAAAACCAAGCTCAAAGCTTGATGCGCTCAGCTCTCCTTGGTGCCCTTTCAACAGGAGACAACCCCTCCTATTTAAAGGACCAACCCAGAATACGATTCCTATTCCCTAGAAGGAATCCGTATCCAACACAACTCTACTTGGCCCAACCTGGCCGAGTACAACTCTTACTGCCGTATGGTAACCCTACCATACTCACGTGACTAACACCTTGCACGCGTATGGCCACCTGCCATACTCACGTGACTAACACTTTGCACGCGAATGACCTCCTGCCATTCTCACGTGACTAACCATTCTTCATGTGCACCACTCTCTTAGCCCGAACGTCCCGCATGACATCCTTGACCACCAAGACCTCAGTTCCTCCTGAACCTAGTCCCGAACCTCAGTTCCTCCATGAACCTAGTTCCAGTCCTGTCATCGACCACATTCGTCTTCGAGCAATACCTGATCATGAACAAACCACAAAACAAATCCGAGCACAAGTTCACGACTTGACTCAAGGTCAATCCATGCAACTACTCACATGAGCATTGCATAAAGTCCACTTCAAAACATTCATCATGAAATCATCACAAATTTCATAATTTCAAATTCAAACCATTTCAATTTTGCTCAAAACCGCCAAAAGCATGTGTATGACAGACCAAAGTCTTTGGTCTGTCATACATGGGAAAATTGAGTTCGCTATCAACATGTGTATGACAGACCAAAGAGTTTGTGATGATTTGAGTGAAGCTCACGGTGCGGGGCTCGGTCTTGTAGGACTTGGCGGCGAAGTCGCGAAATGCCTAGCTTCATGATCCCGTCGCGCTCGACGTCGACCGCCGCGTGCTCGTCTTTGATGCGGTTGTAGAGCAGCAGACCGTAATAAACTTGCACTGATACAATAGTTTCGCGCATGCAGGATACCCTTTCTTGGTTGACATAAAAATTTAAAATAATACTTAAATTTACTTGATATAAAAATTTAATTACAAACAAAAAAAATCTGCAAAAAAGAAGTGTCGGCGTGTGAGCCAACAGATACCTCCGGATCGAGTGTATATGAAGTTCAAACGGGGGGCTTTCGTGGAGATCGCTCGAGAGATGGAGAAAAGGGATCAGCGGAGAGGCTTGCAAGGAAGCGCTGAGGTTTATCCAGGCTCGGGCCCTCCTGAGAGTAATAGCCCTAGTCCTGTCTGGGTTCACCACTACTAAACTACTTATTTTAATTACAAAGAGACTAATCACATCAATAAAATATAAAAAAATAAATGTAATGCTTGAAGATGCTTTGAATCAACAATATCTGCTAACTTTTATGTCTTAATCTGTGATTTCATGCCCGTTCGTGCCGTGCCGGCAGGGGCACGGCCCAAACGATCGTGCCGGGTTGTGCCGCCCATCGTACCTGGTTCTCAGACCCGGCACGGCCCGTACTACAGTTGCGTGCCGGCCCGGCCCGACATGAAACTGTGCCGTGCCGGGCTTTGCACCAGGCTATTCCGTCGTGCTTCGGGCCAGGCCAAAAGAGCCCGATCCAAGTGCCCACCTCTAGACAGTAGTCAGGGACGTTGAAGCAAATTCTTACTGTTTTGGAAATTCTCATTAAATTTCTAGGTATATCTTTGATTAGTTGATTTTTAAAACTAATTACACACTTTTGCATTTCAAAAGGAGATCGACAGCCGTGACGACATGGAAGATGAGAATTACTGGCGTTTCGCTGTAGTAGTTGGCTAGCGTACCGCCCCTTCGACCAAACTGAGAGACTCGAGACTCGAGGGAGCTGCCATGGCGGAAGTCGCAGGGATTCTTGCCTCTGCCGTCCTCGAGATGGTAACCCAACAGCTGGGTTCCGCCATCGGAGGTCAGATCGCGCTGCAGCAGAATTTAAACAAGGACCTGCGGGAGATGGAGGAGACGCTGGACTTTCTGCAGGCGGTGCTCAAGGACGCCGAGAGGCGGTCGATTATGGACGCGTCGGTGCGTCAGTGGCTGAAGCGGCTAAAGGACGCCATGTATGACATCTCCGACATGATTGACGAGTTTGAAGCGGACACCCAAGTGCCCCACCCGGCTGCACGAAAACGAAAGGTATGTCTGCACTACAGTACAACCAGTTCTTAGTTCTTGCTACCATTAATTGCTTGAACTCAAACTGGACTTGAGAAATCTTTCTGATCTCAATTTAGTATGCTCTCTTGTAGAAAAGCTTTCTACCTTCCGAATTCTCCATTTGAGAACTTGTTTATGCCCTCCTGCAGATTCCACGAGCTTTAGGCCACAAAAAGATGTACTATAGCTCTGTTTGGCACAGCTTCAGATCCCAACTCCACCTTAGATCTAAAACTTGTAGATTGAAATAAAGTGACTTAAGTTTATAATTTTATTCTAAAAAGTAAACAAAATGACCCACCTAAACACTTTTAATATACCCACAGCTCCAGCTTCATAAATTTGGTGAAGCTATGAATATCTAGCTCCACCAACTCCAATAATTTAGGGGAGCTAGAGCTCTACCAAACACCCCCTATATTTTGCAATTTACTGACGTAACAAATGAAATATCTCGCAGTTCTCCCACAACATATTGACATTTGGTCCCAAGATTACTATGGCTAATAAGATGAAGATGATGAGAGAGGAACTGGAGAAGATCAAAAAACAACGCAAGAATTTCAGTTTCACGGGCGACAACAGCTCTAATGTGCAGCAAGTCACTGCTACACGGGAAACATCATCCATCATGGGAAACATCATAGAGAGGTCCAAAGAGAAACATGAAATATTGGATTATTTATCTGATAGCATGACACAAAAGATCACCATCCTTCCTATATGTGGCATTGGAGGCATTGGCAAAACAACCTTGGCACAAATGGTTTTCAATGATTCCCATTTCAAAGGCTACTCTCAGGTGTGGGTCTATGTATCCCAGACATTAAACTTGAATAAAATTGGCAATAATATAATATCACAACTATCAAAAGAGGAGATTCAGTTTACCGGAATACAGATGGTACAGAGTCGCCTTCGAGAGCTACTTTCTCATAGTAAGATTCTGATTGTTTTAGATGACGTGTGGGAGGACAAAGGATCTCAATTGGAAGCTTTGAAGGATATGCTAAAGGTTGGCGAGGGCAGCAATGTTGTTGTTATAGTAACCACACGTGATGAAGGCATTGCAAGGAAACTTTGTACCATTGAACCATACAAATTAGAACTCTTGACAAATGATACGTGCTGGAATATAATAAAGCAAAAAAGTGCCTTTGATTCTAGAGATGACAAAGAGCAGTTGGAACAGATAGGAAGGGACATTGCAACAAAGTGTGGAGGTGTTGCTTTAGCAGCTCAGTCACTTGGACACATGTTGCATTCTATGCCGTCTGTTGAATGGGAGTCAGTGAGAGACAGTGATATCTGGAATGTATCTGCTTCAGAAGATACACCTTCGTCACAGGTGCTTGCATCCTTGAGGTTAAGCTATAGAAGTATGCCTTCGTATTTGAAGCTATGCTTTGCCTATTGTGTACTCTTTCCAAAAGGTCACAAGATAGTTAAAGATGATCTAATTCACCAGTGGATTTCTCTTGGCTTCATCGAGCCATCAAACATATTCTCTACCAAGCAGCTTGGGGAGAGATACATTAGGCAGCTTTTGGGGCTATCCTTCCTTCAACATTCAATGTCACCTTTGGTGAGTTAACATACTTAGCTTACAATTGAACAGTTTGTTGTTTCCTTCAAACTTTTGTAGGGAAACTCACGTAATGCATATTTCTATAGTCATGCTGAAAACACGTACAATACATTATATTGAAATAACCGCATACCATACCGTAGAGTTCCAGCTTACAACGTAGTCTTTTCTTCCCAAATACGGCTCCGTTTTAATAATATATATATAAATTATTTCATCATAATATGAACTTATAATTAAGGGAATCCTAGCTAGCAATCCCTCACCCCACCCATGTTAAGGGCAGCAAGGGAGAAGCCTCCCTTGTCACCACGGGTATCCGTGCAGGATTTAAAATGTAGTTTACATATATTTTTGTAAATGTAATATGATTTTATTCATTACTTTATAAGTACATAGGTAAACTTTTCTCAAACTGTGGGACAACATATCTAGTGCAACCCATCCTTAGGGTGAAATCCGCGCAATCTGGTTAGTTGGGGCACCAAATCAATACGGAAAATCCCAAAAAAACTAATGAGTATAGTGTTGTCCATGGAGTTTTGTATCACTCTTTAAAATTTCACCTTCAAACTGAAAGTGTGTTAAAGGATAAATAAAATATAAGATTGATGTGAACAGTATCATTTGCCTTTTTTCCCTGTCCCCACGGGGATCCATGCGGGATTGAAAATGTAGTTTACATATATTTTTGTAAATGTAATATGATTTTATTCACTACTTTATAAGTACTTAGGTATACTTTTATCAAACTATGGGGCAATATATCTAGTGCAACCCATTCTTAGGGTGCAATCCATGCAATCTGGTTAGTCGGGGCACCAAATCATTTCGGAAAATCCCCAAAAAACTAATGATGTCGTCCATGGAGTATTGTAGCACCCTTTAAAATTCCACCTTTAAACTCAAAGTGTGCTAAAGGATGAACAAAAGATAAGATTGCTGTGAACAATAGCATTTGAACAAAAGATAAGATTGATCCGCACAATTATGTAGCTTGGTCTAGTATCAATACCTACCATCGGCTTTTAGTATATAATCTAGGCAAAAACGTAAAAGTGATTGGAATGTAAAAACTTGACGAAGCTAAATGCTTTTGTTGCAGACTGCTGGAGTGCATCATGAAGTTGTTACATTGTTCACCATGCACGACCTGGTGCACGACGTAGCAAGATCGGTCATGGTCGATGAAATTCTGGACGGTAGCAAACAAGGGAACACCGGGGCAAGCAGCTGCCGCTATGCATTGCTCAATGATTGCAGCAAGTCCTTGGAGTCATCCACGGATTCTCCTGCAAAGATAAGAGCATTGCGTTTTCTGGACTGTGGTGAAAAAATACTTCATGACGCTGCATTTTCGTCTGCCACGTCCCTGCGTGTCTTGGACTTAAGCGAGTGCTCCATACATAAGTTGCCAGACTCTATTGGTCAATTGAAGCAGTTGAGGTATCTTAATGCTCCAAGAGTCCAAGATCAAATGATTCCCGGGTGTATCACCAAGCTCTCAAAATTGATTTACCTCAAACTTTGTGAATCTTCTGCAATCTCAGCACTGCCAGAGTCAATTGGAGAAATGGAAGGTCTGATGTATCTTGATTTATCTGGTTGTTTGGGAATTGGAAAACTGCCAAAATCATTTGGGGATCTAAAAAAATTGGTGCATCTGGATTTGTCAAATTGCTCTCGTGTTACACGTGTATCAGAATTCTTGGGAAGCTTCACGAAACTTCAATATCTGAACTTATCGTACTGCCCAAATATTGGAGAGCTACCAGGAGCTTTGGGTAACCTATCGGAACTGCTATATTTGAACCTATCATTCAGCTCATATCTCGAATGGAGTCCAGTAGCAGAAGTTTTGGGCACCCTTACCCAACTTGAGTATTTGAACTTATCTTCAGAATCCTGTTATATCAGAAAGCTTCCAGAAGCTTTGGGCAGCTTCGGTAAACTCAAGTATTTAAACTTATCCGGTTGTCACCAAATAGAAGAATTTCGAAGGTTATTTGGAAATCTAAAAAAATTGGTGCATCTGGATTTATCTAAATGTGTTCAGCTTAAAGATGTATCAAAAGCTTTGGGTAGCCTTACCAAACTGCAACATTTGAATTTATCATATCAAGAGGGTCGTTGCGATGGGCTGGCAGAAGTGATGGGCAAGCTGACCGAACTCCGGTATTTAAATCTATCGAATTTTCTGCTTAGTTACCGTTACGATGATGAAACAGCATCGCAAGTTGTCTCGGATTTGATTGAGTGCATCAGTACCCTTTCCAAACTAGAGCATTTGTACTTGTGTGGGAATATTCAGAGTGTACCTGAAAGTTTTAGTAACCTTAGAAAGCTGCATACACTGGACTTGTCGGGCTGCCTTAGTCTTGAGAAGCTACCAAAAAGTTTACGTGAAATTGATAGTTTGAAGTTTCTAAATGTGGCAGGCTGCAATCGGCTGGATGAGTCCACGGTACCTCAGCTCGGTAGTTTAATGTCGCTACCACGCTTTGTGGTCCAAGCTGGTCATGGTGAATCCAGTAGCAACCCTTTTCTGCTTCAGCATGCAAATACTGCTGACCTGGAGATATATAGACTTGAAAATGTGAAGTCTGCAGAAGAAGCGCAGAGTATAAAACTGATGGAAAAACAAAGACTTGAAGACTTGAAATTCGAGTGGACCAGCGGTGCTGAGCGGTTTGTGGAGGACATAGAGGTGTTGGGAGAGCTAGTGCCGCCAAGTACTTTGAGGCGGTTTGAGCTACGTGGTTACAATGGTGTCAGATTTCCAGCATGGCTAATGGGTATTAGTCATTATCTCCCGAACATTGTAAAAATTTATATCCAAGATTTGCCCAAGTGCAGCAGCCTACCACCGCTCGGCCAATTACGAAACCTGCAATGGCTGTATCTCATAGATATGCACAGCATTAAGAAAATTGACGAGGGCTTCTGCGGCGGCACGAGAGCATTTCCTCAACTGAAGACATTTTATCTCTCAAGTATGGAAAGCTTGGAAGAGTGGAACACGACATACTCCGATGGCGATTTCATGTTCCCCAACCTTGAGGAGCTGACAATATGTGATTGCTCCAAGTTGAGGTTGAAACCTTGTCCTCCTAGAGCTACTCGATACGAGATAGACCTTAGTGATGAAGTATTATCATCATGGGGAGAGAGTGTGTCACACGCCGGTGCCTCCTCCTCCTCTGTCCTAGTAAACTATCTGGAGGTCAGATACTGCAAAGTGCCTCTGCATCAGTGGAGGTTGCTTCACCACCTCCCTGGCCTCCCTAGATTAACTATCAACGATTGCAGTGATCTGACCAGCTCACCAGAGGTAATCCGAAACCTGTCCTCCCTCCAATCACTGTCCCTAAAAGGCAGTAATCAGGCAGAACTACCAAAATGGTTGGGTGAGCTCACATCTCTTCAGGAACTGGGGATAGTAGGATACTTGGGGCAAAATGAATTGCAAGGGAACATGCGGCAGCTCACTTCGCTACAGTCGCTAACTCTGGATGGTTACCTAAGCAATGAACCACTACCGCAGTGGTTAGGAGAACTCACCTCTCTCAAAGAATTGGAAATCTCTGAATTGACAGAGCTTGAGATTCTGTGCAACCTCTCCTCTCTCCAGTCGTTAAAATTGAGCTTGTGCGGAAGCATTCCAGCGCTGCCGGAAGGGATGGGCGACATCAACTCCCTCAAGAAACTAGAGAGCATTCCAGCGCTGCCGGAAGGGATGGGCGACCTCACCTCCCTCAAGAAACTTGAGATCTGGCACTGCGAGGGCATCAAGTCTTTCCCGGAGAGCATACAACAACTCACCAACCTCGAAGAACTTCGAATTGTTGACTGCCCCGAATTAAAGCGGTGGTGTGAATCAGAGGAAAACGATAAGAAGCTCGCTCACATCAAACATCTAGATTTTGAACTGCCCCGAATTTGAGCGGTGGTGCCCAGCCAAGCTATACCGTAAAAGAGCTCATTGCTTATTGTTTTTGCACTGACTACTCTTTTCGTCATCTTACTATATTAATTTATTCTGTTTTGTGTTTCTTAGAGGATTCTTTCATGCAGAAACGTCTAGATTTTCATCTGCTTTGCCTTATTATTCTCTTCTTTTTCCTTTTGAAAAGAGGCCTTGTTATTCAAAACATACGTATAGAAAAAAAAAAGTTGAATCAGAGGAGGGGGTGGATTTTAACAAGCACCTTCTCCTTTGTGTAATGCATTAGTTAAGTTAATATGCCTGTAGTATGATGTCCGAGCAGTATCTATAGTAGTTCCAAAAGAAGTCGCTGTTGTGTTTTTTTTACGAAAAAATAAAATCATCAGTGCATTCCAAATCTATTGAACTTTCAATCTCAGTATAAAATTTTGTAAACAAGACAAAGCAAGTTTGTCTCAATGAATTGGAACCTTTAGAAATCCATTTTTTGTGGAAGTTACGTGGGATCTAATTATCAATGGAAAAATAAATAGAAACGGTGAAATATGTTAAAAGAAACAAAACATTCAGTGAATGTACGCTAGCAGCCATACAAAGGCATAGTAGCTAATTTTCATTTTTCTTGAATGTTTTATTTTTACCACCACTGCATGAAACTTAGCACCAATTTTTGTTTATCTGAACAAAACATAATCTAAATGCATAGTTCAGAAATCATCGTATGTGATAGCTGTCATTCACTGGAACCACATATCTTTTTTTTAGAAATTTTATAGTGCATTATACTGGTAGTATATAGTGAGCAGTAGAAATTAAATATAGCAGTTGATTTGTTGACTAAGAGGAAATATAAATAAATACTAATTATTCTAATTCATTGGATCGAAAAGAATGAACGATCCATACTGATTTGTGTACCGTAAAAGACCTATTTTTTTACAGGAATGTGAACTAGAATTCTAGCTAACAAAGTTTTTTACTTTATCTATTTTGCAGTATAGTTCTTAATTGTAGTAAAGTAAGGCACACAGTATATACCGCACACCAGGCTGCAGAATTCAAGGGCCTTAATGAACTTACAAGGTTTTATTGTGGCTGATTGAATTTCATGGGTTGAAGGATGATCATCAGTAGCAAAAGTGATTTTAAGGTGTGGTACTTATCTCTGGCTTGCACTGTTTGGCTTTGGCCATGTCAGTAGCGTTATAACAATGAGCGCAAAACGTAACTTTCTTTTTTGTTTGATGGCTCATGCACTGCTCAGCATTAGCAACAGTCATTAGAATGTCTTCCGAAGGATCTAGAGAGTGAACTATACTCGATCACATACTTCTCTGCAGTAGTCCATTCCATTTTCACCAAAATTATTTAACCGTTCCCAATGCTGACTCATTGGTCATTGTGATTATTCACTTGATGAATTTCGATTGATTTCATTGTAGAACATACATTTGAGTTTGGCAACATTTGAAGGTTTAGTGTTAGTCAATGTTGCTAATAAAGTAGCAGCAACACAAATGCAGCTGGTAATTTGGTGAAAAATTCAGCCTCCATATGACGTCACAGACAGGTTTGTGTTGAGCTTCTCATGGTATCAGAGCCATAGAGATTAGCTATGACTTCCTCCCAGTTTTCCTCTTGAGTCCTCCAGTGCTATGAATTTGTCTTCTTCCACCACCACCACCGGTATTCTACCGACTCCTTCCTTCAATTGCTTTGTCACGGTAAAGCTCACCAGCGCAAACCATCTATTACGGAAAGCACAACAGATTCCATATCTCCGAGGTCAGCAACTCAGGAGATATGTAGTAGATGGATCAATTCGCTGCCCAGATTCCACCATTGCTGGAGGAGAAGGTGGCAATCAACAAATTCCAAATCCTGCTTATTTAGCATGGTATCATGTATAGGGATGGAACTGGTACGGATATTTTTCGACCGACCGACCGACCGAATTAATTTGGATGATGATTTGGATAGTTTCACGTATATCCGCTTGATTTCTGATAAGGATATGATACGTATAATTTACATGGATACGGATACGAACACCGATTATCTCGATGGATACGAATATCCGAGTTTTTGTTCGATAATATCCGATATGACATACGGATATTATCCGAATAACACGTTCGTAATAACACATTAACAATTTAACATGTTTCATCGTTTGGTAGACTCGGGTCCTGCATTGGATGACAAGATATAATGTGTTCATGTGTGCTAGATGCTAATTTGGAGATATTTGGGTAAAGGTGGTAAATTGGCAAGTGGTGTTTCAAGATATTACTTAAAATTCGTGAAAGATATGCCAAATTGCAAATCATTTGGTTCAATTATTGCAATGGGGTACATTGTTACTCACAGAGTCACATGTATGACAAGCTAGGGATAAAAAGGCAAAAAAAAGACATACAAATATATTTCTTTTGGAAGTTTGAATTTAAATTTGGATCGATTTTGGAAAAAAACTAAATTTGTATTTTAAAATATCTGACTAATATTATTCGTATCCATGTTGATTCCGATCCGTATTCGATCTGTATTCGTAACCGATATTATCCTGTATAATTCGTATTCGATTCTGTATCGATAAAAAATATGGATACGGATATGAATAGGACGATATTCTACCGTATCCGATCCGATCACATCCCTAATCATGTAACATCTCGAACTTTTCAAAAATAGGAAAAATAAAAAATAAAAAATAGACTGATATAGAAGTTTTAATTGGAATCAAGAACTTAATTTAAAATTTATTATCTTCACCTCATTTTCTTGAATTCTGATAAATGATAACTCCAATATGGTAAATTCTTTTCCAAAATGAACAAGCAATTAAAATGAGTTTCACAAATGATCCTAATTTTGAATATGCATATTTTCTGAATTTCTAAATCTTTTATTGTAGGATAGAAAGACACGAATATAGCAATCAGAGGGGGGGGGGTGAATGATTGTGCGGAAGTTAAAACCAAATTCTTGATCTACTAAAAGTTCACCACAAAACAGAACCAAATAATTACCTTGTATTGACAAAAACAGAATGATAGAGGTTTGGTAGAACGCGAATTCCCGGAGATCCAACCGTCGGAACGATCTGAAATTTGGACACAAGAAACTAGATTCCAATACGAATCGAACCCAAAAAGAATCAGCTCGATCGGACATAAGGATCAAAAGTTATGACCTTCGCAAGATTGCTGTGACAGAAGATGACGAGAATAGATCTAACTAGAATTGTAGCTCGCCGAAAGATTTGAAGAACTTGATCTTTATTTCTCCTTTCTTTTGTCTAAAGTACTCCAAACAAAAGAGTACAACCCTAAATCTTGCTCAAAGCTTGATGCCCTTCAATAGGAGACAACCCATCCTATTTAAAGGAGCAAAACACAAGGAGTCATGAATACAATTCTTACTCCTAATCCTAGAAGGAGTCCCACTCCTAATCCTAGAAAGAGTATGTATTCAACACAACTCCTCTTGGCCCAACCTGGCCGAAGTATTAACTCTTGCACGCCAGATGGCAACCCTACCATACTCACGTGACTAACACTTTGCACGCGAATGACCTTCTGCCATTCTCACGTGACTAACCATTCTTCATGTGCACCATTCTCTTAGCCCGAACGTCCCTCATGACATCCTTGACCACCAAGACCTCAGTTCCCCCTGAACCTAGTCCCGAACCTCAATTCCTCCATGAACCTAGTTCCGGTCCCGTCATCGACCACATTCGCCCTCGAGCAATACCTGCACATGAACAAACCACAAAACGATTCCGAGCACAAATCCGCGACTTGACTCACATTAAACCATGCAACCACTCACAGGAGTGCATTGCATTAAAATATTCTAAGAACACGATTTCAAAACACGAACCAAAACCTTTGCAAAAATCAAAAAGCTTTTCAAATAATCAAACTGATTTCAGATCTTTTCAAATAAAGAAACCAAAAAATAAATCTTGTCGAAATATCAAACTGGTTTCAAATCTTTTTCAAATACTCATCATCAAAATCAAATGGATCAAAAATAACGATCCTTCAATCTTCCCCTTGATGAGTAATTTGACAAAACACAATATAAGATTTGACAAGAGATTGAGCAAGAACCAAAAGACCAAAAAATCCCAATTCAAAAACCTCATTGACTTGTTCTCCCCCCTTTTTGACAAAATAGTCATCAAGATCTCAAAACTCCCCCTTAATGAATGCAGTATCTCAAGCTTTGAAGTATATTCAAGGTATATAATCAAAGTAAAGCATTTAGAGAGTTTTTAGGAGAACTTTCTCATTTTGTATCAATTTATCCAATGAGAAAGCAAATTGTGAGAATATGGAGGCTCTAACACATAGAATAGTTATTGCATAAGCAAATTAGAGCAAACAAGTAAAATGTCATAAACTGATTTTGCCAAAGCGAAAGAGAAATCTATCATGAGCATAGAGAGACTTTCAAATTCACTAATATTTGTCTCAAGCCTTTTTCAACCATTTGAATTTCCTTTTTCTCTTTTAGCAAGTTTGACAATTTTGCTTTGTGATCACCAGATGACAAAGTAATCGCACACTAGCCCATACTTGTGTATGAGTAGGTAGTTCTTTCTTGTATCTTTCTCGGTTTAAATTGGCAAGTGGCTTCACATTGTTCTGAACTTTGTTTAGATAAGTAGCCTTTTCTTGCATCTTTTGCATTTAAATCCTGGCAAGGAAGTCGCACATTGTACTAAACTTGTGTTTAGCAAAGTAGCTTTTGCTTGCATCTTTTTCAACTTGCTTTTAACATTAAAACACTGATTTTGCTTGAGACTCATAATGATCATTTGAAGTCCAACAAAAAGCTCACACATAGTTTCTAATCAGCTCTAGCCTTTCAACAGATGACAAGAAACTTTTAAGCCTATTTCACAAATGCAATACCATAATGAGCAAGAGCCAAAATATTCTCGAAAAGCATCTCAAATTGAATTATTTTAGCCTTTTAGTGATAAGTAAAGCATTGAGCATTAACTTGGCTATATACACAAGAATAATCACCAAAGCTTTCTACTACATGATGCAATGTAAACAGGGGATTTTACTTGAGGTGTAAAGTCAAAATACCACTTATAAAAAAAAATCACTTATAGGAACCAAAGTCTAGTAACCCAAAAAGAGATAAACTCAAGACTCCCCCTCAAATCAACCCATGGGGATGAATGATCCCAAGTTCACCGTGTAAGAAAGCAAAATGAGAAGAATCAAACGGTTTAGTGAAAATATCAGCAAGTTGAGCACCCGAATCAACAAATTTCAGTTCAATAGCTCCTTTTTCAACATGATCTCTGAGAAAATGATATCTGATGTCAATGTGTCCAAGAAAGAGAATTACTCAAGAAGTGGCATGAACCAGATGTACTTTTTCTATCAATTCTACATCCTCCAAATTCAGCATCAGAGAAAGCTCTTAAACTAATGCATGAGGAAGCAGAAAGCCAAATGTCAAAATCTTGAGTATCACGGAGATACCTTAAAATCCTCTTGATAGCTTGTCGATGTGAAGCACGCGGGGAAGCTTGAAAACGAGCACACAAGCACCACACAAAGAACTCCAATTATCTCATCCTCAACATCATCATCATCTTCATCAACAAAGATACTCTCCCCTTGAACATATGCTCATGTACCTACACTATTTGGACTAGTGCCTTTTTGCGAAACAGAGGTGGAAGAAGCATCTTAAAAATAACACTTTTAGCACGAGATGCACGAAAGTGAAGGAGGAGAACCAATTCTTAATCATCGGACATGTGGCGTGAGCATCCTGAATCCACTAGCCATATGTTCTCCTTCCTCGCGTGAGAAGCCTACATAGAAGGTAGTAAAGTGTCGAGGTCTCGTGATCGGGTTAGAAATAAGATGTTTAGGAATCCAGATCGAGACACATGACGCACAAATGAAGAGGCACAACACGAGCATTCTTATGCACAAAGATAGATTTGTCTTTCCGTGTTCTTACCAACAAAAGGTGTTTGCATCACCCTAGGCACATAATGAGAAACAAAGCGTGCACTGTCTCGAAATTAGACCTAGCCTTAGTTCTTTCTTTCTTTTGTTGTTTGGCTAGTCTAAAGCAGAAATTCACCAAATGACCATCTTTCCCACAATGAGTGCAATTGTACTTAACATATGGTTTGGCATTAGAAGTAACTTTTGCACTTGAAATAGTGGGAGATAGAGTCTGGGCAGATTTAAACAAAGTTCTTTAGGCTCATTATCAATTTTCACATTTTTGCTCTCAATAGGTTTAATGATAGTAGAAGCATAAGAGTTAAAACCTAAACCCTGTTTGTTGGAGCTCACTTTAGATTGATCTAAAATCATGTTCAAATTTTTCTTCCCTTTAGTGAACCTAGAAAGAGAATCTTGCAAGTAGTCAACCTTTTTAGCAAGATTTAAACAATTATCACAAGGAGTGTCAATTTTAGCTTTCTGTTTTTGGCAATTTGAACACGAGTTAATTTCATGAGTGAACATGTCATTTGTTAATTGGGTAACTCTACAATTTGGATCTTTTAATTTCAACTCAAGAATTGAACATTTAGAGCAAGCAATTTGATCATGTAAACTATCAGTAGAGCAACCAATATTTTTCACAAGTTTTTCATTTTTCAATTGTTCGGCATAAACTTGTTCTAGTTTAATCACATGTTCCTCTTTTAGAGACTTAATTTCAAATTTGAGATCTAAGCAAGTATCACAAATATTTTCAGAATTTGAATTTCTAAGATCAAAGTTTTCAGATTTTAGCATGGATAGATCTTTTTCTAAGTTTTTATTTTTGAGTGAAGATTTTCTTAAAGATTTTCTCAATATGACTAAAACTTCACAAAGCTCATCATATGGCAGGATTACCTCATCACCGTCACTAGAGGTGTCCGTTGTCACTAGAATCACTAGTGTTCCTTTTGCCATGAAGCACACCGTGAAATCCTTCTCATTCAAGATTTGCTTGCTTCGCTTCCTTCTCATCTTCAGTTGAGTCATCAATGTCGCTTAAGTCTAAGCGACCAATTTCCGCGAAGACTTTGTTGAGCATCTTCTTCGTCCGTTGCTTATTTTTATCCTTGCTCTCTCTTGGCTAGAAGGACTTGGAGGATTTGCTTTGCTCCTTCTCCTCTCTATCTTTGTTCTTGAAACAGTTAGCACGGATGTGCCCTGCCTTGCCGCAGTTGTAGCAGTGGATGAAGGCTCCTCTTCTCTCCCTTGATCTCATGTAAGCTGCATTGACACGCTTGAAAAGAAGAGCAAGTGTATCTTCTGGTATTTGATCTAGCTGTTCATCGCTAAGAGCACTCAAAGTAGTAATGGAATATGATGATGAAGAACTAGTAGCATTATCATATGAAGAGGAATTAGCATTAAGAGCCATAGAGTTATCATTGGATGTTCTTGAAACAATGTCTATCTCAAAAGTCTTGAGACTAGAATATAGTTTATCCAAAGTCATTTGACTCATCTTGTGAGCTTCCCTAAATGTAGTCACTTTCATTTGCCAGATTTTAAGATCAAGAGATGATATGAAATGTCTAGCATTTTCAGAGTCAGTGTACTTTACATCTACAGCTCTAAGATTGTTTAAGATTCTGTTAAAGCGAGCAAAACAATCATCTAGAGATTCTCCAGAGTTCATTTCAAATCTAGTGTATTCCTTTTTAAATTGATCTTGCCTAGCTTCTTTTACAGAGTCAGTGCCCTCATGATAATCTTGAAGAGATTTCCAAATTTCATGAGCAGTGAGTAAATGACAGACTCTATCGAATTCTTTTCTAGCAAGTCCTTGAAGCAATATGTTTCTAGCTCTATTATTGTTTTCAACATCTTTTTCAAACTCGATTTTATCAATATCATCATTTGAAGGAAGCTCGTATGGAATCTTTACCTTGCGCCAAAAAGTGTTACCTTGAGCTTGAAGGTATGCAGTCATCCGAATCCGCCAGTGGGGAAAGTATGTGCAATTGAAGATTGGCGGCTTGTTCGAGTATTTCTCGGTTGCCATAACTTAACGTTTACTAATCACCTGTTAAGATGGATTAGTAGAGCCTTGCTCTGATACCACTTGTAGGATCGAAAGACACGAATATAGCAATCAGAGGGGGGGGGTGAATGATTGTGCGGAAGCTAAAACCAAATTCTTGGTGTACTAAAAGTTCACCCCAAAATAGAACCAAATAATTGCCTCGTATTGACAAAAATAGAATAACAGAGGTTCCGTAAAACGCGAATTCCAAGAGATCCAACCGTCGGAACGATCTGAAATTTGGACACAAGAAAATAGATTCAAATATGAATCGAACCCAAAAAGAATCAGCTCGATCGGACTTACGGATCAAAAGTTATGAGTTTCGTAAGCTTGCAGTGACAGAAGATGACGAGAATAGATCTAACTAGAATTGTAGCTCGCCGAAAGATTTGAAGAACTTGATCTTTATTTCTCCTTTCTTTTGTCTAAAGTACTCCAAACAAAAGAGTACAACCCTAAAGCTTGCTCAAAGCTTGATGCCCTTCAACAGGAGACAACCCATCCTATTTAAAGGAGCAAAACACAAGGAGTCATGAATACAATTCCTACTTCTAATCCTAGAGGAGTCCCACTCCTAATCCTAGAAAGAGTATGTATTCAACACAACTCCTCTTGGCCCAACCTGGCCGAGTACAACTCTTGCACGCGTATGGCAACCCTACCATACTCACGTGACTAACACTTTGCACGTGAATGACCTTCTACCATTCTCACGTGACTAACCATTCTTCATGTGCACCATTCTCTTAGCCCGAACGTCCCGCATGACATCCTTGACCACCAAGACCTTCAGTTCCCCCTGAACCTAGTCTCGAACCTCAGTTCCTCCATGAACCTAGTTCCGGTCCCGTCATCGACTACATTCGCCCTCGAGCAATTCCTGCACATGAACAAACCACAAAACGATTCCGAGCACAAATCCGCGACTTGACTCATATTAAACCATGCAACCACTCACAGGAGTGCATTGCATTAAATATTTTAAGAACACGATTTCAAAACAAGAACCAAAACCTTTGCAAAAATCAAAAAGCTTTTCAAATAATCAAACTGATTTCAGATCTTTTCAAATAAAAAAACCAAAAAATAAATCTTGTCGAAATATCAAACTGGTTTCAAATCTTTTTCAAATACTCTTCATCAAAATCAAATGGATCAAAAATAACGATCCTTCAATCTCCCCCTTGATGAGTAATTTGACAAAACACAATATAAGATTTGACAAGAGATTGAGCAAGAATCAAAAGACCAAAAAAATCCCAATTCAAAAACCTCCTTGACTTGTTGTCCCGAACCTCAGTTCCTCCATGAACCTAGTTCCGGTCCCCTTGTTGAAAAGTCATTTAGTAAAAAGATAAAAAGTAAAGTGGTAAAAAGATAAAAAGTAAAATGTGAGAAAAATATCCAAAATACTGTAAAAATTTTTATAACTCTCAGGAAGCTCATCATGGTTGGTCAAAATTAGTGTGAAACCATTTAACAAAGAGATGTTGAATTTTAATAATTAGATTTGACTCTAAACAATATAGTAAAAGATTTTTGTAGAATTTTACGGATGCTTCCTGAAGCTAAAATTTTTACCATGTGATCTTAAGACCTTTATCAACAACTATAAAAATTGGTAAAAAATAAAAGTTAAATTTAATAATTATCTCAAAACTGAAAATCTGCAAATTGGAAGTATACTGACATATTACAAACATTGCATAAAAGTTTTAAAAATTAAAAAGTTGATTTAATCCCTCAAATTAATCTTTTTATAAATTTGAAATCCTAAAAAGTTACCATGTTATAATTTTATAAAATAAATTACTGTGAATTATCACCTAAAAGTTTTACAGCTGGTATATAACTCATCTAGGATCCTTAGATAAAAAATTAAAAAATTCTTGAAGTATCTAGATCCCTGAGAGGAGAGCCGCCCAGATCGTCCTCGAGTTGTTGGATGAACAGTTGCTCACGTCGGATTTGGATCCTAGCAACGAATCACCGGAGGTGATCCTGATGCTAATACCCAAGCCCAATGGAAACAACCCTACGAACGTCCAAACGACTCGACAACAACCCCGGTATTCCCCCGGTATGCGTCCCGAACTCGCCCAGGATCCTCACATACCGGTTTCCAATGCCGTTATCAATTCAATTTGCACAAAGGGGGCAACGAACTCGAAACAGTCACGACCAAACGCACAAGCGGAAACACCACGCACAAAGACAAACCAAGACGACCACCGACTCAACCGAAAAACAGCCCACAAGGACCTACGACTAGCCAAAACCCAAAAATCAACCAAGCCAGCAAAAACTAGAAGAAATTTCGGCATGACCTTCCTAGAATATACGGACATCCACTCAGCAGACAAGAAAAACAGCAGTTGATATATATATATGGAAAGTAAAAGCGACAACCACAGCACCACAGTAGTATCAACAGTCAAAGAAAACGCATACGGAGCCCGACATACACACGACCATCCATTTTTTTTTAAATCCAAAAGCCCATCGAATCGCATCTATCTATACAACAAAAGTGAACCAGATCGCAACACACAACAAAATAAAACTACTTCGGAAGTGTTCTGCCCCTGAACACTTCCGGGCGCGTGCGATGTCGCGCTAAGCCTCTACTCGGTGCCCCGCCCGGTCACCGAGAGGCAGTAATGGCAGAACTCGCATCCACCCACCTGATCCTCACCTGAAAACCACAAAGCAGAAGCATGAGTACAAAAGGTACTCGCAAGACTTACCCGGGGTCCATATATGACCGACTCCAAAGGAGATGCATTTGGCGGTAGCAAGGTAAACAGGCTTAGGTTAAAAGTGCGGAAATGCTTAACTTTGTTCCAATTTTTGTCATCTACTCATGTTTTTCTCAATATAGTTAGCAGTTGTAACAGCACCTACTTCTAGCAGGATATTGTAATTAACAGAATGTAAAGCAAGTCATCTCATATCAAAATTTAGCTCAAGCCCAACGGCGAACCACAAGTTCAAGTTGTTTACTACGCAGAAGAAGTTCGGATCAAGCTTGCTCATATCCGAGAGCGCGGCAATTCGAATCGCTTAATTAACCCTGCAGGGAAGCATTGATCGCACGACACTTACCACAAGGGCCTAGTGTCAACCCCCTCCCAATCATACCCAATCGCTGAAGCGTACTCCTGTGGCCCGAAAACCTAGCACCCCCTCGAGCAGCCCCAAGCCCGGCTTGGCGCTCGAGAGTCGGCCTAAGCCTCGCCCTCAACCATGTCCAACCACAGGAAGTTACAGTCCATCGATTCCGTATGAGAGAAAGAGTGGCTTACCGTACCATAATCGGGCATGCGACCAACCGGGGTGTGCTCAATCTTATTCCACTTACGGATCGGTCCTTAACTGACACAGGCGAGGCTACACATTTGAGTCTCCATACCCAAATGAACCAACTCCCCGCCCGGTCCACAATTCATTTCTTTCCAAAACCCTTCCCAATTCCAAGTCCAACATAAAGTAGTATGTGTGTAATAATAACAACCACAAGTGACAGAACCCTCCGTCACTTGGCCCGAACCCCAACCTCTAAGCAAGTCTAAGCACGGACTCATAGTATTACCCCTAAGCTAGTTCCAACGGAAGTATGCACAATTTCAACGGATGGATGTGCAGCAATTGGGATCTAGACCTATCCCTCCATTAAATTCCTAATGCATCACTTAACCAATCATGTAGCACTTTATTCACAAAAATACATTTACATAAAGGTTGAATATGCTTAGGTGCTTGCCTTGTTCTTCTGCTTGTGGGTCGGCGAATCGGCTCTCCGGTCGCACCCTCGGTCACCGCGGCGTCAAGTCCCGCGGGATCGCTCTCTACACGAGTACAATGCATAATGAGATGCATGCCATGCAAATAAAAAAACCACAATTGAAAATCCCCGACGAAATGACGCAACTGGACACTCGACTAAACCCGGACAGATCGGCCTAACCCGGACAGTCCGGTTATTTGATCCGGACAGTCTGGATAACCCGGATATTCCGGACCTTGTGTCCGGATACTCCGGCCTAGGGCGGATACTCCGGACTGGGTGTCCGGACACTCCGAACCTGACGCATCTCACCCTACTACTCAATGGACAGAGGTGCCGCCAAGTCCCACGGCACCGCGGGGACCCGATCTATGACATTCCTACACGCGGCGAGGCCGGAGAAGCTTATAGCTAACCCAACTCCACGAGGAATGACACTAATCTATGAGATCACTAGCCAATTCCAAACGACCATCGGATCGGCATTTCCACTACCCAATCTACCTCACTAGTACCCACATTCATTTAATCCAAGCCCCAACCAACCCTAGAATCACTACACCCAAAACCCTAGAGCTCAAGATCCAAATCCAAACTCCCAATCCAAACCTAAACCCTAACCCACCATGGATAGTCTTAGAACCCAAGAATCCCACGAATCAACCCCCAAGAGAAAGACCTACCTCCAAGGATGATGGAGGAGAACAATGCCGGGTGGAGGAAGAAGGAGGCCGGCGTGAGGAGGAGTTCCACGAGGTGGAGGAGTCGCCGGGGAGGAGCCACGGAGGGTCACCGGCCGGTGGGAAGCTCACCGGAGTGAAGCTATGGTGGAGGGGAGTAGCACCAAGGAGTGGGGAAACAAAATGGAGGAGAAAGAATGGAGGGGAGCCACGAAATGGGACTTTTATACTAAACCCCCGCAAATACCCGACTCTCCGGACGCTAACCCGGAGACTCCGGGTTGGGGTCTTCGGTAACACTAACCCGGACACTCCGGACGTTTGGTCCGAACACTCCGGGTTGAGGCGCTCGGTCAGCCCAATCCGGATACTCCGGACATTTATCCGGACATTCCGGGTTGGATCCGGACACTCCGGATGCTGATCCGGATACTCCGGATGTCCCAGAACTTTTGGAACTTGGGGCCTTGACAAATCCTCCCCCCTTAAGGGAATCTCGCCCCGAGATTCAGAACAAACGCATACACGGGCTAGGACCCTAACGGACATGCTCTAAACCTTGGGAATTGTACGCTCGCACTTACATGGCATCGAAGAATTCAGGGTACTCGGTCTTTAGACGATCTTCGGGCTCCCAAGTAGCCTCACCCTTAGTATGATTACTCCACTGAATTTTATAGAACTTGAGAGTTCTCCGTCGAGTATTGCGTTCCGCTTCTTCCAAAACCCGAATTGGATGCTCTGGATAGGACAGATCCGGTTCAGGCTGAACCTCGAGTTCATCCACTGCAATCTGCTCGAAGGGAGTACGAACACACTTCTTCAGCTGGGAGACGTGAAACACGTCGTGAACCATTCCGAGCGAAAGAGGAAGCTCTAGCTGATATGCTACTTGGCCGCGCTTTCCAAGGATCTTGAATGGCCCTACGTAGCAAGGTGCCAGCTTTCCTTTAACTCCGAATCGACGGGTGCCACGGAGAGGAGAAACCTTCAGGTAGACGAAGTCGCCAGTGTCGAAGGAGAGGGGTCTCCTACGGCGATCAAGATAACTCTTCTCATCGCGATCGCGCTTATCCTCGATTTTCCTGGATAGTCCGACCTTTTCTTCCGCCTCCACAACTAACTCAGGCCCAATCAAGGAAGCGTTCTCCACTTTACGACCAATTCGGCGGCGCTCGACAACTGCGACCATAAAGCGCCTCGAACGGAGACATCTGAATACTGGTTTGGTAGCTGTTGTTGTACGCAAACTCGGCGTACGGGAGACATTCTCCCCATTTCTTCCGGTAGGATAGGACGCAGGCCCTCAACATGTCATCGAGGATCTGATTGACCCTCTCAGTCTGACCGTCAGTCTGAGGGTGGTATGCTGAACTGTGGAGCAACTTCGTGCCCAAAGCTTCATGTAAGCTTCTCGAACTGAGACAAGCGAGAGCCTCGATCGACACTATCCGCTTGGTACTCCATGGAGACACACGATCCGAGATATATAGCTCTGCATATCTCTTGGTCGAAAAAGTAGTCCGGACAGCCGAGAAGTGCGCGGACTTCGTCGATCGGTCGACGATCACCCAAATTGAGTCATGGCACGAGAAAGTGGTCGGCAGGCGATGTGAAATCCATGGTAACATCCTCCCACTTCCAAACTGGAATAGGAAGAGGCTGAAGAGTACCGGCTGGCTTGAGGTGTTCGGCCTTCACTCGCTTGCAGACGTCGCACTCTGACACATAGCGAGCGACTTCGCGCTTCATGCGAGCCCACCAAAACTGCCGTCTCAGGTCTTGATACATCTTGTTGCTGCCCGGGTGAATGGTAAGCAAGGAGTTATGCGCCTCATCGAGAATCCTTCGCTTCAACTCCTGGTCCTCAGGGACAACTATGCGGTCGCCGAACCACAAGGTTCCCTGACCATCCAGGCGAAACTCAGCGGCTTGCCCCAAATCTAATTTATCCCGGATCTGGGCAACTTCTTCATCCTTCGTCGGTGCCTCTCGAATCTGATCGAGCAATGTAGATCTCAACTCGATATTAGCTATGAATCCCTGCTCGCCCATCTCCAAGCCGAGTCTCTGGAATTCAGCATAGAGGGAGACACTCGGGGACTGGAGAGTAAAGCAGTTGCATTGAGCTTTGCGACTCAACGCGTCAGCTACCACATTCGCCTTCCCCGGGTGGTAGTGTACCTCCAGACTGTAGTCTTTGATCAACTCAAGCCATCTCCGCTGCCTCATGTTCAGATCTGCCTGGGTAAAGATGTACTTGAGACTTTTATGATCAGTATAAACATTGCACTTGTTCCCCAAGAGATGTGGCGCCAGATCTTCAAGGCATGCACCACTGCTGCAAGCTCCAAATCGTGGGTGGGGTAGTGCTCCTCATGATGCTTCAACTGCCGAGATGCGTAGGCAACGACTCGGCCTTCTTGCATAAGCACAAAGCCAAGCCCAATGCCTGACGCATCGCAATACACATAAAAAGGCCTGTGGATATTCGGCTGAGTGAGGACAGGGGCCGTAGTCAGACGTTGCTTCAGCATCTGAAAGGCGCTCTCGCAGTCCGCTGACCATCTGAACTCAACTCCCTTCTTGAGCAGCTCAGTCATCGGCTTCGCAATCTTTGAGAAATCTTGGATGAAACGGCGATAATACCCAGCCAGTCCAAGAAAACTGCGGATGTCCATGATACCTGGCTGCTCCCATTTGAGTACATCCTGTACCTTGCTCGGTCAATCGCCACACCTCGCTCGTAAAGGGCGTGTCCCAAGAATGACACTTCCTCGGCGAACTCGCACTTGCCGAACCGCGATACAGCGATGCTCCCGAGTCGCCCGAGAACAATGCGAAGGTGTCTGGCGTGCTCTTCCTCGGGTGAATATATCGTAATATCATCGATGAAGATGACGACAAAGAATCCAGCTCTTCCATAAACATGGAGTTCATCAGTACATAAAGTACGCCGCGCGTTAAATCGAGACCGAACGACATCACGGTATACTCGTAGAGCCCGTATCTGGTGGAGAAAGCAGTCTTCGGGATGTCCTCGGCTCGGATCTTAATCTGATGGTAGCCGAGCCTCAGATCAATCTTGGAAAATACTCGTGCACCAGTCAGCTGATCAAACAGGAGATCGATCCGGGGCAATGGGTACTTGTTCTTGACGGTGACTGCATTCAAGGGACGGTAATCAACGCAGAGGCGCAGAGAACCATCCTTCTTGGTCATAAACAGAGCCGAGCAACCCCAAGGTGAGGAGCTCGGTCGGATGAACCCCTTGTCCATCAATCCTTTCAGCTGGGTCTTCAGCTCAGCCAATTCATTTGGCGGCATCCGGTACGGCCGCTTGGACACCGGAGCAGTCCCTGGCTGGAACTCAACGACAAACTCGATATCCCGATCAGGTGGCATCCCCGGTAATTCCGCTGGGAACACATCGGGAAACTCAGACACCACGGGAATCGAGTCCAGCTCTTCAACTTCTATCCCATTTAGCGAACACAAGGTGGCCTTGTTTCCGTTAAGAAGTAGGGTGAGTCCGCCGCCCTTCGGATTCCTGAGTGACAGGGTACGACTACAACAATCCAAAATAGCCTGCTGTCGTGTCAGCCAACTCATCCCCAGGATGACATCTATTCCCCGAAGGTCTAGAATCAGCAAGCTAACAGTGAACGGAATCCCCTGAATCTGAACTACTGCCTTCTGAACCATCTGCCTAACCGTGAGCTTCGACCCTGGTGCCTCAATCAGAAAAGAGGTGACACTGCTACTGACCCTCATCTGACTCTGCTCCGCAAACCCCGTGCGAATAAAAGAATGGGAGGCCCCCGAATCAAATAACACCCTAGCCTCATGCCCCTCAACAAGGAACGTACCAGCTAGCACGGCGGAGCCCTCAGGAACCACCTCGGCGTCGACGAAGGTGACGCTGCCTCGGCTCGACGTAGGCAACGGCGGTGGTGCCGTCGCGCCCTGAAGCCGTGGAGCACCGGTACTGCTGCCCCGACGTGGGAATGGGCAGTCCCGGATGAAGTGGCCCGCGCGTCCGCAATTGTAGCACAGACCGGGACCCGCTGCTGCTCTGGCTGCCGGTGGCGGTAGCGGTGGTCGTGGCCGGGTAGCGGCAACCGATGGCTGGGCTGTCGCGACCGAGGCAATGGAGCAGACGGCCTCGGCGGGTGATACTGAGACCGCCTGAAGCCGCGAGCTACCGCCACGAGTACTGGCGTCGCCCGCTTCCTCTTCTTCTCCTCCCGATGAGCTCGCATCTTGAGCTCAACAGTGATCGCTGACTCACCAGATCATTGTAGTCGGCGAAGTCGCAGACGGACAGCTTATCCTGCATCTTCGTCGGCCCACTCACAAACCGACCACCGCTTCTTACGGTCGGTGTCGACCTCCTCCGGCGCGTCTTGCGCCAGTAGTTGAACTCTTGCGAGTAGTCAACCACCGACTTGCCGAACTGTCGGAGAGCGAAATCGCCGCTTCTTCATGTCCATGAGGCCCTTCGGGATGTGGTACGCCCAAACGCCTCACGGAACTCAAATTTCAAGTAAATCGGTGCCCGACAGTCGCATCACCCGCAAATTGGCCCACCAAGCACCGGCAGTGGCCTTGAGCCGCTGTCAGCTGAAGGGCCTTCCGAACTCCCCACGATCGATAAGAGCAAACTTACGCTCTATCGTGCGTATGCCGTCGGCCTCCAACGGATCGGTGGCCCGTGAGAAGACCGGCTGCGTGTGCAGGAAGTCGAGATAGCCGTGGGCCGACCTCGCCCATCACCGCGGCCACCATCTTTGGACCCGATCCTGGACTAGCATCTCCAGGATCCGATTTGTCGCCTCCTGGTGCTGCTCGATCCGCCGCAAAATGTCCAACACGTTGGGAGGAGGCGGCGGATCGGCACCTCTGCCGGCTGCCGCTCGGCACCTCCATCTCCCCCAGAGGTGGAAGCCCCGCGGGTCCGCATTCTGTCGTTAACCAAAGCCGACGACAAGAGTTATACTCCAAATGGAAACGACACACCACACTAGCCTGACAACCTCAACTGACTCCCACTCCGACTACAAAGACTTCGCATCAGGTCCCACAAGTCCGACATACCCAAAACACACTTTGATGCAAGACAGCATGACACAGGCACGACATGAGATGGGATGAAATGCACGATTCCAACGTAACCCTCACACCCACCACTATAACCTAGGGCGGGGATAGTGTTATCTTCTACCTAATGCAGTATGACAGTCCTAATCAATCACCTAAGTGGTCGTCAAGTTTAAGTTCGTCTTTATGCACCTTGCTCTGATACCAGCCTTGAGAGGAGACCCGCCCAGATCGTCCTCGAGTTGTTGGATGAACAGTTGCTCACGTCGGATTTGGATCCTAGCAACGAATCACCGGAGGTGATCCTGATGCTAATACCCAAGCCCAATGGAAACAACCCTACGAACGTCCAAACGACTCGACAACAACCCCGGTATTCCCCCGGTATGCGTCCCGAACTCGCCCAGGATCCTCACATACCGGTTTCCAATGCCGTTATCAATTCAATTTGCACAAAGGGGGCAACGAACTCGAAACAGTCACGACCAAACGCACAAGCGGAAACACCACGCACAAAGACAAACCAAGACGACCACCGACTCAACCGAAAAATAGCCCACAAGGACCTACGACTAGCCAAAACCCGAAAATCAACCAAGCCAGCAAAAACTAGAAGAAATTTCGGCATGACCTTCCTAGAATATACGGACATCCACTCAGCAGACAAGAAAAACAGCAGTTGATATATATATATGGAAAGTAAAAGCGACAACCACAAAGACCACAAGAGTATCAATAAATAAAGAAAACGATACGAGCCCGACATACACACGACCATCCATTTTTTTTAAATCCAAAAGCCCATCGAATCGCATCTATCTATACAACAAAAGTGAACCAGATCGCAACACACAACAAAATAAAACTACTCCGGAAGTGTTCTGCCCCTGAACACTTCCGGGCGCGTGCGATGTCGCGCTAAGCCTGTACTCGGTGCCCTTGCGAGCCACCGAGGCGATGAGGCAGAACTCGCATCCACCCACCTGATCCTCACCTGAAAACCACAAAGCAGAAGCATGAGTACAAAAGGTACTCGCAAGACTTACCCGGGGTCCATATATGACCGACTCCAAAGGAGATGCATTTGGCGGTAGCAAGGTAAACAGGCTTAGGTTAAAAGTGCGGAAATGCTTAACTTTGTTCCAATTTTTGTCATCTACTCATGTTTTTCTCAATATAGTTAGCAGTTGTAACAGCACCTACTTCTAGCAGGATATTGTAATTAACAGAATGTAAAGCAAGTCATCTCATATCAAAATTTAGCTCAAGCCCAACGGCGAACCACAAGTTCAAGTTGTTTACTACGCAGAAGAAGTTCGGATCAAGCTTGCTCATATCCGAGAGCGCGGCAATTCGAATCGCTTAATTAACCCTGCAGGGAAGCATTGATCGCACGACACTTACCACAAGGGCCTAGTGTCAACCCCCTCCCAATCATACCCAATCGCTGAAGCGTCCTCCTGTGGCCCGAAAACCTAGCACCCCCTCGAGCAGCCCCAAGCCCGGCTTGGCGCTCGAGAGTCGGCCTAAACCTCGCCCTCAACCACGTCCAACCACAGGAAGTTACGGTCCATCGATTCCGTATGAGAGAAAGAGTGGCTTACCGTACCATAATCGGGCATGCGACCAACCGGGGTGTGCTCAATCTTATTCCACTTACGGATCGGTCCTTAACTGACACAGGCGGGGCTACACATTTGAGTCTCCATACCCAAATGAACCAACTCCCCGCCCGGTCCACAATTCATTTCTTTCCAAAACCCTTCCCAATTCCAAGTCCAACATAATGTAGTATGTGTGTAATAATAACAACCACAAGTGACAGAACCCTCTGTCACTTGGCCCGAACCCCAACCTCTAAGCAAGACTAAGCACGGACTCATAGTATTACCCCTAAGCTAGTTCCAACGGAAGTATGCACAATTTCAACGGATGGATGTACAACAATTGGGATCTAGACCTATCCCTCCATTAAATTCCTAATGCATCACTTAACCAATCATGTAGCAGTTTATTCACAAAAATACATTTACATAAAGGTTGAATATGCTTAGGTGCTTGCCTTGTTCTTCTGCTTGTGGGTCGGCAGTAACTGGCTCTCCGGTCGCACCCTCGGTCACCGCGGCGTCAAGTCCCGCGGGATCGCTCTCTACACGAGTACAATGCATAATGAGATGCATGCCATGCAAATAAAAAAACCACAATTGAAAATCCCCGACGAAACGACGCAACTGGACACTCGACTAAACCCGGACAGATCGGCCTAACCCGGACAGTCCGGTTATTTAATCCGGACAGTCCGGATAACCCGGATACTCCGGACCTTGTGTCCGGATACTCCGGCCTAGGGCAGATACTCCGGACTGGGTGTCCGGACACTCCGAACCTGACGCATCTCACCCTACTACTCAACGGACAGAGGTGCCGCCAAGTCCCACGGCACCGCGGGGACCCGATCTATGACATTACTACACGCGGCGAGGCCGGAGAAGCTTATAGCTAACCCAACTCCACGAGGAATGACACTAATCTATGAGATCACTAGCCAACTCCAAACGACCATCGGATCGGCATTTCCACTACCCAATCTACCTCACTAGTACCCACATTCATTTAATCCAAGCCCCAACCAACCCTAGAATCACTACACCCAAAACCCTAGAGCTCAAGATCCAAATCCAAACTCCCAATCCAAACCTAAACCCTAACCCACCATGGATAGTCTTAGAACCCAAGAATCCCACGAATCAACCCCCAAGAGAAAGACCTACCTCCAAGGATGATGGAGGAGAACAATGCCGGGTGGAGGAAGAAGGAGGCCGGCGTGAGGAGGAGTTCCACGAGGTGGAGGAGTCGCCGGGGAGGAGCCACGGAGGGTCACCGGCCAGTGGGAAGCTCACCGGAGTGACGCTAGGGTGGAGGGGAGTAGCACCAAGGAGTGGGGAAACAACATGGAGGAGAAAGAATGGAGGGGAGCCACAAAATGGGACTTTTATACTAAACCCCCGCAAATACCGGACTCTCCGGACGCTAACCCGGAGACTCCGGGTTGGGGTCTTCGGTAACACTAACCCGGACACTCCGGACATTTGGTCCGGACACTCCGGGTTGAGGCGCTCGGTCAGCCCAATCCGGATACTCCGGACATTTATCCGGACATTCCGGGTTGGATCCGGACACTCCGGATGCTGATCCGGATACTCCGGATGTCCCAGAACTTTTGGAACTTGGGGCCTTGACAATCCCTCAATTAAATCACTTTGCTGACTGCCTGAGGAGATGAACCGGAATTAATCATCTTTATCGCTTCCATGTGGGGCCCACTCCCTTAATTGCCAGCCGACCGATTTCTTGACCCGTGACCACTGCCAGGTGGACCCTCATCTCATCGATTCCACTATCATCCTCTCCCTTCACCCAATCTCTCTTTCTCTCTCCCTGACACATGGACCCGGAGGACCACATGTCAGGTCTTCTTCCTCACCACTCCATCTCTTCTCTCGCCATCTCTCACTCTCCGGCCGCAGGAAAAATCGGCAAACCGCCTCACCGTTGTCCTCACCAGGGTTCAAAATTTCGTTTTAGGTCAAATTCCGGCGTCGACCGAAATCCGATTTTTCGGCGAGATCTCGTTATTTCGGACGAAATCCAGTCGAAATTCAAAAACCAAAATTTAAATCCGGTTTTTTTTGAACCGGGATTTTCGAGATTTCGTTGAAAATACCGAAATTTCGGTTGAAATAGGTTAAATTTTGGCCAAATTAAAATGGGAAAACAAGTATGCAAAATTCATTATTTTTTTTTTGAAATTTTTTATGTATGCTTCTGACATATCATTGCATATTTCCATGTAATCTGTAGATAATGATCAACCTTGAGTAATTTGTAAAAAATCCTAGAGTGAAAAGTACTATAAAATGGTATCCTGTAGCCAGAAAAAAAGGGGAAAATTTTTGAAAAAAAACATGAAAGGATTTATGTGACATTTCTATCTATTTGAATGAAATTTACTAGGTTTTTGCACATAAAATACCGTTCACAATAAAATTTCGGCAGCATTTCGTCTGTTTTTTTGATTTGATTACTTTAACCAGGCATCATAATACGAGAATTACATAATATGATCACAAATTATAAATATTTAAATTACATTCACAGACATCATGTGTTCCATCCATCACAAACATCATGTGCTCCATCCATCACAAACATCAAGTGTTCCATCCATCACAAATTGTTTCATAAATACATACGCGAGAGAAATACCTGTTGAAGGCTTGTAGCATATATCATGGATGACGCCCCAACCCATCGGAGACCTGCAAGAGGCAAAAATAAATAAGGAGTATGGATATTTTTTGCATGAAGAAGTGTGGAAAGAGTGAAATGATGCGGTCAACAACTATGCATTGACGTACCTACAAGTAGTAGTACGTGTATGGTGCAACCTCTACCTCTGCATTATCAACAATGATCTCGTTGTACTTCCTCTCGTGCGCTTGCTTGTAATCCTCCCAGGTCACGTTCTGTGGTAGCCATACGGACTTCCAGTGTTCATAATGAGCGATCCAGGCCGCAGGTTGCTCTGACTGATGCAAGTACCTGGTAGGCATTTGTCGTGCATACGACTCCGTGTAGGGATCAGTGTAGTCAAACAACGATGACATGGTCGACCCGTCGTGACTCTGGCGGTGACCGTACACACCCTGATCACCTCCGTAGGTCATCGACCCGTCGTGACTTTGGTGGTGACCGTACACACCGTGATCACCTCCGTAGGTCATCGAGCCGTACCCTAACATGGGGTAGCTAGGTTGCTCTGTGGGGAAGACCTAATTGCTGCTAGACTGGCTGCTAGACAACGAGGCTATTGCATCTTGAGGCTGTCCTGCCTGCTGTCCACCCACACTAGTGGTCGTGCCCTTCCGTTGTGTGCCACGGGTCTGCCTTTGTGAGCCCTCCCTCGGGGTAGTTCCCCCCTGATGCGATCCTCCCGGTGTTGGTGGTTGTGAGCGTGGTCGGAGGGAGTAGCAAGCATCGTCGCCTGCAGAGTCTGACGATGAGCTGCTATCGGCACTCTTTTGGTCGTGTGGAGCCTCGGGGGGGGTCTCTGTTTCATCATCGTTGTGCACATCTGGATCATCATCGCTTGTAGACGGTCCTTTTCCCTTACCACTTGTACTAGCCGACAACTTCTCAAACCCACTTAGAGCCCCCGCCAGCAAGTCATTGTCGATGCCACGCTTCCTCTTCCCCTTGTGATTGTCGCCCATGGAGAACTGAGTCCACTGTGGGATGCTCTTCCCACCTGCAGGCAGATCAAAATAAGAAGTTGTGAGTTCTGACTCCTGAGATGCCGCGCGTACAGGACTGACAAGTTTAACAAGATATATTTACGCATTACCTGTGGTCTTTTCGAGATCTGTCTCCAGGATGCTGTCAACCACAAATTTGGCCGGCAGGGGCAGGTCGTACCCACTGTCCTCGTCAAGAAGAGGCTTCGATCCAGACATGGATGAGTCAAACCAATCTACAATCGGGTCCCTACCGGAAAGCATTGCATCCTCAATGAGGTGATCGAACGGGTCAATGTTTTGTACTGCATCCCGGGTTGATTCGTAATCCCGTAGTCGAAGTCAGAGATTGTAATGGACGAACACGAGTTTCTGGAGCTTTGCGTAGCTTAATCGGTTCCTTAATTGCGTGTGCACCAAAGCAAACGTGCTCCAATTACGCTCGCATCCACTAGACGATGCACACTGTGACACCAGCCTCGTGGCGCACTTCTGCAATGTCGGCGTCTCATTTCCAAATGCCATCCACCATTGTGCTACAGAGAATAACACGTTCCATCGGTATGATCGTATAGGCTGGAATGATCAAGTGTTACCAGCCGACAATAACACTAGCTAGAATGATTAACTTACCAGCTGACATGCCGGGATCACGTGCACTGCGCTCTGCTAGCTGCGTGCCGAATCGCCCCCTCCTCAGCCGATAAATGTCTGCTTCCCTAATAGCGTCCACCGCGTCATCATCGGCTACAATGCCTAGGGCAGTGGATAGCTGGCCCACGAATTTGGGACTGTTGCCTATGTTGTATTCGTAGTGAGACTGTGGGTCTAGGACGACAGCTGCAATGGACAACATATTTTTGAGTTATCACAACGGAAATGAAAAGAACCTCAACAATCCAATGAAAAGTATGTATTTCATGTACCTGCACGCACGAATGTTCCATCATTTATCTGCTTCATCCTCTTCTCGAGTACCTTAATGAATGGTTTGTATTGGACACCACCCTCTTGCCTAAGCTACTTGTACTTACCAGAGACAAACGCGTATTGCAGCATGAGTCCACTAATTGTTGGCAACTTTTCTTTATCCGCGAACCTCAATAACTTGTACATTGGTTGAACGGCCCTAACGCACCACTCCAGAAGGTCCCACCAACTCCTATCGATGAGGTGGTCATACGCGAACTTGCCCTCTTCCGTCGCAGCCCACTTACTACTTGTCCACTCCTTATCGGTCATCCACTGCTGAAACTTCTCCTTTTTTTTTCCATAAAGCTATTAAGGAAAATGAATGTCGTGCCAAATCGCGTGGCATTTGGTCTGACCAACTCCCCATGTATGTGCTCCCTCATCTGCCCGTGCAGATTCTTATGGTTGTAGAAGAAGTGGCAAATCCTCTTCGCCGCTTCTATGACCCCTTTGATCTTTGGGAACTCAGACACCACTTTGAGCATGAGGTTCACCGTGTGTGCCACACACGATTGCCTGACAATCTGTGGGTACTGCACTCGTAACATCTGGCATGCTTTCTTGAAATTCGATCCGTTGTTAGTAACCACCTGCACCACATGCTCGACCCCAATTTCCTGCGACACCACGGTCATAATCTCCTGAAGCAAGTACTTATGGTCCTGGACCTTGCCTGTGCAATGCAGACGCAACAAGTTATTACGTGTACTATGTACAATCTGATAATATGAACACACCAAATGGCATACCTGTCGCGTTCACGGTCTTGTGGAAGAACATGACGCCATTGGAGTACACCATGAAGTTGATGATGCTTTGCATTGTCGGACCAGTCCAAGCATCACACATGACCGTGACACCAAATGTGGCCCAATCAGACTTGAACTTCCGGAGGCACTGAATAATCTCCTTCTCATTCTCATCGAGGTACTTCCCATCGATCTCATGGCCCCGTGGTGCACGAATCCCTGGGGCGAGCTCCTGCGTCAACTTAACTGGACCTGTGAAGTATGGACACTCGGCCTTCCTTCCTGGGATTGCATTTGCATGAAACCACTTCGACCATGCCCTCCCAAGCTTCTGGCTCACCCCCTGTTTGAATGAAGTGTCAATACGGGGTTGCTGCAACATACCACTCCGAGATAGGTCAGCATCTAAGGGGAAATGGCCTTCTCGCGTTGATTTGGACCTGCCAAACATTCCGCTGATCGTCGATTGGATCTTTGGCCTCGATGCTCCACTCCCAGACCCCGATCCTACGGTGAAACCTTGATTCCTGAGGTAAGCCTCTTCTTTTGAGGCCTTTATGGCCATCTTGAGCTGCTCCTGCTCAGTACGATAGTCCATGGCCCAGTCATCGCAAGCCTCCTCCTGACGGAGGCGCAACGCCTCCTTCTCCTTTTTCTTCTGGCGACATCCGTTGAGGTCCCTCAGCATAGCTTGCCTAACCGTTTTAGGCACACTAGGGCAACCCTTCACCTCGCCGGAGCGGCCAGCAAGGTGTTCCTTTAGACGGGTCGCGCCACCACCCTTCATGCGATGACTACAGTAGTTGCATTTAGACCCCTGCCCAATGCGCTCTCCATGCTCCCAGACGGTACCGATCTGATCTGCCATAACCACACTCTGTAGTTGCACAAAATGAGAATATGGGTCAAGGCTATATGCGTGAAGCTCGCCTATTATTAACAGGAACGACATAATTTTCAAAACAGCAAAGCTGAATAACGGTGCCTAATTCATATGGGTAAGGTGGACACTGGACACTACACCAATATTGCAAGATATACATGAAGGTATGTTTCATATTTCTACGCTTATCAAAATAAAAAGTCACACAAATACTCTACATAGATGAACTAACTGGGTTTGAGGAATAATGGAAAGGGAAATCGGGAACACTACTTTCCTGAGAAGTGCTTACCTTGAGACCAAATTCGTTCTTGCATCTACGAATTGCTTACCACATGCACTAGTTGTTCTTGCTTTGTAAAACAATGAGCTTCATAGTAAAGTAACGTGGAGTGTGGACAGAGAGCTTCATAGTAAAACAATGTAAACGATGTAAACCATGAGGTTCAAGGTAAACCATATAAACCATGTTATGAGGTTCATGGTAAGCAATTATCAAGGTAAACCATATAAACCATTTAGTAAATCAAAGAAGACCAAAGGAACTAACCGAGATTTCTATATGTAATCTCGAGGTTTCGCCCAACTAGACCGAGATCTCGCCTGTTCAGCCCGAGATCTGACGTTGAGGTCGCCGGATTTGGTCTTCAAGGACCTGATTTGGCCGGAGGAATGCCGGTCGCCGTGGAGAGGGCGGTTTCCCTGCGATTTCCCTGCAAGCTACCGAGTTGGAGTGTTCAGTTTCTAGAGTTTGCATTGTGGGCTTGTGAGTTGTGAGTCAAAAGTGATCGCCTTTATTCCCTGGCTCCCTGCCAGCCTGCTAGTGGGGCAGTACACATTCATGGCAATGATTCATGCTTCTTCCTCGTGACCAATTGGCTACAAAAGAATGTTTACCGTGCAGTTTACTTCAAGTGGGTGTGTGTTTGTCTATATACGTACATAACTACATATATATATACACACACACACACACACATATATATATACATATATATGATAAAATCTAAGGCCTCTTTGATTCCTAGGAATTTCAAAGGATTATTTAAGGATTGTAAATCTTTATGAATTTTTCCTAGATAGCTTGTTTCATTTGTAGCATTGGAGTAGTTCAATTCCAGAGAAAACGTCGTAGCATGGCCAGGACATCACATGCAAAGCTATGAAGTAGTGATCATTGGTTACAAAATAAAAGCCTTTAGTTCGTAGAAGAAACACAGCAACATTTTATGTATTTTTTTCATCTTTTTTGGCATGTGTTCCTCACCGACATAATTACAATTTTGGTTTCGTTTTATGCATGCAAGTCTGTAGGATTAATTTTAGTATTATTGTTTAGTCTATTAATAGGGGAAATATCTGTGAACTGTGATCCATATCGAGCTCATATTTCATGTTAATATGTTGAGTCAGGACTCAGCAGTCAGGACTCAGGAGATGAAACTTGAAGAAAACTGTTTGGACAATGGGAAATCTGATGGTGCAGTACAATGTTCTATGGAACAAAATTCGGTATACCAGCAGTACAATGTTCGCATGCTTGACGTAATTACAATGCTCTATGGAACAAAATCCGGCCAAATCCGGTTCACCAGATCTCTGTCTGGTCAAAAATTACACTAATCTAGGAAAAAATCCCGAGATTTTGCCCATTTTGGACGAAATTTCGGCGAGAAAATACATGCCACTGTAGCATTTTTTAAAACTTGAATTCAGCCGGGATTTAGTATTTCGTCCACGTCCGAGAACCGAATTTTCGGCGAGATCTCGCGAAATTCCGACGAAAATTTGATCCATGGTGGTATCTGAGCTTTGGTAGCATCATCCCCGTGCAAGGCGTAGCTTTCTTTCACATAACATAAATAAAATAGAAGGGAAAATGAATTATTTGTCATGGCAGAGATCGCCATTTTATAAAATGCGAAATTCAAAAATTGCCCTTTATGAATTGCCACACTGTTCACGGAATAGCCAGCATTTGCCGCTACTTATGCTACTTGTTGAGCAACGCAGCCGCGTGCTCGAGGACCAGCGAGGAACGCTTGCGGCCGGCGCGTGAGGCCACGGGCCTGAGAAAGGCGTCGTTGTCGGCCAGGGACCTGCTGCCGCCACGGCTCGCATGGCCGGTCATTAATTAGCACCATCCACGACATCGTCGATCTCCTCCCGTCCTCCTTCGCACGCTTACCACACATTCTTTACTAGAGCGATTTTACGGTGGATAACGGTGGTAGTAACTTGTGGTAGTAGAATAAGATCTAGCCATTCATTTTCCGAGGGTAGTTTAGACTTTTATCGTATGCCTCGTTACTTTTCCTCCCCTGCCGCCCTTTGTTGAGTTAGTCGTGACGTTGCCCTCGTTTTTCTGCCGCCGCCGCCGCAGCCTCCGCATTCCCGTCGGCGGCCTCCCGGATCTTGGTTGACGACGACGCTGCCTCTGCCAAGCCGGTTTGTGAGGACGCCGCCGCCTCTGCCCTGCCGGTTCGTGTTGACGCCGACGCCCCCCGCCCTCCCGCTTGCTATCGACGCCGACGGCACCGACCCGCCTGGTTCTTGTCGACGCTAACGCAGCCGCCCGCACGCCCCGGCCGCGTCCCAGCCCCCGCGTCTCCCTCGGATAAGCGCTCCCCCCCGGGCCGACTTCAAAGTTGCAGATATTGGTTTCTTGCAGAAATTACTCTGAAGCTTGTTATGGTTGAGATTTCTGAGTGTTTCCCTCATCAAGAATCAATCCATGTAAACAGACTATTGTTGTATTCTTGGAAATTGTTCATCAAATTGCATCCTCACATGTTTGAACGTAGAGAAATTTTTTGCCTCTATTATTAGGGTTTCTTAAATACTAAGTTGTATCAATTCCATCAGTGGTTCATTTTTTGGATTTGTTGAAGACATCATCTAGAGACAGCTCTCAATCCTAAGATTAATGATAAGTAGCATAATCTGACCTTGAGGTAGCTCTGTTTTCCCTTCTTGGACACGGCTCGGCCGGAGGAGAGGGAAGGTCAGTGATCATTACAGAATCTGACCTTGAGCGCTTCCATTTAAGATCAATGATAACTAGCAGAATCTGACCAATTTTAGTGCCGAATTGCTTGACAGCCCTCAATCCTAAGTTACGTCATCTTTAACAACTCAGTCGGGGACTATTTCTCAATTTTAGCTCTAGAGTTTAGCAATGGGATAATTGATGTCTCAGTAGTACATATTGCAGAGTACGGCTATGAAACCCTTGCAGTAGAGCATTTTAGTGTGCAAGGACCAAAAAAAGCAAAACAAATCATGCAACTCAGGCGAGAATCTACTACAGACCAGGAAATACATCTCCAGGAAGCTAGTTACATTTTGATGATTTTGTAATAATCTAGGTGTAACGATCTAGGTGCTAAACAAGTGGCAGTTTCTGACAGAACAGATTATGCATCCTTTTGTGGTTAAGAATAAATCATATATTGAACTCTTCTGCTACTTGTAAACTACATTGTCGATTATCTTTATGCTACTTATGACATATAGAAATTGGCACATATGACATAGTTACTTAGTATTCATACTACAGTAGTAAAGTGTACGCCTAATGTAGTAGCTCCATGTTATCCTATTATTGTAATGTTTTATGAGCCAGTTGATAAATGGTTTACATATGGATTGCATTTTTTTAGGCCAGCTGTACGTCATGGATGCTAAGCACGTTAGCTTAGAGGAAATGGCAGAATTTGACATGGTGGTAAATCAGTGTTTTAAAATTGAGCAAGATGGTTACAATTACTATAATGAATTTGCAAAGTCTAAAGGTTTTAGTATTAGAAGGTCTATTGTCAGGCGCAAGAAAGGTACGAAAGATATTTTTTGGAGGCGATTTTGTTGTTCTGGTGAAGGATACAGAGAGAGGAAATATTTTGAAAGAACGGATCAGAAAAGGGAGCCACGGGCACTAACTCGTTCAGGATGCTTTGCTAAGCTTGAGATTGAGCTATGTGAAGAACAAGGTTTATGGTATGTTAAAAATTATGTGGATCACCATGATCATCCACTTGCCAAGCCTGATCAGATTGCTTTCTTACGGTCTCATCGTGGGCTGAGTGATGCTCAAAAAGCCGAGGTTGTTGAATTAGGGGTTGGTGGGCTTCGTACAAGCCAGATTATGGGAGTTATGGAGAAGACTCATGGTGGTTATGACAAGGTTGGGTTTGTATCTCGAGACCTGTACAACTTCTTTGCAAGGCACAAGAAGAAAAGGATTGAAGGTAGTGACGCGGAATTTGTGTTGAACCATATGAATGCTAAACAAGAGGAAGATGCTGAATTTTTCTTCAAATATACCGTGAGTGATGAAGGACGTCTTAAAAATATCTTCTGGGCAGATTCTCAATCTCAAATAGATTTTAGCGCCTTTGGTGGTTGTGTGGTTTTTGACAGTACATACCGTGTGAATCGTTACAATCTTCCTTTCGTACCTTTCATTGGAGTTAATCATCATCGTAGTACTGTTGTTTTTGGATGTGGTATCATTTCGGATGAGACTGTTGGCTCTTATGTGTGGTTGCTTGAAGCGTTTTTGGAGGCAATGCACCAGAAGCATCCGAAGTCATTGATCACAGATGGGGACAATGCAATGTCAAAGGCAATCCACATGGTTATGCCCGAGACAGATCATCGGCTATGCAGTTGGCACATCGAGCAAAACATGATACGTCATTTGCGTGAACCGAAGCTTAGCGATTTTAGAAAATTCATTTACTATGAGATGGAAATTGATGAATTTGAGAGATGTTGGGTCGATTTTAAGGAGAGGCATAGAATCTTGGAAAAGGACCTATGGATTTGCAAGATGTACGAACTAAGAAAGAAGTGGTCAGCGGCCTACACCAAAGGGAGATACTTCTTGGGAATGCAGAGCAATCAAAGGAGTGAAAGTTTGAACTCCAGGCTTCACAAGCATCTAGACCGAAGAATGTCACTCGTCGATTTGGTGGAGCACTATGAGTTTTGCTTGTCACGTATCCGCAGGAATGAAGCTGAATTGGATGCAAAAGCTTCGCAGTCACTCCCGTTCACTAGAATAACTGCCGACCCATTAGAGAAAAGTGCTGCGCGTATTTACACACCAGTAATTTTCAAGAAGGTTAGGGAGTACATTAGGGAACAATTGGAATGGCAAGTTGTAGAGGTGTTGCAGCAAGATGGGTTTGCGATATATGAAATTGCCTTGAAAGCTAAAATGCAAGAACGGGTTCAAGTCATTTGTACTTTTGATGGATCCATGTTGAAGAGTGCAAAATGCCATTGCCGGAAGATGGAGTGCGAAGACATCCCCTGCTCACACATTTTTACGGTTGTGAAGTATCTCGGTTTAGACACCATACCTCGTTGCCTAGTTATGGTCCGATGGACAATGGAAGCCAAAGTTGCATTTGACTCTGAGAGAAATACCAATACACATGTGTGGTCCGAACAAATGGATCGTTACCGTGACCTCCGCAACATGTGCAATAAAGCTTTATTCAAAGCTTCGAAGAGCGCAGAGCAATCAGAGAGGGTGATGCATTTCATACGGAGTATTCTGGATGAAGACGTACAAAACGATGGGAACATGGAGGCGACATCATTTGGGCCATTGCCGGCATACTTTTCAGGGTCGAACGGACCCTCTTCAAACAAAGTCCTCGATCCAATACAGATTATTTCTAAAGGCGCTCCAACAAAAAGATTAAAGCGATTCCATGAGACATGGAAGAGAAATAATACATGAAACCTTTGGGGCAGACATGCAGGTAACTAACATGGTATAATTTATGTTAGTAACAAGCAATTTTCAGAATTTGTTACATCTCAATCCTGCAGTATGTGGATGCAGTTATTAAATGATGTTTTTAATGAAATATTAAATGATGTTGGAAAACTTCACATCAAGTTGCAATACTTGTACCTGATGCACAATTAATTGTTAACTGCAAGAACAATTGTCTAATCAGTGTCCCTACTTATTATTTCGTTGTTTGGTTGTTTATTGTGCTATTATTGGTCACTTGCTTACTATTAAATTTGATGGTGCTTAACTATTAAATTACTGTTAATATATCTGCAGGATGATAATTAGTTTTTAATAGATCACCTGGTGCCGTTCCTATTTCCACTGGCCAGGTATTGAAAGATGAGTCTGCTTCTTTTTGTTGCCTGCCAGCATTATGCACCCTAGTCCATTATTTCTGCTTCGGCAAGGATGGTAGAAAGTCTCATAGTATAATCTGTTTTCATGTTTGTGCAGCTGACTACATCAAGGACAGATCGAAAACACAGCAAGAAATACATTTTCTGTTATATGCTACATGAAGCATTGAGGCCACTTGCTGTGCGTGGTTACTGATTGAGAAGGGGAATATAATGTACCCATACCCATTTTTAAATGTATAAAATGGATTGTTAATTTGCACTATAGCTTGCTGTTCGTCGTTTCTATGTTTCTGTTCGAAAAAATGTTTTTCAGGTCCATTTTTAAATGTATAAAATGGATTGTTAAATTGCACTAGTAGCCTGATGTGTGTGATACCACGTGTGGCACGATCTCCGTGTATTTCAGGTCGATCGATTAGAGTATAGTGAGATCGTCAAGTATTGAGTGCCAGGTCGAGTGCCTATTGTTCAACCCACTTCGAGTCCTTGTGATAACCACATGTAACTTTTTTTCGGTTCGCATCTAGGTCCCCCGTTCGCCGTTTTATGGACAAAGGCTCTCGTTAAATACGAATCGCAAACGAGCCCTTTTCTAATTTTTCAGGATAGCGACCAGGTCCAAAAATGGAACAAATAGGTCCCTATTTCTTATGTCCAGGTCATTTCGCCGTTCTTCCCGGGAAAAATGTTTTCGTGGTTCGTTTTTTCTCCGGATCATGGGAAAATGTTTTCGTTGACCGTATTTTCTCAAAAAAAAAAATCGTTTTTCGTTCGTCGTTTCTATGTTTCTGTCCGACAAAATGTTTTCGTGGTCCATTTTCCCTAAAAAAAACAAAGAGAGGAATCTAAAGATATAAGTCTCGCTAATAAATGTCGTTAGAAATAAAAAAAATCTCCATTGTAATGAGATATTTCCACGTATATATTATTCCGCGTAATTCGGGCCCGAGATATTGCTAGCAGCCTGATGTGTGTGATACCACGTGTGGCACGATCTCCGTGTATTTCAGGTCGATCGATTAGAGTATAGTGAGATCGTCAAGTATTGAGTGCCAGGTCGAGTGCCTATTGTTCAACCCACTTCGAGTCCTTGTGATAACCACATGTAACTTTTTTCGGTTCGCATCTAGGTCCCCCGTTCGCCGTTTTACGGACAGAGGCTCTCGTTAAATACGAATCGCAAACGAGCCATTTTCTAATTTTTCAGGATAGCGACCAGGTCCAAAAATGGAACAAATAGGTCCCTATTTCTTATGTCCAGGTCATTTGGCCGTTCTTCCCGGGAAAAATGTTTTCGTGGTTCGTTTTTTCTCCGGATCATGGGAAAAATGTTTTCGTTGACTGTATTTTCTCAAAAAAAAAAATCGTTTTTCGTTCGTCGTTTCTATGTTTCTGTCCGACAAAATGTTTTCGTGGTCCATTTTCCCTAAAAAAAACAAAGAGAGGAATCTAAAGATATAAGTCTCGCTAATAAATGTCGTTAGAAATAAAAAAAAAATCTCCATTGTAATGAGATATTTCCACGTATATATTATTCCGCGTAATTCGGGCCCGAGATATTGCTAGCAGCCTGATGTGTGTGATACCACGTGTGGCACGATCTTCGTGTATTTCAGGTCGATCGATTAGAGTATAGTGAGATCGTCAAGTATTGAGTACCAGGTCGAGTGCCTATTGTTCAACCCACTTCGAGTCCTTGTGATAACCACATGTAACTTTTTTTCGGTTCGCATCTAGGTCCCCCGTTCGCCGTTTTACGGACAGAGGCTCTCGTTAAATACGAATCGCAAACGAGCCCTTTTCTAATTTTTCAGGATAGCGACCAGGTCCAAAAATGGAACAAATAGGTCCCTATTTCTTATGTCCAGGTCATTTCGCCGTTCTTCCCGGGAAAAATGTTTTCGTGGTTCGTTTTTTCTCCAGATCATGGGAAAAATATTTTCATTGACCGTATTTTCTCAAAAAAAAAAATCGTTTTTCGTTCGTCGTTTCTATGTTTCTGTCCGACAAAATGTTTTCGTGGTCCATTTTCCCTAAAAAAAACGAAGAGAGGAATCTAAAGATATAAGTCTCGCTAATAAATGTCGTTAGAAATAAAAAAAATCTCCATTGTAATGAGATATTCCGCGTAATTCGGGCCCGAGATATTGCTAGCAGCCTGATGTGTGTGATACCACGTGTGGCACGATCTCCGCGTATTTCAGGTCGATCGATTAGAGTATAGTGAGATCGTCAAGTATTGAGTGCCAGGTCGAGTGCCTATTGTTCAACCCACTTCGAGTCCTTGTGATAACCACATGTAACTTTTTTTCGGTTCGCATCTAGGTCCCCCGTTCGCCGTTTTACGGACAGAGGCTCTCGTTAAATACGAATCGCAAACGAGCCCTTTTCTAATTTTTCAGGATAGCGACCAGGTCCAAAAATGGAACAAATAGGTACCTATTTCTTATGTCCAGGTCATTTCGCCGTTCTTCCCGGGAAAAATGTTTTCGTGGTTCGTTTTTTCTCCGGATCATGGGAAAAATGTTTTCGTTGACCGTATTTTCTCAAAAAAAAAATCGTTTTTCGTTCGTCGTTTCTATGTTTCTGTCCGACAAAATGTTTTCGTGGTCCATTTTCCCTAAAAAAAACAAAGAGAGGAATCTAAAGATATAAGTCTCGCTAATAAATGTCGTTAGAAATAAAAAAAATCTCCATTGTAATGAGATATTTCCACTTATATATTATTCCGCGTAATTCGGGCCCGAGATATTGCTAGCAGCCTGATGTGTGTGATACCACGTGTGGCACGATCTCCGTGTATTTCAGGTCGATCGATTAAAGTATAGTGAGATCATCAAGTATTGAGTGCCAGGTCGAGTGCCTATTGTTCAACCCACTTCGAGTCCTTGTGATAACCACATGTAACTTTTTTTCGGTTCGCATCTAGGTCCCCCGTTCGCCGTTTTACGGACAGAGGCTCTCGTTAAATACGAATCGCAAACGAGCCCTTTTCTAATTTTTCAGGATAGCGACCAGGTCCAAAAATGGAACAAATAGGTCCCTATTTCTTATGTCCAGGTCATTTCGCCGTTCTTCCCGGGAAAAATGTTTTCGTGGTTCGTTTTTTCTCCGGATCATGGGAAAAATGTTTTCGTTGACCGTATTTTCTCAAAAAAAAAAAAAAAAATCTTTTTTCGTTCGTCGTTTCTATGTTTCTGTCCGATAAAATGTTTTCGTGGTCCATTTTCCCTAAAAAAAACAAAGAGAGGAATCTAAAGATATAAGTCTCGCTAATAAATATCATTAGAAATAAAAAAAATCTCCATTGTAATGAGATATTTCCACGTATATATTATTCCGTGTAATGCTAGCCAAGCCCATCCCGAGATCGCTCATTCATCCTGACCATTCATCCATCGTTATCCACATCCATCACGTGAACACCCTCTCTCTGCTTTCACTTTATCTCGGTTTGCCCTCAATATCTGCACAAATACGCGGAAACAGATCTCAATCTGCTGCACAAATCACGGGTGGAGCGGTGGCTACTTGCGGCGGCAGCTGGCGGCTAGCGACGGGTGGGCGCGGTAGGCCGTGGCCACGATGGTCGGGGCCACGATGCTGCGACGAAAACCATGGCGGCGGCAGGCTGTCGCAATGAAGGAGAAGAGTCAGACTGCGTTCGGAGATAGGAAGCGGCGTGAGGACTGGTATGTTCCGTAATTCCGGCCCATTGTATCGGATCAATGGTGTAGGATTGCAATTTCTTCAGATTCGTATCCGTCATGAACACATCATTACACCGTAGCAAATCAGGATAGGATTGTATATATACATATGAGTAGTTAACAGATGCGATGAGCACGATCAAGTCAGCCGGACAACAATCGCATATAGCCTCAAAAATAGGAGATCTCGATTCATCAAGTACTATAGTATGTCAATGGATCACTCTAAGTTGCCCTCGGAAGTGTTTGCTGGGAAGCACCAGACCAGTAATTCCTCGCAGACGACAATTGCGAGCCAGCCCCGCACGCCTGCGGCATTGAAAGACCAACCGAGACCACAAAAGGTAAGTTTTTCGACATTACGTAAACCTGATATTGTCTTCATATTCCAGTCTGCTTTAGTTGAAGCAGATTGTTCTATGTTCATGAATTTAAGGGGAAAAATATCTTCCATTAAACTTTTAGCCTATCTGATGAGATTTGTTGTCTATATCCTTAATAGCTGCCATGTTACTTATTTACTTCCACTACAGAAAAACGATGGCATGAACCTTGATCCTAAGTATTACAAAGACTCGTCCGATTTTGATGATCCTGAGGTAACAGTTCCAATAGATGTTTTTATCACACCGCAGGTGTTACGTAAAACTAAGGTACATATGCAATAATGCGTAGATAAAGTATATGATTTTATTTCCAGTGTTTGTGTATACATTACTGTAATGATAAAAATTGCTTCAATTTTTTTTTTTGATCTCTTATAGGTTTCTTCCTTGTTCACAAATCTTTCACTTCAGTTTGCGCAACTTAGACAGGACCTTTCCAAATGGCATTTTGAAGAAAACGATATTTTCTTGCAAATTCTATCAAACATGAAAGCTACAAACGAGATTGTTGAAGGCCTCGGTGAGTGCATGACACAGTTGATGAATAAAATAGAGGTATGTCCATTGTGATATTTCAAACTTGCAAAATAAAGAGGTTTTCACATTGAATTTGAAACCCTCTAGTCAGGTTGTTTAAATATATGGTCCAACAGAGCTTACCACATGCATTACAATTTTAATCTCCAGGACATTGGCTATGGACCATCGAACTTCACCATGCCGGGGTATCGTAGCCTACTAGAAAAATGCGAGGTAATGTCGTAAGTTGTAATTTCAATACATGTGCTTGTGTAAATTGTGTGACACAAGCATGTCGTCCATATTGTAGTCAACAGGGCAACATAAACGGGAATTAGATACCGACGACGATGACCCAATTGCTAAGCGGGTACGAGGCCCAACAGGGAGGCAATCTCCGTCAATATTGTTAAATCCATATCCATATGTCTATTATGGTCACATGAAGGGAATGCCATTGGAACATCAGAAAGCAGAGTACATCTCGAGAGGTACTTTATGTATATTTAGTTGGTATTTATTAGCACTATTTATTATTTGCTAGTATTAATTGTAGAATTGCATTGCAGAATTTATATGCAACGATGAAGACAATAAAATTATAGAGTACAGAAATTCGTGTCCACGATCCAAAGTTTTGGCAAGCATTGATGGGTTCGCAATAACAAAGAAAACACTGGAAATACTGACAAAACAGTTTTCTTACGATTCGATGGATAAATGTTTGGTAGACACGGTAAGAGCTGACAAAAATTCCAATTGCTTTGTTCATACCATCTTATCTAATTTTAAATCGTATGTATACCATTAGATCGTCGATGCAAGAATCAATGTCCTACAGTTTGAACTCTATGGAGACACTAGGAACAATAGAAAGGTGTACCTTGAGAACACAAAAATGTTCCAGCTATTAGAGAGAGATGGAGTATATGATATTCCCAAGGGTGCCCTAGAGAAGGAAGAAATTATAGAAATAGCTCTCAATTATCTCAAGCATGACATGGTGAGATCGAGTGTACTGTGTAATCAAATTTGATGTATATTTTATTATTTCTATTTGAAAATTTTGTACTACCTCTCTGTTCAGATTTTCATACCTATACAAAAGGAATTTCATTGGTACGTAGCAGTGGTAAACCCCACAAGGCATGAGATTCAAATCCTAGACTCAATGGTATCAAGCACAGAAGAAGGCTGTAACGAAAGAAAAAATAAACGCATGAATGAACTGAAACATATGGTGAGCTTATTACCTGGTTCTTCAATTCAATTCAATCAACATGTTTTCATTCATATGCTTAATTTTTCTAAAAACAACAAAATTTGCTCGTAACAGTTGAAAGGCATGGAAACTTATATGAAGCTTGTTGAACAAAAACACATTAATGATGCAAGAAATTGGCCTGATCTGCAAGTATCATCCTGGAGGTTAAGAATGCTACCGGGTTTACTACAACAAATTGATCGGTAAGTTACAATCACCAATTTCAATATTTATAACGCTTTGTCATTTCAAGCCATAGTAATAATTGAACTTGATTTCTTGTAGCACATCATGCGGACTATTTATGCTAAAGTTCATGGAATATTGGAATGGTGACTTTCTGCCTAAAATGTTTAACCAGGTATGGTGGTTTTAGTAGAAAGTTTATAACAAGATTTGTTCCATGTCTAATAATCATGTCCTATAACTGTGCAGTTTGATATAGACCAGTTCAGGATGAAGTTGGCAGCACTTTTGTTGAAGTCACCACTGAACAATATCACATTCGATAGAAGCAAGCCTGGACAAATGTAGCTTTAAGTTATGCTGTAGTTTCTCTAGATTATTTTCCCTGTTGAAAAATATTTACTGGTTGAGAATTTTAATACAAGGTGTGATGGTTCATATCGAGATTTGCTGTTTAAGTTTAGCTACTGGTTCGACCATGGTGATCTGACAAGTGTGTTTTTGTTTAAACCTATCCTTGTTGAAGCTTCTGAGACTGCAAATAATTTCCATTCCCCTGAGGGGTTCGAGTTACGTTGTCCCTGCTTATGTAATTTTTTTTTGAGGCTATATGCGATTTTTTTTTTCGATTTCTAAAAAAGGCAGGAATATCCGATTTTTTTTTGTTCGCTTGGGTATTTTTTTGGAAAAATACGCTAGGTAAGAACCGTCGACGAACCAGTGAAACAACGGCCCTTTTTGTGAGAAAAAAGAATAATACATGTTTCGAGAAATATTAGATCCCAAACTACAAAAAAAGCTATAGACACCGAGTTTAACACCCTATGCGTTCAACGAAAAATAATACATGTCTTAAAAAATATTTGAGATCGAGCTGCAAAAGGAATTTTAGATGCCGAGTTTAACATCCTATGCGCTTATTTTCCCGTGAAAAATGAGAACAAGGGGGAAAATGGAGAAACGACGGACGAAAAACGAATTTCCATTTTTTTTTTGGGGAAACGGCCAATGAAAACATTTTTCCCATGGTCTGGATTCGCTATTTTAAAAAATTAGGAAAGGGCTCGCTCGCGATTCGTACTTAACGGGAGGTCCTCCATGCAAAACGGGAAAACCAGGGACCTAAACGCGAACCGGGAAAAATATTTTCCTCTCATATAAAATCGCGCAGGGACCTATTTGTAATTTGGAGAAAGCCGAGAGGTTTTTTTGGAAAAATCGCAGGGGTGACGTGGGGGTGCTGGCTGGCCTCCAAAGCCAGCCCCTATAAGAGCATCTCCAACAGTGCCTCAAATGCATTCCTAAAATCTATTTTTGGGCTTGATGGAAAGAAAACATACTCCAACAGTTCCTCTTAACAGTTCCTTAAATTTTCGCACGCCCAAAACCGATCCTCGACGACCTCATCTTTTCGCGCTGCTTCCGCGCTCCCAATCGGCGATTCGCGCCCCTCCCGTGGCAAAATCGGCATGCGCTCGCGCCATTGCGGCTCTTCCCCAACCCCACGATGTCGTCTGCGTCGATCTGAACCCGAGGGAGGACGGGGTGGTCGAGGTGGGGGTGGAGATGCGGGTGGTCAGGAGGCGGGAGGCACTGCGGTTGGCACGGGGTCCGCGCAGGGGAGCGGCGACGGCGCCGGGGTGCTCGCGCCGCTAATCAGATCCAACCTCGCGCCCGCGCCGGTTGGGGATGGGGTCGTTGCCGCAGGCGTCCCGATGCTTGCTGACCACTGGCGCTCCGTGGCCGTGCGACAACAAAAACGTCAAAACCGGGACCACAGGGACCAAGTCAAAATATTTTTTGGGGAAAAAATAGGGACTGTTGGAGTATGGCACTTTTTTTTAGCCTAAAAACTTTTGGGAAGCTCCCAATCTAAGATTATTGGGAGTCAAATTATTGGGAACTGTTGGAGATGCTCTAAGGTGGTTAATATTACACATACCGCAACAAGCTAGTAATCACTGGCTGTTAGTACTGAAGAAAAAGGTAACCTCAATGGCTGCTTGCAATCGAAGTCGTAGTCTCCACGTAGTGATACCATCTAATACCATAGTACCAAAAGGACGCTGTCGCCGTAAGCATAACGAACGCATCAGTCTTCTTTACGAACGCAACAGTTACTCACCGTGTTGAACATGTCTCCATGTCAAAGAAGGATTGCAGTGTCAAAGAAGGAACATGTCTCCGTAACGGTGTTTAACACAGCATTACACCGAATCAAATCAGGATACGATTTTATAAATACCTATAGTAGTTAACATATGCGATGAGCACGATCAACTAAGCCAGACAACAATCGCATGTTCGGACAGTTAGTAGCAGTGTTCGGACAGAAATTACTAGCAGTGTTCGTGTTGAACAATTGTGTGGCCTGGGTCTGATACGGTGAGTAACTGTGTACAACTGGAGGCTGTCTCAAATCATGATATAGCTATTGGTTCAATAACACAACCCAATCGCAATACTCCCTTGCCTAGTTGCAACAAATAGTCATTGCAGTAACACATTTACAGGACTCACGTCAAGACTCACGTCAAGATAAGAAAAAAGCCTATCTCCTCGACTAGATCAACAGAGGAGTGTCACAAGATGCTAGCAAAATTAAAGGTGGATATGGATGAAGAGCCAAGATACGAGCCACCGAGTACATACGCAAGGAGGCATCGGAACAAAAACCCGGTTCGTATGCCTGCACAAATAATATTAAACATGTTAAATGTCGTAGTATAGTTTGAAAAATATGCATGTAACAAAGATCCTACGTTGACAGTCTTTAGATTTTTATTTTTAACTTACATAGTTCGAACAACCTAAATATGCATGTAACAAAGATCCTACATGTTAGATTTTTAATTTTTAACTTACATTGTTCGAGCAACCTAAAAATGCATGTAACAAAGATCCTACATTGACAGCCTTTAGATTTTTTATTTTTAACTTACATAGTTCGAGCAACCTAAATATGCATGTAACAAAGATCCTACATTGACAGTCTTCACTTTTTTATGTCACTGATGTGGATCAGGGAACACAAGTGTGCTCTCAGGTTGCATATTTCAACGTACTCAGTAACTTTAGTAAAGAACGGCGGAATGCCATACAAGCTTCAGGGTTTGGAGAGTTACTAAAGTTGCATAGTGTCTGCATTCGTCGCGAATTGTGCCAGTGGCTTGCACAAAACTACAACATCCAGTCACAGGCATTCGACATTAGAGGATCAATGCTAACAATTACCATTGACAATGTAGAACATCTACTTGGACTGCCATCTACAGGAGAAGAACTGGTTGAACCTCCAAAGAGGAATATACCTGAACTGTTTGCACAGTACAAGCAACCGGAGGGAGCAACTATTTCTTTAAACACTTTGAAAAAATATTTTCAAACAAATAATAGCTGCGATGCGCACTTCATCCGGAGATTTGTGCTATACACAATTGGTGTTTTATTATGCCCTACAACTGAACGGTATGTCAGATCTGAGTACCTCAACCTTGTTGAGAAAGTGGAAGATATAAAGTCTTTCAACTGGGCTAGCTTAACTCTAAATCATTTGATAAGAAGTATAAAGAAGTACAAAACAGGAAAAGCAAATCTTGAGGGAAACCTTGCTCTGTTACAGGTTAGTTTGCACATCTATTTAATTTGATTATTCGAGGAATTATTAATCTTACAATATTCATAAATTGCAGCTATGGTATTGGGAGAAGCTACATGTCAATCATTTGGATCATACCATAGACTACACTGGTCGAGACAAACCACTTATTCAGTATTGGGATGAAACTAAAGCAAAAAAGAGAGACAAAATTGATAGAAGGCATCAATTCGGAGAAGGAGAGGTAACATACATTTTACATATTTTTCTATGATGTTTCTATGATGTTTTTGAAGTTGTTAGCAACAAAACTAAAACCAAAGTGATTTTTTACCATCAATACCAGATTGTAGATGACATCAGGCGTCCTATACAACACACTGAATTACCGATGACAAAGTAACACAAGAACAAAGTGAACAGCAGAAATCACATCACACATATGACAAGGTATTAAATATTCCATAAAAACAGTATATAGGCAAACAAACTAATATCTCACGTCTTTTTTCGTATTATGAAGTCACAAAAAAGATGCATGTGCGGGTTTGAAGCGCTGCAATTGCAGATTTTACGCCTAGATATAGAATTCAATGACAAGCTAAGGGATATTCGGCAGACATGTCAATATACAATGACAAAATTAGATGATTTCATAACACAAATTCGGGTACGTATATTCAAATTTGGATATGCATTCAAGCAAACATTAGGACACCACAAGACAACATTATTACCTTGCTAAAAAACCATGTTCTGTGCATTTTAATAGGAATGCATGGGAGAAAATTTCAATAAAGGAAAACCAACCTATCACACCTTATTGGAAGAGTTAGAGGTGCAACTTGTAAAGACTCGTACTTCAAATCAATTTGTATCTCCGAATAGATCTAACATTAATGTTTTCACTACTGCAGAGTACGAAACGTCACGCGAATTGCAAGTCCAATAACAAGCGAACATCACTTGCTTTCACTTATAATGCACCTGGACATAAAGGAAAGCATGAACAACCATACCAAGATGATGATGTCACTGACACATCACATAGAAAGGATAAATGCAAAAGGAATTCACAGAATAAGAACACACCCATTGCCAAACGGATAAGGGGTCCAACAGGAAGGGTGACGACATCAACGCATGACAAGAATGTTGACTTTGTGTACTATAACATACGAAATAATAAACAAATGGATCCTCCAAAACCAAAAATAACCTTGAAAGGTACGTCGCTTCCAATCATTATCATCTACTTTCCTTACTTAACAATACGCATGCAATTGTTTCTCAACTTAATTACGACATACCAGCGGATGTGTGCACCGACGAAGACAACCTCATTATTGACTACATAAACTCCTCACCAAAAGACAAGGTTTTGGTCCACATAGATGATATCATCGTATCCCAAGAAAAATTGCAATGCCTTACAGATAGTCTGTTGCCTAACGGCAAGCAAAGATGGTTGAATGACGATGTAAGTACATCATGTAGGATAACACTTAATTAAACATGATAATCTCATCGTACCTAAATCCTTACTTCCTACTCTAGGTAATCAATGCTCACATCTGCTGCCTACGGGAAAAATACCACGGAGAAGACAATAGGGCTGGTGGGAAGGTCTTCCTAGAGAAGACATTTATTACCCAACTGTTATGCAGAGATGGCATACGTGAAATAGACAAAAGATGTTTTGAGCGCGGCACAATTAAATCAATGGCAATTAATTACCTGAAGCATGATATGGTCAGACATTTTGCCCTGTCTAATGTAATTTATAGTTTGTTAACAAATTAAAATAATACAAAACTATCGTTCCAGATCTTCCTACCAATGAACTACGATAATCAACATTGGTACTTAGCAGTTGTCAACTCTCGACAACATGAGATCCAATTGCTCGACTCACTATGCGATACTAAAAGAGAACGCCTCGAACTCATATATGCGGTAAGCTTAGTTCTTTCTTTGTAATACTAATAATTTAGTATATTTTCCTTTTTGATCACTGCATTTAACAGCTGCACTTTGACAGTTGCAAGGAATGGAGAAGTATTTTGAGATGCTAGAAGATGATCACATAGTTCAAAATACTAATTGGCTTCATCACGATGTTGCATCTTGGCCAATCACACATAAATTCCTTAAAAATAAGCAAAAAGATGGGTAAATTACACACCTTTGCTTCGAAAAATTACATAAATTAACTCAACTAATGGATTACTAATGAGTACTCATTTTTTTAGCACTTCCTGCGGTCTCTACATGTTGAAGTTCATGGAGTATTGGACGGGATATAGGCTATCACAGAATTTTACACAGGTACAATAGTGCTGTCCTTACATGTTGACATGTAAACTTGTAAAATTTCTTTAACACTTGTTGTTCCTGCTACGCAGGATGATATAAACAATTTCAGACGAAAATTAGCAGCAATCATGGTGGACTCTACGCTTAACAAGATTACTAGAAGCCCAAAGTCCAGCACACAAATAGGCGACAAATAAAAAAAGGACTAGACATTGTACAGTTGGAACTATACAAGCCTATATTTTCGAATCAACTAAATCCGATTCACATTTCACACTTGTTATTGTGTTATTTTTTGTCATGCAGTGCAATGCAAACTTATAAAGGAATTTTTGCTTTCCACAAAACCTTATATGGTCTATCAGGCTTATTAGTATCCAAAAAATTCTGAACTAATTTGACAGAGAAGAGCCCACATTTGTTCCAATTCCACCTCCTAAAGCCACTGTCATTAGAATATTACTCTTATTAAATTGTTTAAGTCTTTTTGTAAATCTTCACTTAGCCATCACCTAAAATATATAGACCATTCTCTGTTTGCCATTTGATGTACAGACAGACTTTGCTGATTTGAAATTGAGAATAAATCTAGAAAGTTTTCTTTTGAAGATGGAGTACACCAACAGTCATTCCAGAAATTTGCTTTCTTTCCATTTACTATCTTTTGACTTCTGCCAGCAAGGTAAATTTGTCTTTCTTTAAGTAAATCGGAAGCATCAAAAAGCATGATATGCACTACTATCTATAGATACAAGCACGGCTCTAACAACAACATAGCAAGAAGATGTAGATAAGGGAATCATGAAAGAACAAAACAAAACATGTGTCGCGCGTATGCATGAGTTCCCTCAATATGGACAATCTCACAGCATTAAGTTTATGGTCACTGAGTTAGCATGTTACGCTACAATCAACTGAATAAACTATAAAATTAACTTCTGCCTTCAGTGTAAAAGGTTTGATTGAAAACCTAATCACAAACTCAACTCCAAAATGGACAACTAAACTATCAGGTTCGTTTCACGTGTGTCAATGACACCTTTTGTTCATACAAACTGACTAGGATCACTAGTCTCAAGGTAATTCCAATGGCAATCAGAAGGTATACTGGTAGAAGGAGAGGTCGGGTACTTATCTTGTGAGTGTAGGAATGGCGGTAGGTGTCGACGCCGACTCCAAGGGGGCAGCGAAGCCACCGGGGCTGGGAAGGGAAACCCTAGCACCGAGGCTGGCCGTAAGGCCGGCGATGATGGGGACCCGAACCGGCTACAACAGCCTACTAGGAGACCTAGGAAAAGAGAACAAGACAAGGGATGAGTGGGAGAAGAAAATAGGGAGATAAAAGGGGGAGAAGAACTTAGCTCGGCGGGGAACTGGCACGGCAACGCACGGGAGAGAGGATAGAGGGAGAGCTCCGGCACCGTGGAAGATCGGGCGGCGGCGATGGCGCCTGGGAGCGGTGAAGCCGCCAGGATGCATGGGAGAGAAGGCAGCTGGGTGGCCTAAGGCCTAGGAACCACCGGTGGCGGTGGATACCACCGGATCCGCCGGGGATCCGGTGCAGGGAGACCAGATGGCGGCGGCACAGAGCGGAGACGACGACATTCGGCGCGCAGGAAGTGGACGAGGACGAGGTGCGGCACTGATGTTCGGAGGAGGCAAGAGGCCGGCGATGGCGCGGTCAGCCGGGGACGAGGAGAGGCGCTCGGATTGGGAAGGGGTCTCTCGTCCAGAAACAGTGGGATTGAGGAAGGGGTGCGGCGGCTGAAGGAAGTGAGACACGAGATGGGTCATGGATGAAGGGAGGGGTGCTGCTCCTATGAATAATTACCATACTACCCTTCACATAATGATTACTACAACTACTACCGCCGGTAGTAAAAAAAAAAACTGAATTAATCTAAACCGTTAGAATAAATAAAATGAACGGCTGTTATTCAATATTATCCATTGTAAAAGTTCTCCTTTACTAAGTTCAACTTGAGGTTACAATGATTTTTATTTAAATTTACTATAGCCTGGGCTTCTCAATTTCTCGTAGGATTCCCACCACTTTTGAGCACCCTATTTTGAATGGAATATTTGTTTCTCGTTAATGACATCCACGGGTCATGGGGGAAGAAGAAAGGAGAGGCATCGGACTAGGGGAAGAAGAGAGGATGACAGGAGGTAAGATGGACATATCACATGTGTTTTTTTTGTCAAAAAATGAGAAATACACAGGGAATACACGAATAATGGCAAATGTTGGCTATTGCCATAAATTGTATGGCAATTCTTGAAAGTCAATCTTTGAAATGGCATTTCACGAAGTGGCAATTTTTAATGTGACAGATAATGAATTTTTCCCTAAAAAGGAATCGTGAAAGTATCTGTGCAACTGTAAACATCTCCCGAACTAATAGCAATTTCTTCTACTTTCCACTTGCCTAATGTTCGAGGGACTTCCTCACACAAAAAAATGAATGTTTCTCGCTATGGAGAAAACTCCGAGTTTCACTTTGCGGATTTCATTATGTAGCAAGATTCGTCTTTTGTCGATTTGGCCTTGTTGTCGAGGGTGGATTGCACAACAAAACCACTACTAGTCTTGGAGTGCACAACACATTATGCGGTAGTGCATACCAGAAAAGTATGAAGCAGTTATACGCGAAAGAGACAAATGTGACGAACCCAAAATGATCAATGCACTACTAACTTTGTAAGAAGGAATGCTTGATGAACCTAGCTCACAACTTTTAAAAGCAAATTTAGGGTCAGGCCGGCATCCAAGCAACCACCCACGGCTCCACTAATAAATTCATCTACATTGCTTGACAAATCTACAAATTAAACTAGTGATCAAGAATCGCAAGTAACGCTCAAAAGAGGGCAACGAGTTACGTGAGAAATATCCATCTGTTGTGGCAATCCAAACTGAGTATACGCCGTTGTTTTCGAAGGCTCATGCAGAGGTCCTACGGCACTGTACCCAGCGGTATTGTCAGAATTTACTATGAACTCTGCTCGAACCTGACGAATGTTCCGCCGAGGAAATTCCAGGCACAACTAGAAGGTCCTCAACGCCCTGAAAAGCGCGGTTTGCACAAAGGCTTCAGATTGTGGTTCGTCGGGGAGGACAAACACTCCACTGACGAATTTCGGATTGTGGTGGATTTGGGGCCGACGGAGAAGATAGAAACTGACGAACCGGATTTGTCGGTGTTCGCAGAGAAAATTAAAAGAAAAATTAGCGAACTGTGAACTTGGTTTTGGTCGGTCACAGTGGTGCTCTTAGCATTTTCAAGGCTTTTCTTAAGTACAACTTAAAGTGTTACAAATTACCAAATTTTAGTCTTCGACAGCTAGTATTTTCCTTATGAGATAAAACAAAACAACAACAAGCAGAAAATTGTCAAAATACCACTCTCAACAAGTGGCTTCGCTAAAATGCCACTCCTCTCTCACTGACATATGAAATCATCTGTGTCTATAACAGTGGGCCAGAGTGGCATTTTAGCGAGGCCACTTGTTGAGAGTGGCAGAATGACAATTCTCCCTCAACAAGCTGCAATATTAACCGACTTCGGTGCAAGTGTGAAATATCAGCCCCAACTAGTAGCAACTTCACCCTTGTTTTTCACTTCTCTAGTGAGGGATGTCCTCGGTGTCCCTTATACACAAAATGAGTGCTTCCGGCATTGGAGAACTTCTCTCCAACGTGTACTTTTTACCACTATCACTTGCTTCTTACATAAGCATGCATTATATGTCTAGCAAGACTCATCTGTTCGTGTCATGGAGAGTGAAGTGCACGACATGACACATCACAGCTGGTTGGGGAGGCATAGCTAGCTAGCTGATGCCACGATCTGCAGTAGTGCATTCCAGGAAGGTATTATACATGAAAGACACTTATGACAAACCCAAAACGATCAATGTGCTAACTTTGCAATTTAGAATTGTAAGTAGATAAGTTTCCCTGATGAAGTAGACATGATATAATAATAATAATAATAATAATAATAATAATAATAATAATAATAATAATAATAATAATAATAATAATAATAATAATAATAATAATAATAATAATAATCATAATGATGATGGTTTCATACCCCTGGAAGTACATACTCCCACAGTCAATATACCTCTTAAATAATGTTGTTATACCTCTTTATAATTTTGAGTATACTCTAATATTGATTATAAGATACTTCAAAGTGAGTTCCACAGAAAAATTCATCAAAGTCCACACTTTATAGTATAATTTGTTTATATACTCTTTTTACATATGTAAAAGGGTATATTACAAAAAATGAAAGGGTTTTGATGATTTTTTTTCAATAATGTCGCATCGTAGTATCTTAAAATTATTATTGGAGTAAACTGAAAGTGATAAAGGAGTATAACACATTCGTTTAAGTGGTATATTGGAGGTGGGAGTACGTACTTTCAGAGTACAGAAAAGGCTTCCTATATATATATATACCTATATATGTATATATCTATATATACATATATATCTATATCTATATATATATATATGTATATATAGATATATATACATATATATAGAATGTATGTATATACATATATATATCTATATATACATATATATATATATATAGATACATATATATATGTATATATATATATGTGTGTGTGTGTGTGTGTGTAGGGATGGAACTGGTACGGATATTTTCCGACCGACCGACCGAATTGATTTGGATGATGATTTGGATAGTTTCACAAATATCTAGTTGATTTCTCGGATAAGGATATGGATACAGATAATTTACATGGATACGGATACGGATATGGAACATTGATTATCCGATGGATACGGAATGTCCGTGTTTTTGTTCGGATAATATCCGAATATGACATACGGATATTATCCGAATAACACGTTTCAGAATAACACATTAACAATTTAACATGTTTCACTGTTTCAGAGACTGGGGTCTGCATTGGATGACAAGATATAATGTGTTCATGTGTGCTAGATGCTAATTTGGAGATATTTGGGTAAAGATTCAGTAGCATATGCCAGCTGCAAATCATTTGGTTCAATTATTGCAATGGGGTACATTGTTACTCACAGAGTCACATGTATGACAAGCTAGGGATAAAAAGGCAAAAAAAAGACATACAAATATATTTCTTTTGGAATTTTGAATTTAAATTTGGACCGATTTTGGAAAAAAACTGAAATTGGATTTTAAAATATCCGACTAATATTATTCGTATCCATGTTGATTCCGATCCGTATTCGATCTATATTCGTAACCGATATTATCCTGTATAATTCGTATTGGATTCTGTATTCGACAATAGTCGTATTCGATTCTGTATTCGATAAAAAATACGGATACGAATATAAATAGGACGATATTCGACCGTATCCGATCTGATCACATCCCTATGTGTGTGTGTGAATCTCACAGATTTTAAAGCAAGCTGGGGGCCTGACGTGGCCTTTTTTTCAAACTAGAAGAATCTTTCTGTCCATACACAAATTCATCCAGATGTGCGTACATAATGACCTACATATTTGTTTGTGAACTACCACTGAACTTGTAAACATTACCACCTAAAACTATGACCGGCTATGATGCAACCTTAAAACTGAATTTCCATTGTAAGACCACACCGTTGCTTCTTGAACCTCCCCTTCCTCCCAACAAATGTTGACAGTCACATCACACCTTCAACACAAACTTTGGGCTACTTTTAGCAAGTAGTGGTCAGTAATTAAGAGTGCTCTGAAGCAGAATCTCTTAGATATAATCTGCTCGTGCTAAAAATGTGACGGAGGGTTCTTAGCTTCGAACACACAGGGCAAACACCCGGTTTGAGAGCGTGCCAGTCAATTTGACCTGTAATTGACAAGGTAATGCGAACGTGAGTTTTAACCAGCCGATAACAACAATTATCGGCTTAACACCGATCGGCTAAGGGCTGATGAGGGGATAACTAGACTAGCCAATTAGGGCTAATCCGAGGTAAAGGTAGATCAACTTTGAGAGGCGATGCGCAACAAGCAAAGCAGATCAAACCTGAAGAACAAGTCGACGAGAGTAACAAATCGGCGATGCGCAACTTTTATTGATCTCGAAGACTTACAGAGGAAAGATTGCTACGAAAACTAGACGAAACAGAAAAATTGTAAATAGGGTTGTGTTGATTGGTTGGTTGATTAATCTCTCTTCTCCTGGTCCACCCCTCTTATATGTTCCTGCCGATCTGAGTCCTGCATGGACACGACAACTGAGTCTACATCGGCTACAACCTGATCTTTCCTTTTCGTTTCGGCACCTGAGTCCTTGTTGATCACGATCTTTATCCGTTGCATGTGTATCAATCTTTCCATTACTGTACGTGCCAAATTTTGGTGAAAACATATGCCCCCCATTTTTGGAAGATAATTTGTAGTCTTCCAAAAGTCGTGTCAGCTTATCATCTGAATCGGCTTGCTGAGAAAATCTTTCGCGATAACTGTCCCATTAACTGTGCCGTAAAAATCTCGGTGCGCTTTTAATGCCAAAACTGTTCCCGCCCGCTCACCTTTTTTTACCGCGGTATAAATACACGGGTCCCCCACGGTCATTGGTACATCTTCAAGCTCTCGAATTAACAGCAATTGGCTTCGTCCCTCTCCTTCTGTTCATCATTCTGAGTTGGCTGAATGGACTCTTGTCAGGTACTCATCCCAATCCCTGATAGTGATGATCAGTTTTACTTGGGACCGGTAGGCAACATAGGAGCCGACGCAGTCATTAATCAGGAGATTCCCCGTATTGCTTTATCGGCCGCTGGTTATAACGTAGAAGGATGGAGCAAGAGTTTTAGAGCTTGGCCGACTCCACTAAAGGGATGGAGGTCTTGGTACATTAGAGTTTCGGCCCAGAAGCGGATAGAATGGGACAGAATGGGAATATCCGAGTGCCTTCCTTTAAGCTCAGCCGATCCAGAAGCCAACGAGCCCATGGTGGCCACGGCCTGCTATTTTTCGTCGAACTCTTTCAATGCTTTCCTTTTCGCAACTGGCCCTATCTGTCCTACTCTTCTGGATATGGCACATCTGTGTTGCCTTAGACCCGATGGGGAACAACTATCAGCCTTCAGTGGAAAGCCCATATACAAGCTTATCCAAAAGAAGGGCGAGGGATGGTGAAAATACATCCAGAATAATAACAAGGTTGCTGGGCTTGTATCGGACGAGGAGCATGTGTCTTTTCTTAACCTGTGGTTGGATAGATATCTGTTTTGTGGAGCTTCCCTTGGGCCGACACAAGTCTATCAACTTATAGCAGAGCAATTAGTAGAAGGTCGTCGGCTTGCTTTGGGGAAGACTTTGCTAGGGGTAGTTTTCCAGATGATGCATGTGATCCAGAGCAGACTCTTCTCTTGTTTTTCCAAGTTCGTCGTTAGTAACATCGGAGAGCCTCTGTGGTTTATACAATTGTGGCTATACTGTTTGTTTAGCCAATCTCTCATCCCCGACCCTTTGGAGGACGCAGGATTCCCTCGAGAAGACTACCCTGAAGAATCAAATCCCACGTACACAGCTAGCCGATCTTATGAGGAGAAATACACGATGTGTTCTGCTGAAGAAGTGAAAATGTCAGCTGCCGGTTTTTATAAATACATGTCCTTTTTCCTAAACTTGAACCGTGTTGACTTTGGTCAGCAAGATTTTTTTAGCTACACAAACGTAGCCGATTTCCCTCGCCCGACCTTTTTTCGTTTGGAAGCCGACAGTTCCTCTATGTTCCAATCCTCTCTCGATCTCTTCAGGCTCTTCATTTCTCCTAGCATCCTTCATGCAGGATTGAGTACAAGAAATCGAACTTTTCAACCGTCTTATGAGTTTTACCACCACTCAGTTTATGCTAGCCAACTAGGCTTTGGTCAAGTTATTCCTAGCCTACCTCTCCTTGATCGTGTCCAGCCTAGGACTAGGGTAACCAACCCAACGGCTGCTGAGGTTGTCCTTGAACTAGCCGATGAACTTCAAGTCACAAGGCTTCAACATTTCATCCTTAACACTCGCGAATCAAGCCGATATACAACCTGGTGGTCTTCAGTGGCCGAAGCTCTCCTTCTGGACAGAACTCCGTCGGCCATTCTTTCTCTTTTCTTGCCTGACTATAATGAGCCGACAGTAGTTCCCAGTACTTCACATGAAGAAAGTAGCTCTTCAGGCTACACTAACTCATCGATAGCTGTAGAGGTACTAACTTTTCCTTTTTGAATACAATTCCTTCCCTTGCACCTTTACATTGGCTGATCCATACTATATCTCTTTTTTCAGGCTCAATCGTGCAAGAAGACGGGAAGCAAGAGGTGTGACACCACGAAGTGTCGTAATCTTATAAAATATGAATGTTGAGGTCAAAACATTATGAAATGTGAAATTGGAGGTTGAAACCATACGGTATGAAGTTTAATCGAGTTTTCGGGCCGATTCCGGGAGTTTGGGCCTTTTCGGGGAGGTTTGGACCTAAGGGAAAGGTCCGTGGGCTTTGGTGGGAAGGTGTTTGAGTCCATGTGGGAGTAGGAGACCTGTTTGGGCTAGTTGGTGCACCTCCCCCTGCCCTTATGTGCGCCCCACCCCTGCCCGTTGAGCGCCCCCCTTGGAAAACCCTAGCCGCCCCCCTTGCCCTCCTCCCACGCGCCTCCTCCCTCCCTCACGCCCCCTCCCTCACCTTGTGTGCCTCCCCTCCCCTCTCCACCACCCTTGCTGCCCCTAGGGGAGTTCTCCACCTCACCACCCCGCAGATCCGTCCATTGGAGTGCTACGCGACGAGGAGATCCGGTGGATTTGGAGCGAGGAAGGAGATCGCGCGAACCGGGAGGAGATCCGTTGATTCTTCGTTCGTCGGGCGAAGGTATGGCCACGGGATTCCTTGGGGTTGGTCTAGATACTGTCCTAGGGGTTGATATCATGTTTTTAGATCAATTGGTGGTGCTGTGATTGGGTAGATTAGATGAAATCTAGAGCTTGCCACGTTCTCTGCTTCGGGCAGATTGTGCAGTGGACCTAGGGTTTGAGTTTTCGCCAATTTAGAGTCGGAATTTGGTCGTCCGCCTGTTGAAAAACTTGTAGGTAATTGAAATACCTTTAATTGGACGTAAATAATGCTTAATTCTGATCAGCCATTTGAAATCTATGCTCGTTTTACCGAGCGTGTTCAAAACTGTGACGAGATTGGAACAGATCGTGGTATTCTGTAGATTAAACCACTTTAGATTCCGAATCAGTTTTTCCATATACTTATAAAAAGTTAGAAAATTTCCTAAGCTACGCGAGGGTGTACTCGTTTAATCGATTCGGAGTCTTAGAACCCGAGTTATGCTCGTTGGAAGTTTGCTGTCCCGACAGGACAGAACCTCTGTTTTTGGGTTTTGCGAGTAGTTTGCGAAGTCGGGGTAGAAGAGTGTTTGCGTATTGTTTTGTGGGCATGATTTGGAGTGTGTGGTGCCTATGTGTAGGTGGTGTGACCCCGGGAGTGCCCTCTACTTATCGCCAATCCGTCGCCCGTGGTTGAGGCAAGTGTATTGGAATGGGTAGCGGGTTGTAGATTACTAGTTTTGTTGAGTTGAAATTGAATATATGATATGTTCACATGCCATGCTTTAATGTTTGCCATTGATATGATGAATACAGTTTATTATGTTGTGATGCCATGTGTTAATGTACAAGTTATCTATGATGTTGGCATGTTTGCATACATGGCATGATACATGGCCGGGTCGGTGAGAAAGTCATAACTAGTCCAGTAAGGTCAGTGAGAAAGTTATGACTTGTCCGGGGCGCCATTAAGTAAGTCCTACATCGTGATTCCATCCACCGCAGTGAATGGAAGCGAGGAGTAGGCACCCTCCATCTTCGGGATGGAAGGGAAGAGAGGGTGCACACCGACGGGTATGCACTCAACCATACCGGTATGAGTTTCCAGGAGACATGTGCATCACATCGCATTGCATATATGATGATGATGATATGTGAAAAATGATATGTGAGTATGAATAAGATGATAGGCATGATTGGGGTGTTGAGGCCATGTAATTGTTCTTTTGTACCATTGCAATATACTTGCTGAGTGTTGAACTCACGCTTGTGCTTTCTTGTTGTTTTCGGTACCATGAGACCGGCATGCGGGGAAGGGAACTAGTCACACTCCTACACGTAGCTTCACACATTTGTTCCCATAGTTATTCATTTGGAGTCTTGATAATAAATTTAGTGTGATGCATATTGGTTTATGATCTAATTTTGCGTTATGAGAGCCTTATTGTTCGCTTGGCTCATGAAGACTTTGAATGCTTGAGATTTGACTTATATTGCTGTCATGCCATTATTTATTGCTATTTTAGATGTCTCTTATATTGCCATAAATTGCTATGCTATTACTGTTGCTTCAATTCTTGGAAAAACAAAGGAGATGCTGCGGAAATTTTTGGTATTAGCATTTGCTCCTTTGCTGTAATTTACTTGTAATTGTGGTATTTAGAGGTTACTTAGTCTATGTTTGGTAGCATTCGGGCATATTAAATGCCGGGGTGTTACAAGAGGGCGGCTTCGTCGGTTCTGTCTGGTGTTGTCCAGTCCACTAGAAGGCCATGCCAATCAGTGGGCCTCACCGGCTTTGCCTCCGGTACTTTGCGGGTGGACAGCCCTTCATTGTCCGATATTGCGAAACGGCGCCCTTCGAGTAGGTGACCTAACCGGGTGCATCCTTCTTTCGCGTTGTGTTTTAATATTAACCGATTCATCTTTTCAAAGTGAACCAAAAAATACAAAGTTACTGTGAAGAAGCCCGTCCAGGCCACAGAAGGAAGTGCCCAGAATTCTCCGAATGGATTGGCTACTAAGGTATATTCCTCTTACTGGATTGCTTTCCTCGGTTCCTTTCATTTTTGGTGCTTGATTATTTCTTTAACAATCATCGTCGGTCCAAGTGGCCACTATTTTAGCCGACCTCCAAAGGGACACAACGGCTATGCCACCTCAAGCTCCGGTGCTGGCTCCGATTTTAATATCAGATCCGGCTGGCGATGCTGCGGCCTCATTCCACAAGTTCTTGCCCCTACTGCGGTGCCCTCCCCTCCCGCTTCATTTGCCAATCCAGCCGATCTGCTAGGATTCTCCTTGGACGAATTGGACGATCTGGAGATATTGGCCATCGACGATTATCCGGCCGATATTTGCCGTATCATCGATGCATCGCCGGAGCATCTGCTGCTATTACCTCGGCGCCAGGTATGCAAGATCGGCTTAACCGCCTACTTCACGATGTGATGCAGCCTGAGGCCCGGCTCTCGGCGAACACTTAGTCTTTAAGAACTGCCATGGCCGCCGTGCAAGCCGATCTCCCCCCGAAGCTATGAAGGACTTACTGGATGTCTGTCATTTGGATGACCGGAGGGGGGAGGTGGAAGCGGCTAAATCCAGAATCGCCCAAAGGGAAGCCCAACAAGCTAATCAGCGGCTTTTGGATGAACTGGTAGCCGATGCTAAGCTCAAGAAGTATGAGTATGAGCAAGAAACTTTTGCCCTTAAGCGAACCAAGGAGAATGTCCAAGAGCTGGAAGCAGCTAAGAAAAAGCTTGAAGAGCAGTTGGCCTTAGTTACAAGAGAACTTGCCGAATGTCAGTTGAAAGCCACCGAGTCGACTTCTTCTCTGGTGAGCAAGAAACGGCAAATCGGTGAGATATTTGGGAAGGTCAAGCTCCAGTCGTCCAAGGTGACTCCCATCTCTGGCAACGCAGCAGCCGATGAGCGGCTCGTGGACAGTATCCAAGCGACTATTGGTAAAGCAGCGGCAGCACTGTCGGGTCTAGGGGTCCATCTCCCCGGATCGGGATTGTAATAACTTTATGTTGAATGTTGTTTGCTCAAATTCTGTTGAATGTTTAGATGCTCTGCACTGTGGTTGTAAACTTGGCCTTACTATCGGTTTTAATAGCCGATTATCTTAATGCCTTCGACTAATTTTCGGGTGTGCATACTGACTTGATGTGCTTATGCTCCGATCCATACGCTGGGATAGTATGGTTTTAAGTATTTTCCATTGATTACTTTTGCTAATACGTATCCCTTGAGAGTCTCAAGTATGTACGAGTTACCATCGGATAGCCGATTTATTTTATACGGGCCTTCCCACGTTGGAGACCATTTACCGAATCGGCTATCTTTAGACCCGACTAGCAATATTGTCTTCCAGACCAAATCGGCTTCACTGAAAGATTTTGGTATTACTTTTTTGTTATAACACCTAGTGATTCTTTCCTTGTTCTTTTTAAGCCGACTTAACGTAATTAGTCTCAACTCCGCCAAATCATCAAAGTTGTCGAACATCAGATGTTTGTATTCATCGGCCAATAACTCGCCCTGCTTGTATATTCTGACCGTGTCAATGTTGATTTCTATAGGCAGAATGTCTTCTTGTCCATATACTAGCTGAAAAGGTGTTAGTTTAGTCGACCCATGGTAAGATAGCCGATAGGCCCATAGGGCTTCCGATAGTGTTGAGTGCTAATTCCTTGGTTTCTCCTCAATTTTCCTTTTTATCAACTTTATCAATGTTTTGTTTGATGACTCGGCTTGTCCGTTAGCCTGAGCGTAATAGGGTGAGGAATTGAGTAGTTTGATCCCTAGGCTTTTTGCAAAATCTTGGAACTCCTTGGACATAAATACCGTCCCTTGATCGGTAGTGATTGTTTGCGGGATTCCAAATCGATGGACGATATGTTCGTTGACGAAGCCGATCAGTTCCGTGCTAGTAACCTTTTAAGTGGTATGGCTTCGACCCATTTTGAAAAATAGTCTGTTGCCGCGAGAACAAACTTATAACCTTTGCTGGACGTTGGGAATATTTGGCCGATTATGTCTATGCCCCATCCCCTAAACGGCCATGGTTTGATGACCAGATGTAACGCTGATGCTGACACTGACTGTATGTTACCAAACTTTTGGCATGTCTGGCATCCCTTGTAATACTTGAAGCAATCTTCCAACATCGTCGGCCAGAAGTATCCTATCCACCTTAGCACCCATTTCATTTTTTGAGCCGATTGGTGAGACCCACAAATTCCTTCGTGGACCTCTCCCATTGCTACCTTGGCCTCCTCAGCCCCCAGGCACCTTAGCAACAAACCCTCCATGGTTCAAAAATACAGTTTCCCCTCCAGTACGATGTATTTTAATGCCTTCTGCCAGACTTTTCATTCAGTCGGCTTAGACGGATCTAACAAGTAATCTTTTATCTCGGTTCTCCAGTCGACAGGTTGAACGCACATAACCGACCCATTGCTTAACTCGATCGATCCCTATCGGCTTTTGCTTTTATACCCTGATGCCTCTTGTGCCAATAGGTTCGTTTTATCATTGATCTCTCTAGGGATATGTTTTATGGAGAATGTTGTGAATGTTTCGATAACCTGGAGGCATTGATGCAAATACTGAGGCAGTACCTCATCGTTGCATCGGTATTCCCATTTGAACTGTTGTATGATCAACATTGAATCCCCAAAGGCCTCTACGTCACCTATCCCCATGCTTTCTAGCAGTTGTAGCCCTTTGAGCAATACTTCATATTCCGCTTGATTGTTAGAACATCGGCTATTAAGCCGATACGTGAATTCAAATTCCTGCCCTTTGGGTGAGATTAGCACTGTGCCGATGCCTTCACCCTCCCGGCAAATTGATCCGTCAAAGTACAGTTGCCAAGGACTGACATCGGCCATTCAGTTAGCGTGGCACTTCCTGTGAGAAAATCAGCTATAACCTGTCCTTTGACGGACTTGGCCGATTCGTACGTCAGGTCGAACTCGGTTAAAGCATACGCCCATTTGCCGAGTCGACCTCGTAGAATTGGTTCGGATAGTATGTACTTAATGATGTCGGTTTTACATACTATAGTGCATTTTGATGTCAGGATGTAGTGCCTCAATTTTGTGCAAGCGAAATACAAAGACAAGCATAATTTTTCTACTAAGGGCTACCTGATTTCAACATCCAAAAGTCGTCAGCTCAAATAAAATATGACTTGTTCTTTGCCATCAGCTTCTTGCGTCAGGACCGCTCCTATCGCTTCTTCTTCGGCCGATATGTACATTCTGAAAGGTAAATAACTCTTTGGCGCAACCAAAACAGGAGGTTTCATCAGATAGCCTTTTACATCGTCAAAAGCTTTCTGCTGATCGGCTCCCCACACAAACTCTTGGTTGTCTTTTAGCTTCAGCAATGGGGTGAATGCGCGAATTCGTCCGGACAAATTGGAAATGAAGCGTCGCAGGTAATTGATCTTGCCGATCAATATCTGTAGCTCTTTTTTATTGGTCGGTGGCTTAGTATCAGCTATAGCTTTAACTTTTGCTTGATTTACTTCAATCCCTTTTTCATGTACAGTTAACGCTAGGAGTTGTCCAGCCGATACCCCAAAAGCGCATTTGAGAAGATTCATCTTCAGCCCATGTGCCCTTGTGCTTTCAAACATTTTTTCCAAATCGGCTAAGTGTTGCCAATTCTCTTTTGATTTCACGACGACATCGTCGATGTAAATTTCTATAGTATGGCCGATTAAGTTGTGGAAAATATGGTTCATAGTACGTTGGTACGTGGTCCCAGCATTTTTCAAGCCGAACGTCATGACAGTCCATTCGTAGAGCCCCAAAGCCCCCGGGCATCTAAAGGCGGTTTTGGGTATATCGGCTTCAGCCATAAATATTTGGTTATATCTGGCATTACCATCGAGGAAGCTTATAATTTTATTCCCGGATGCAGCATCGATAAGCATATCGGCTATGGGTATCGGATACTCATCTTTTGTCATAGCTTTGTTCAAATCTCTAAAGTCTACGCATACTCGTAACTTACCGTTTTTCTTCTTTACAGGAACGATATTTGAGACCCACTCAGCGTATCGGCAAGGCCTGATAAACTTGGCCTCTAGCAATCGCTCTACTTCTTCTTTTATGGCATCGTATAATATAGGATTAAATCACCTTGGGTATTGTTTAAATGGTCGATACCCAACTTTTATGGGTAGCCGATGTTCGACAAGCTGTCGACTTAAACCAGGCATTTCGTAGTATTCCCATGCAAAGCAATCCCTATATTTTCTGAGTATTTCGACCAACTTTGCTTTGTACTCTAGATCTAATCTAGCACTTACATAAGTTGGTCTTTTCCTATCGCCTTTTCCAATGTCGACCTCTTCGAGCAAATCGGCGGAGGTAAATCCTTGCCCTCGTCTTTCTTCTTCGAAGTCTTCGATAGCTTCTTCGTATTCTATTTCTTGCTGATAGCTCCTCATCCTTTCCTGTAATTTCGCTATTGTTTTGGACTCCATCTTCTCACAACTTCGTTCGTCCGATCAAACGTATTAGGTTTGACGCTGATCGGCTTTAAACCTGATTTCCCAATGCAGATGAAATCGCAATCGTCCAAAATCTTTCCTGATATGCATTCGGCTTCTTCGTGTTGCCAGTTAGCATCAGGGCTGGCCATGGCGACATGAGCCGATGTATCGGCCGATACGACTTCAACTTCGTCATTATTCCACTGCACGAGCTTTTAATGCATGGTTGACAGAATGCAGCAATTAGCGTGGATCCAATCTCGTCCGAGAAGCACGCTGTAACTGCCTTTAGCTTCAATCACAAAGAACGCAGTCGGCAGTGTTTTATTATCGACTATTAATTCTGTCATCATCACACCTTTTGCTTCGGTGGGGTCTCCCGTGAAATCGTTCAACACCATGTTGGTTTTGATCAGGTCTTCATCGGCTTTGCCCAACTTTCTGAAGGTGCTTAAAGGCATTAGGTTTACTGTTGCTCCGCCATCGACTAGCATCCTTGATATTGCTCGGCCATTGATATACCCTTTGAGATACAACGGCTTTAAATGCCGATGCATGTTTTGAGGTTTCTCGAATACGGCATCCTGTGCACCAAGGCACAACTGGGCGAACACCCCCTCGATCGATTCAACTTCTGTCTTGAATTCTGCGGGTAACGTGAATACCATGTTGAATTCTGTGTCGTCTCTAATCATTGGAGATCCGGAATCGACCGATTGATCTGAATCACTATCGGTTTGATCTTTCTTTTTTCCATTCTTGTCTCATGACTGGTACTGGCCGTAACCTGTTGAATACCCGATCTCTCTCTTTCTCTGCTTTGGCTTCTCTTTCTTCCTGTGTCTTTTGCCGTTGGAGGCGTCTGCACTGCGACTTGCTAAGGCCCGAGGGACACCACCTTGGCTTAGGTTCAATCGGCCTTCGGATTTTTCCAGCCAGATTGCTTACTTCACCGCTGGATTCTAGCTCGGCAGCAGTGTCAGGAATTGGCGCTCTTGAGGTCTTAGAGGATTCGCCTCATTCCGGCATTGACAGTCTCTCATGAACCGGCCTTCTGTTTCCTGGTCCTAGCCTGTTACGTACTGGCCTGGACAACCTATCTTTGGCCGATTGGGTTGACCGATCCCTGATTGGGTGTTGCATGGGACATGTTTGTTCTGTGGATAAGGTCACCCCCTTCTCCCAGCAAAACTGACAGAAGGGACATTGCAAATAAGCCTCTTCTTCACTGCTTGGACAATAATAGTTGTCCGGACGATAGCGCTCGCTTGACCGATAGGTATTTGGCCGGTGGAAATAGCCTGGCCGACGGTAACTTTGCCGCCGGTAGCTTATCTTTTCATATTTTTCCAAGAGTTGGGAGAAAGTTGGTTTAGGTTTGAGATTGGGTCTTCTTGGCGAAGTTTTCTCTGCCTTGTACCATTTTTCGATCTCTAATTCTCCCTTCGGCCTCACGGTCCTTGAGCCTCGACCACTCCGGTCGGCTTCTATTTGTATTGAGCCGATGGTGATCTGCACTATTTCATCCCCATTAGTGCTGGACCGGACTTCAACTTTCTGCGTCGGCTTGATGTCCTCGTTCATAGGTTCTTTTCCTTTCCGCGAACATTGGACCATGTTGACTTGGAAAGGATTCACATCTATCTGCATAGTCGATTCGTCCACAAACTTCAATCGTCCATCAGTAATAGCCGATTGAATCTGTTGCCGAAAAATATTATAATCGTTAGTATTGTGTGAAAAAGAATGATGCCACTTGCAATATCTTCGTTTTCTGATCTCATCAGCCGATGGAATGACATGCCCTTCTGGCAATTTTATAAGTTTTTCCTGTAACAACAAATCAAACATCCTATCACATTTTGACACGTCAAAGGAATATTTGACCTCCGTTTTGTTCTTCATTGGTTTAAGCCAAGAGCAAACGAGTGGCTTTTTTGGACCCTTGGTGCACTCGTCTATATTCACATCCGGTTCATCGTCTTCGGATGTTACGTTTGAACTACACTCGACCATATTTACTTTACCCTTTTCACCATTATTTGCCCTAAACTTGTCCTTAAATTCTTTGTCTGAATATCGGCTTTCTCGTGCCGATAAACGATGGAGCAAATGGCCCAAGTCGGTGAATTCCTGCCCCGCAAATTTCTCTTTCAGAAGCGGAATTAACCCTTGAAACGCCAAATCGGCCAATTGGTCGTCGGGTAATATGACACTAAAGCATTTATTTCGCACATCTCTGAACCTCCTAATGTAGTCGGAAACGGACTCGCCGAATTTCTGTTTGACCGAACTTAGATCAGAAATCCTTAGTTCAGTATTTCCAGAGAAGAAGTATTCGTGAATTCGGCTTTCCAAATCGTTCCAAATATGGACCGAATTTGGTGGTAAATTGGTGAACCATGTAAACGTTGTTCCCGACAAGGACAACGGAAACAATATAATTTTTAATCCGTCAGACTAGGCTGCTTCGCCGCATTGAGCAATAAATCGTCCGACATGTTCTAAAGTGGTTACAGAATAATCGCCCGAAAACTTCGCAAAATCTGGGATCCTATAGTTATGCGGGTAGGCCATGCAGTCGATGTAATCTGGGTATGGTTTCCTATATCCGATGACCCTCCCCTGGGCTGCAAACCAAACTGCTCCCTTAATACAGCAGCGATCTGCTCTGCCAATTGACATTATCGACTTGTGGTGCTACATGGCCTGGCCAGTTATCGTAGTTTACGCCCTGCTCCCCAAGTGCAAACTCGGGCTATCAGCCGAACCGCGTCACTGGATGCCTGGGTAATTGGTCATAATCGTTATCTCTTACAGCCGATACTTCAGGTACGGGTACCTTGTGTGGGGCTTGGTTTCTGGGCATAGTCCTTTCGAATGGAGGAACTTTGCCTGTTTCAATCGGCCTAAAAGCCGATTGACCGAACCCACTGGCCGAGGGCATGTTGGGTAGGGTCATGTTTAGCTTGGCCCCATCTGTATGCCCGTGGTAATGTTCAACTCCATCTATATAGGTGCTAGGTTTTAACACAGTAGGTTGGGTCGGCATCATTAGGGGTATTGGAGCCGATGCATTTACCGTGTCTGTTTTTGGTGGCATCGAGTACACTGGGTACGTTGGTAGGGACTGTAACGGGTCCAGCAGACTCCCAGATACGGCCAACTCCTGAGCAATTGTTTTAACGCCATTTTTGATCATCGGTTTTAGCGTGGAGACTAGAGCCGATGACTGATTGATTAGCGCATGATGCACAGACTGCTCAATCATACTGGACAAATCAGCCTAGCCAGGTATGTATCGGCTTACCGGGTCGGCAGTGGAATCGCCGACAGAATTTATCGTTGGGAGTGCAACCTTTTGCGTGACCCCTCGCTGTGTTTTTTGGAAGCACTTCAACATCATCTCTTCCATTGCCACCTTCCGATCTTCAATTTATTTTTGCTGCTCAGGAGTTAAATCGGCTAGTGTAAGCGCGATTATTGCATCTACATTGATGTCGGTGGTAGCTGTGGATTTTCCAGTTGACGACATGATCGACTTCCTCTGTCCCACTGGGCGTGCCAAAATATGTTCGCACTAAAAATGTGACGGAGAGTTCTTAGCTTCGAACACACATGGAAAACACTGGGTTTGAGAGCGTGCCAGTCAATTTAACCTGTAATTGACAAGGTAATGCGAACGTGAGTTTTAACCAGCCGATAACAACAATTATCGGCTTAACACCGATCGGCTAAGGGCCGATGAGGGGATAACTAGACTAGCTGATTAGGGCTAACCCGAGGTAAAGGTAGATCGACTTTGAGAGGCGATGCGCAACAAGCAAAGCAGATCGAACCTGAAGAACAAGTCGACGAGAGCAACAAATCGGCGATGCGCAACTTTTATTGATCTCGATGACTTACAGAGGAAAGATTGCTACGAAAACTAGACGAAATAGAAAAATTGTAAATAGGGTTGTGTTGATTGGTTGGTTGATTATTCTCTCCTCCTGGTCCACCCCTTTAAATGCTCCTGCCGATCCGAGTCCTGCATGGACACGGCAACTGAGGCTACATCGGCTACGACCTGATCTTTCCATTCCGTTTCAGCAACTGAGTCCTTATTGATCACGATCTTTATCCGTTGCATGTGTATCAATCTTTCCATTACTGTACGTGCCAAATTTGGGTGCTGTTAGCCGGACTGCCACACCTAGCGCGTCGGATCCCAGGTCAGGCCCAAGTCGAGCAGCAGGCCAAGGTCTCCTGGGCCATCTCCCACCAAAAAGCTAGCTCAATGAGGGGGTGCTCCCTCACCCTTATAAACCATGCTCAAGCCCTCCCGACAACCAATGTGGGACTATTCCAACAATCTCCCCCTCACACATTGGGCAGATATTATCTAGGAACCACCTGGGCTACCTGGGCTCCCCGTGGGCCACACCTTGGCCCCCTGGGCTCCCCCTTGGGCCACACCTTGGCTCCCCCTCGGCCGCACCTGGGCCACACCTGGGCTCCCCTTGGGCCCCTTGGGCTCCCCCTTGGGCCAAACCTTGGCTCTGATACCACTTGTTAGCCGGACCGCCACACCTGACGCGTCCGGATCCCAGGTCAGGCCTAACCCGAGCAGCAGGCCAAGGTCTCTTGGGCCATCTCCTCCCCAAAAGCTAGCTCAATGTGGGGGTGCTCCCTCACCCTTATAAACCATGCTCAAGCCCTCCCCACAACCAATGTGGGACTATTCCAACAGGTGCAAACATAATCTTGACATTGCTAAGAGATAAGATTTAGTTTGTTAGCTAAACTAGTTTCAGTTAGTTTCAAAGTCTAAACTGAATAGAGTTCAGATGATTTGAAGTTAAAGTTTTAAGTCAGATGTTTGCTGGATTGAACACAGTATTGTAATTGGTTCAAACTCTGCAAGTTTTGATTGAGTCTATTAGGATCATGAGTCCGGATTACTATCCAAATTAGCATGTAATCTCTAGTATAAATAGTAATAGAAAAATAGAAAATGCTGTAGGTCAGAGCACAGCACCAAAACAACATAAGCCATAGATCTCATACCGTTGTCCGACCGTTCCTTCTTGATCCAACTGAGCAAGGTGGGGCGTTCTACATGTATTGAAGTGCATGAGCATGCCGTGTGTTGACTAGAAGCGCGGCAACTCCTTCCATTTGTTCCTTCTACGCTGCGTTGCCAATAATTATTATTGGCAACTGAGTTATTGATCCGTGTATGTCTAGATGCTGCCACGCTATCCGAGAAGCGTTGTCACCGGTGATGAGGCATTGTCTGCTGCAATGGTGAAGGAGAGTTTCGTCGTCTCACTGCATTATCCGATGCTTACAAAAAGCAATTATGCAACATGCTCAATCATGATGAAGGTGTATATAAAGGCCGAAGGACTATGGGACATGATTGTGGACGACAATGTTGATGTGCGCAAGGATCAGATGACCTTGTCAGTTATCTATGGAGGCTTCCTGGAGGAAACGCTCTTCCTTCTGATAGAAAAGGAGACGACCAAAGTTGCATCGGAGACATTGAGATGATGTATCTCGATACTGATCATGTGAAGGAGGTAAAGGTACAGACCCTCAAAGCTGACTTCAAGGGGCTGTGCATGACTAAGACAGAGTCGATTGAAGATTTCGTTGTCCGGTTGACGACAATTGTCAACAAAATCCGAGGGCTTGGCAACAATATGAAGGAAACCTATGTGGTAAGGAAATTCCTTCATGCAGTCCCTAGTAGATTCCTACAAATCGTCTCTAGCATTGAGCAATCCGGTGACCTCAATGTGATGACAATTGAGGAGGTGATTGGCCACTTGAAGGCACACAAGGAACGAATTAGGGGATTTGGCAATGGCGAAGAAGAGCACCTACTCCTGATACGTGCCGAGTGGGTGGCCCAATCATCGAGGCACAACAACGAGTGCTCCTTCGGTGGCTCTAAAGGCGATGATCAATAAGACCGCAAGAATTAGAAATTCGACAAGGAAAAAAGTGAGGTGCTATAATTGTAATGATTATGGGCATTTCGCATCAGAGTGCTGCAAGCTGAAGGAAGCAAAAAAAGCACTCCTTACTGAAGCTCAAAGTGATGACAAACCGGAGTTGCTTTGACACTATGTCAAGTAAGAGAGTTGCGTCCGGGACGTTGAGAAGGTGTGGTCGCTGTCCTAAGTTGAGTCCGTCAGAGTTGAGTCCGGGACATTGAGGAGATGCGTTCGCCGTCCAGAGTGAATATTGAGGAGATGTGTTCTACATCCTGTGTTGAGTATAAGAATTGGTCTGTCAAGATTAAGGGAAAAATATTAGATATAATCTTGACATTGTTAAGACATAAAATTTAGTTTGTTAGCTAAACTAGTTATAATTATTTTCAGAGTCTGAACCGAATAGGGTTCATGATTTGAAGTTACGGTTTCAAGTTTTCAGATGTTTGCTGGATTGAGAACAATATTATAACCGGTTTAAAACACTGGAGTTTTGATTGAGTCTCCAAATTCCGAATTGCTATTTAAGTTACACTACTACAAAACACCTAATAGGTGATGGTCTATCTGTGTCGGTTTTTTTGGAACCGACACAGGTAACGTTTTTGTGTTGGTTATAAAATTTAAAATGGTGGGAAGACTATTTGTGTCGGTTTTTAATTGAAACCGACACAAATATGTATTATTTGTGCCAATTTCAATTAAAAACCGACACAAATACATTTGTGTCAGTTCTAAATTGGAACCGACACAAATAGTCTAATTTTTTTGTGTCGGTTCTAGCCAAAAACCGACACAAATAGTAGTCCTATTATTTATGTCGGTTCTAGCCAAAAACCGAAATAAATAATATTATCTGTGTCGGTTCTAGCCAAAAACCGACACAAATAGTTCATGCCTTTATGTCTCGCTAAAACGGCCATAACTTTTGACTCGTAACTCCAATTGGGACATTCTTTGGCTCGTTGGAAAGCTAACGAGAAGTTCCATCCGAAAATGTGTCGTTGGAAATCTAACGAGAACCCCTCATCACAATCGGTTCTAGCTCAGAACCAATTGTAGTTCTGGCTTAGAATCGATTGTGAAAGATTGAGATGGCGATCAGAGGGGGGTTAATGATCCCAAATTAAAATTTTTCCCCACCTACTGGACAAGCAAGAACCAGACAAAATAACTCTCTTTGCAAGTGAGCTCAAAAGGGAACATAATCAGCAAAACTCTATTCTTTCGGTACTATAGCAGCACAAAAGTCGGTAGCTCCAGAGTCCGATACTACCGTAGTGCAATGAGCGGTACTATCGAGAATTGGTAGTACCGCAGGATTGGGGCGGTAGTGCCGATATCAAGAACAGAACAGAAAACAACGCGAACTCAAGACCAAAAAGGGTGGTCCTTTTGATCTGCTGGTTAAAGCTCATAAAACTTGGTAGACACCTTCTCAAGGATGTCAGGAACTTGTTCCAACAATCAATCCGAAGGATTGACATCAAAGTTCTAACCTTTAACCATTAGAAAGAAGCGTGCACCAAGAAGAAGCAAAACACAAAATCAGTGATCTAGTCTTGCTCAAGGGTTTTGATGATCAAGATGAAGTTGGATGTTCTCCTACTAGTCACAGCAAGCTAAAACACAAGAAGAGAATCCTTCAAACATGATCTACACAAAAATCCTTCATGGAAGAGCAAACGATCGATTTCTCACAACACAAATCTAAATTTGCCTAGAGGATTGGAGTATGATCTAAGAAAAGATTCATCCAATCAATCTCTTATCCTTGGCAAGAAAACCATAAACAAGTAGAAGGAGGGGAGTCAAATCCAACTTGTGAAAATTAAATGCGGGAATGTAAATTGTAGGATCGAAGTATACGAATATAGCACCCAGGCATCGATTATGCCTGAATGTCACCAAACAAAGACTAAACCACATCTAAATAACACAATTTAAGGTAAATTACAGCAAAGGCACAAATGCTAAAAACCGAAAATTTCGGCAGCATCTCCTTTGTTTTATCATGATTTGAAGCAAAACAATAACAGGGCAAGTAAATTCATAACATAAGACGTCTGAAGCAGCAATATAAATGGATATAGCAACAACATAAGACCATAATATCAAGTCCAACCACTCTTTAAACTATAACGAAGCAAATAAGGAACACAAGCGCACAATTTAATCCATACACCAAGTTTCATGGCACTATTATTATTATCATGACCCAAATGAATAAATCTCCTATCACCATACCTTAGCCCGACGAACGATGAACCGACAAAAACTCCTCCCGGTCGCCGGATCTCCTTCCACGCGCCAATCCCGCCGGATCTTCTCATTGCGGAGCTTCCCAACGGCGAGGACAACGGTATGGAAGGGCGTGGCAGCAAGGGGAGGGGTTGGATCTCACCTAGGGCTGGCTAGAGGAGGTGGAGGAGGAAGGGGAAGAGTGGAGGCGCAAGGGGGTGGAGGGGGAGGTGTCTAGGGTTGTGTGGGGAGGTGGAGGGGCGCATGTGGGGAGGGGGGCGCACAAAGGGCTAGGGAAGCAGGGTTGCTGTCCTAGTCCACCTCCACATGGCCCAATTACGTCCCACCTTTGGCCCAAATAGACCCCCAAGGCCTGAACTCCCCCAGAAGGCCCAATTCCCCTACGGAAAGTCCAAATTCTCCCCCGGAAAAGCCCAAACTCACAGATAAGGCCCAAAAACATGACACCAAAGTCGTACCTTAATGCTGACATCGAAAATGACTCATACCGTCATTCCGTAGTATCACACAACATTAGTCCGTGCAACTACTCACACGAGCATTACATAACACCAACTCAACCTGAGCAAAATACATCCACAATGGACCAAACAATGGTCCGGCGCACAAAGGAGTCAAAACCCTAGAAAAAACATTCACGCTGGACCGAACATCAGTCTGGCGCAGCTCACGACGGACCAAATTTTTGGTCTGGTGTACATGCAAAAGTCTCGGTTCAATTCAAAGCAAACATGTTCAAAAACACGTTCATGATGGACCAAATTTTTGGTCTGGCGTACATGCAAAAACAACGCTCAAAAATGCGTTCAAGACGGACCAAGAATTTGGTCCGGCGTAACATAGAAGCTTACTGTTTTTCAACAAATTTGGTCCGGCGCATATAAACTCAAAAATTCCTTTTACGGCAGACCAAAAAGCTTTTGGTCCGGCGTACATGTGCTATCAAGGACAATTTGTCCGGCGCCAAACACGTTCACGCCGGACCAAAGTTTTGGTCCGGCGCAACAGCGAAAATCGGTCTGGCGCAGAAGGGAAACACACTGTTTTTAGAATTTGGTCCGGCGCATGCACAAGCCAAATTTTCAGTTCTAAGCTAATTTTTCAGCACATGATTTCACAATCTCCCCCTTAATGAAAACATTGGCAACACCACTTAGAATTGAACATTTGGCATTCACTTCACAAAAGATTTTGAAATCCAAACGATTAAAATAAAAACCAAAGTGAGAAAACAGAGAAACTCCCCCTTTGTCCTAAATTCAAAGTAACAAACTCTCCCTGGTTGAAAATACAAAAAATCTCCCCCTAAGAAGGAAAATGTGTGTGAATGTGCAATGTGCCCAAAAATTCCAAAATTCTCCCAAAAATCTCAAAATTCCTTAAACTCTCCCCCTTTTTCCTTAAACTTCTCCCCCTTTGACAATGGATTCATCAAGAGTACAAATGTGACACTACAGAATGGTGTGACATTATAAAATGTGAAATTAGAGAATAAAACTATACGGTATGAGGTTTAATCACGTTTTCGGGCCGATTTCGGGAGTTTGGGCCTCTCTGGGAGTTCGGGCCCTAGGGTGATGAGTCGTGGGTTTTAGTGGGAGGGGTTTTGGGCCCATGAGGGAGGGGGGACCTGAATTCCCTGCCCTTGGGGCGCCCCCCTGCCCTAATGCGCCCCCACCTCCTCCCTTCTTTCCCTAGCCGCCCCCCCATTTGGCCCATGCGCCCCCTCCTTTAGGGTTTCCCCTCCCTAGCCGCCACCCTCTCCCTTCCCCTCTCCACCCCCTTGCTGCCCTAGAGGGGATCCCCAACTCACCATCCCGTTGACCTCTCCATCGGGAAGCCCTGCGACGAGGAGATCCGGCGGTTCCGGCACGAGGAAGACGATCGGGGAAATCGGGAGGAGAGGATTCGGCGTTCGTCGTTCGTCGGGCAAAGGTATGGTATGGGTGATCCTTGGGGTTGATCTAGGTGCTGATCTAGTGGTTGATTTGATGCTTTTAGATCAAGAGGAGGTGCTGCGATTGCGTAGATTGGATGAAAACTAGAGATTTCATAGTTCTCTGTTTCGGGCAGATTGGGCACACGACCTAGGGTTCGACTTTTCGCAATTTTAAACTCGGACTTTGGTCATCCGCCTGTTGAAGAAGTTGTAGATGACTTCAATACCTTTAATTGGACACCAAGAACGTCCAATTCCGCCCAGCCGTTTGAAAGTTATGATTGTTTTACCGAACATGTTCAAATCTGTGACGTGATTGGGACAGATCGGGTTGATCTGTAGATTAGGCAATTTTAGAGGCCGAATCAGCTTTTCCCAATACTTTGAGAAATCTAGGAAATTTCCTAAGATTCACGATGATGTACTCGTTTACTCGATTTGGAGATCTAGAACTCAAGTTATGCTAGATTTAAGTCTGCTGTCCCGGGGGGACAGATTCTCTATTTTTCGTTTTCGGGAGTAGTTTGCGTAATCGGGGTAGATGAGCGAGTGTGTACTGTTTTGTGGGCATGTTTTGAGTATGTGGTACTTATGTGCAGGTGGTGTGACCTCGGGAGTGCCTTCATCCTCTCGCCAATCCGTCGTCCGCGGTTAAGACAAGTGTATTGGAATGGGTAGCATGTTGTTTGCTTGCTTGTCTTGATTAGATGCAATTTGTATTCATGTTATGCTATCTTGCCATGCTTAGTGTTTGCCCATGATATAATTGAAAATGGTGTGATATGATGCTATGCAATGATTAATTGTTTATGATTATGGCATATGTTGCATACATGGCATGAAAGCTGGCCCGGTCGGTGAGAACGTCATAACTAGTCCGGTAAGGTCGGTGACAAAGTTATGACTAATCCGGAGCGCCATGGATGTAAGACCTACCTCGTGATTCCACCCACATGGTGAGTGGAAGCGAGGAGTAGGCACCCTCCATCTACGGGATGGAAGGGGAACGAGGGTGCACGCCGACGGGTGTGCACTCGGCAATACCGGTAATTGCTTCGAGGAGACATGTGCATAGCATTGCGTTGCATACATGATGATGATAATGAAATGTGTACATTGAGATAGAAACATGGTCATGATGTTGTATATGAAATCATGATTCGATCATGATATTAAGTATGGTATGTATTGATGTTGGCTTTGATTTGATCTTTATGATCCATTGCAATATACTTGCTGAGTGATGAACTCACGCTTGTGGTTTATGTTGTTTTTAGGTACCATGAGACCGGCATGCGGGAAAGGGCATTAGCTACACATCTACACGTAGCTCCACACTTATAGAAAATTTATTTGTTTGGGTCATGATAATAAGATTAGTGCCATGAAACTTGGTGCATGGTTAAATTATGTGCTTGGTTTCCTCATTTACTTCGTTTGGCTCATGAGATGGTTGAATTCATTATTCTAGACTTATACTGTTGCTAGAACCCTCGTTATTGATGATTTAGATGTCATTATTTATGCTATATCCTGTGATCATTTTGTTGTTGCTTCCATTCATGGAAAAACAAAGGAGATGCTGCCGAAATTTTCGGTTTTAGTATTTACTCCTTTACTGTAATTTATCTTTATTTTTGGTATTTAGATGTGGTTTAGTCTATGTTTGTGAAATCATGTGCTGAAAAATTGGCTAAGATTTGAATTTGAAAAATGTGTTTTGTGCATGAGTCCGACAATTTGACAAGAAATAGTGAAGTTCTCCTTTGTGCCGGACCAAACTCTCAAAAACAGTAAGTTTTGCTTTTGCGCCGGATCAAGACTTTCTTAGTCCGTGGTGACCAAGTTTTTATGCTTATGCATGCGCCAGATCAAATTCCAAAACTAGTAAGCTTCCCATCTGCGTTGGACCATTCTTCGTGTTACGCCGGACCAAATTTTTGGTCTGCCTTAAATGTGGTTTTGACGTTCGAAAACCTCGGTTTTTCTATGCATGCCGGACCAAATATTTGGTCCGTCGTGGACATGTGTTTGATGCTTTTGAGCCGAACTCGATCCTTCAAAAAACAGTAAGTTTTCTATTTACACTGGAAACAAATTTCTTTAGGTCCGCTGTGAATGAGTTATTAAACGTCTTTGCACTGACGTGAAACCGAGCGTGGCGCATGTACGCCGGACCAAATTTTCGGTCCGGCGTGAATGGGTTTTTGCGGGATTTGAATTTTGGGCCGGCGTGAATGGTCTTTGCCCAGTTAGGGTTTTGAGCAAAGTTGAAATTGAGTTTTTAGTTTGACCTTGAGATTATGAAATTGGTGAGAATTTCATGATGCTTGTTTTCAAGCGGACTTTATGCAATGCTCGTGTGAGTATTTGCATGGACTAATGTTGAGTCAACTCGCGGACTTGTGCTCGGATTTGTTTTGTGGTTTGTTCATGTGTAGGTATTGCTCGAGGGCGAACGTAGTCGATGACGGGACCGGAACTAGGTTCATGGAGGAACTGAGGTTCGGGACTAGGTTCAAGAGGAACTGAGGTCTTGGTGGTCAAGGATGTCATGCGGGACGTTCGGGCTAAGAGAATGGTGCACATGAAGAATGGTTAGTCACGTGAGAATGGCAGGAGGTCATTCGCGTGCAAAGTGTTAGTCACGTGAGTATGGTAGGGTTGCCATACGCGTGCAAGGGTTGTACTCAGCCAGGTTGGGCCAAGAGGAGTTGTGTTGAATACATACTTCTTCTAGGATTAGGAGTGGGACTCCTACTAGGATTAGGAATTGTATTCAGGACTCCTTGTGTTTTGCTCCTTTAAATAGGAGGGGTGTCTCCTGTTGAAGGGCATCAAGAAGAGCTGAGGCGCATAGAGCTCAGTTTTAGGGTTTGTACTCTTTTGATGAGAGTACTTTAGACAAAAGAAATAAAGATCAATTCTTCCAAGATTTTTGCGTGCTACAGTAACCACGTTGCTACAGTGTTTTCTGTTTTGGTTCTTGTTTGCATGCTTGCTCTAATTCTAGATTGGTTTTTGATTCTTCAGTTTCATCTTGATTTGATCCATCAAAAACCTTTCTAGGGTATTGATTTAGAGTTTCTCAAAGTCTAGTTGATTAATCTTTTGAAGATCTTGTTTAATCTTGAAGTTTTGATTAGATTAGTTTTCGTCAAGTTATGGAATAGCAAGCTTGTGAAGCTCATAACTTTTGATCCGTAAGTCCGATCGAGCTGATTCTTTTTGATTTAGATTCGTATTGGAATCTATTTTCTTGTGTCCAAAATTCAGATTGTTTTGACGGTTGGATATTCAGGAATTCGTGTTTTACCAAACCTTTATCATTCTGTTTTTATCGAATACGAGGCAATTATTTGGTTCTGTTTTGGGGTGAACTTTTAGTAGATCAAGAATTTGGTTTTAGCTTCCGCACAATCATTCACCCCCCCTCTGATTGCTATATTCGTATACTTCGATCCTACAGAAATCCAGTGAGGGTTGTTAATGACCTAAGTTATTAGGTGTTGCTAGTAATGTATCGTAAATAATTTAAAAGTGAGGAGTAAAGGAAGGTTGTGTATAACTCGATTCAAACCTTCTTGGAGAATTGTGTCATTGATGTGTTCCTAGGTGGGGTTGATTAAATTATTAGTGGACCACTGGGTGGTTGCTAGTAATTGTTTTTCCTTTTCAGAGTGTATTGGATCTTTTTGTAGCTGAGGTTGAGCGAGGTTGTGTCAACCGTAGCGATTTTGTTCGGATGTTACGGTTTCTTGCGGGTTTAAGGACACTGGTTGTAAAGTAGGCCTTTTCCTTTCGGTGGTAGTGTTGGGTATTGGTCTTTTGTAAAAGATCAATCCTTTGCAAGGTCTTAACCTCGTTTGTTCAAATAGTTGGTGGTCTTGGAGTGTACGTCTCACCTGGTTCGTCGTCGTCTTGAATATGGCGAACCACAGTAGAGAGGTTGAGGTGTGAAAACACGTTTGTGCATGGGAGATGAAGAGGGTTCTATGGGCTGGTACCGTGCTCTTCTGGAGCATAGTTTCGATTAAAGGGATCGGGCACGTTAGTGCAAAGGAATGTATGGATGGATGAGTGTGAGACCGTTTTCTTTCGTGGTCTATTTGGGAATTGAAGTGAAGGTGGAACCGTGAGAGGTTGCACTCTGTTGAGCTAAATCAACATTTTCTTGCCAAGTGTTTGTTTTGAAAGCTCGCTTGTCGTTTGTTCTGGTTTAAGTCTTTGTGTGAATGTTTTATGTTGCAAAGAAGTCCTTTGTCCCTTGGGGACTTTGTTGTTGATTTTAGCGTTCTTCGGATTCGAGGTCGAATCCTGTTAAGGGGGGGGGGAGAATGTGACACTACGGAATGTCGAGACTTTATAAAATGTGAATTTGGAGATTTAAACTTTACGCTATGAAGTTTAATCGCGTTCCGGGCCGATTTCGGGAGTTTCAGGCCTTTCCAGGGAAGGTTGGGCCCAAGGGAAAGAGTCGTGGGCTTTAGTGGGATGTTGTTTGGGCCCATGTGGGAGTGGGGGGCCAGGTTGGGTGCCACCCCCTACCCTTTGGTGCCCCAAACTTGCCCTAACCGCCCCCACTTCCTCCTCTTCCCCCAAGCTAGCCGCCACCCTCCCCCTTGTGCGCCACCCTCCTCCTCCCACCTCCCCATCGCACCACCACCCCTCCACCACCTCTCCACCTCCCTTGTTGCCCCTAGGGGAGTTCTCCACCTCACCAACTCAAAGATCCATCTGTTGGAGCGCTCCACGACGAGGAGATCCGGTGGATTTGGAGCGAGGAAGGAGATCGCGCGAACCGGGAGGAGATCCGTTGGGTTTTCGTGCGTCGGGTGAAGGTGGATGGAATCACGGCTCTCCGGAATAGTCTTAACTTTCTCACCGACCATCCCCGAACTAGTTATGACTTTCTCACCGCCCGGGCCATGTATCATGCCATGTATGCAAACATGCCAACATCATAAATAACTTGTACATTAACACATGGCATCATAACATAATAAGCATATTCATCATATCATTGGCAATCATTAAGGCATGGCATGTGAACACATGATATATTCAATTTCAATCTCAACCAATCAAGCAAACTTCAACTCGCTACCCATTCCAATACACTTGCCTCAACCACGGCGACGGATTGGCGAGACGTAGAGGGCACTCCCGGGGTCACATCACCTGCACATAGGTACCACACACTCACAATCATGTCCACAAAATAGTACGCAAACACTCTTCTACCCCGACATCGCAAACTACTCGCAAAACCCAAAAACAGAGGTTCTGTCCCGTCGGGACAGCAGCCTTCCAAAAGGCATAACTCGGGTTCTAAGACTCCGAATCAATTAAAAGACTACATCCTCGCGTAGCTTAGGAAATTTAATAACTTTTTCTAAGTATATGGAAAGACTGATTCGGACTCTAAAGTGGTTTAATCTACAGAATACCGTGATCTGTTCCAATCACGTCACAGTTTTTAACATGTTCGGTTAAATGAGCATAACTTTCAAATGGCTGGGCGGAATTGGACGTTCTTTATACCCACTGAAAGGTATTGAAATTACCTACAACTTCTTCAACAGGCGGACGACCAAATTCAGAATCTAAATTGGCGAAAACCCAAACCCTTGGTCGACTTCTCATGCTGCCCGAAACAGAGAACGTGGCAAACTCAAGATTCCATCTAATCTACCCAACTACAGCACCACCAATTGATCTAAAAACATGATAATAACCCTTAGAACAGATCCTAGACCAACCCCAAGGATTCCCATGGCCATACCTTCGCCCGACGCATGAAAACCCAACGGATCTCCTCCCGGTTCGTGCGATCTCCTTCCTCGGTCCAAATCCACCGGATCTCCTCGTCGCGGAGCGCTCCAACGGATGGATCTTCGGGTTGGTGAGGTGGAGAACTCCCCTAGTGGCAGCAAGGGTGGTGGAGAGGAGAGGAGAGGAGAGGGGTGGTGGTGCAATGGGGAGGAGGGAGGAGGAGGGTGGCGCACAAGGGGGAGGGTGGCGGCTATGGGAGGGAGAGGAGGAGGTGGGGTGCATGGGGGGAGGGTTTGGGGCGCCCTAGGGCTGGTTGGCTGCCCCCTCCTCCTCTCATGGGCCCAGAAGCCTCCACTTAAGGCCCGAAAAGACCCCCCCAAGGCCGAAGTTTCCCCGGAAAGGCCCAAAACACCCGAAAACGCGAATAAACCCTATACCTATGGTTTCAACCTCTTATTCCATATTTCATAATGTGTTTGACCTCAACATTCACATTATATAAGGTTACGACACTCCGTGGTGTCACATTCTCCCCCGCTTAAACATGATTCGACCTCCGAAGAACGCCAAAATCAACAACAAAGTCCCCAAAGGACAGAAGACTTCTTTGCAGCACCAAAACATTCACACAGAGACTAAAACCGGAACAAATGACAAGCAAATTCTCAAAACCAACACTAGCGAGAAAATGTTGGTTTAGCTCAACAGAGTGCAACCTCTCACGGTTCCATCTTCACTTCAATTCCCAAACAGAAACTGCGTTTCAACCACAAAGGGCTCCATCAACCCAAAACGCCTGAAACCTCACGACAAACACTTCACACTACTATCACAACCAACCTGACTACCACACTTCATTAAACTCAATATGACACAATCAAAGCGAGTCACAATTCCTTTAACGACCTCTCTACAATCTCGAAAATTTCCATCGAGGGGAATAACTCATTAAGGCACACTTGCCCTTCCGATACACGATCATGCTAACATTTCATTCCATCCTCTCCCAGGCAAGACTCAAACCCAAAAAGAACTAGTTAAGACAATTGCTCACGGCAGGACAATTATCACCGAACTACCGTCAACTTCACTTCCGCCCATCGCTACTCTTAATAAAGGTTAAACCCATACGTCATCAACCTCCATCACAAACCACCCTTATACCACTAAGGTTCGACACCTAGCCCCAAGCTAGGATCGTAAAACCTTACCAAACCACAATTGGTTTCTTTTTTAAGAGGGTCTCGCCCTCACACAAAAACACTTAGTTAACAAGCCCAAGTGTACACATATTTCGCATATTCAACCATAAACCAAGAACATTTATATCCTCACTCCCATCTATAGAGCAAGAGAAGTACAATTCTTTTGAACCCAAGTGGACCACACACGACAACTCAAACCCAAATCGTTAACAACCATTTTGGAATGAATTCGGCAACATCCAAGCCAAATCATAAAGGAAGCATAAATCCCCTACACCACAACCAAAATACCAGAAATTCTTCATTCTTTCTTTTCATACTAGAAATAAATGGACATCTCGATTCATGACATTCATGCACACTTTTCAAGAGCACTCTGGATTAGTCATATATCCATATATGACTTTCTCACCGACCTAGCTCATCGACTCCTTTATGATTAATTATGCATAAACTATGTCTCGTTTTCCTTTTCACCATTCATTCATCGTGTAACAACGGTACCGAATAGTCATTCACCAAATGACTTCGTCCTCGGTATTAAATAATGGAAATTCAATTAACATCGACGGTTGCGGAAATTCATATGGACTATGACGGCAGCATAGTTGATAGTAAAACACCACGTTGCATCACATCCCACATCAATTAAAAACTGAACTTGCAAAACATTGCATTTCATCCAAATTCAACATTTTGGAAGAGAACATCAAAATTTCAAGTCGAGCATCTGCTCCCACAACCGTCACAAATTTTCTCAAGGAGAGGGAAACTCATTTCAAAAAGGGAATGTGACACCACGGAGTGTCGTAACCTTATTTAACGTGCATGATAAGGTCAAAAACAGTATGAGATGAGGAAATAAGGTTAAAACCATAGGATTTGGAGGTTAATAGCGTTTCCGGGCCGTTTCCGGGGTTTTGGGCCTTCCCGGGGGATTTTGGGCCTTAAAGAGGGGGTTGTGGGCTTTGGTGGGATGGGTTATGAGTCCATGTAGGACTAGGGTTCAGAGTAGCGGCTAGTAAAAGAGGCTCCTTGCTGCCCTTGGGTGCCTCACCCCCCCTTTGGTGCGCCCCCACCACCTCTTCCCCCCATTGCCTAGCCGCCCCCCTTGTGTTGGCCGTGCGCCCCCCCTTGCTCTCTCCTCTCCACCTCTCCTCCACCCCCTTGCTGCCCTAGGGTGGCCTCCCCACCCCTGCTTCCTCGTGGATCCATCCGAGGAGCGAGGAGCGAGGACATCTATTGGAGTTTTCGTAAGTCGGGCAAAGGTATCATCATGGGAATCCTTGGGGTTGATCTAGGTACTGTTCTTAGGGTGTTTATCAAGTTTTTAGATCAATTTGAGGTGCTGGATTTGAGTAATTTTGGTTAGATCTAGATGTTGCCACGTTTCTGTTTTGGGACAGCATGAGCAGTCGACCTAGGGTTCACATTTTCGCCAATTTAGATTTGGAATCTGTCCGTACGGATGTTGAAAATTTGTAGATAATTTCATTATCTTTCAGTGGACTTAAAACACGTTAAATTCCGATCAGCCGTTTGAAAGTTATGACTGTTTTACCGAGCATGTTAAAATCTGTGACGCGATTGGAACAGATCACGGTAATCTGTAGATTAAGCAACTTTAGATTCCGAATCAGTCTTTACCTATAACTAGAAAAAGTTGAGAAATTTCCTAAGCTACGCGAGGATGTACTCATTTAATTGATTCGGAGTCCCAGAACTCAAGTTATGCCTTTTGCAAGGCTGCTGTCCCGACGGGACAGAACCTCTGTTTTATGTTTTGCGAGTAGTTGGCAATGTTGGGTTAGATGGGGGTTTGCGTACTGTTTTGTGGGCATGATTGTGAGTGTGTGATACCTATGTGCAGGTGGTGCGACTCCGGGAGTGCCTTCTACTTCCCGCCAATCCGTTGCCCGTGGTTGAGGCAAGTGTGTTGTAATGAATAACGAATTGTAGGTTGCTTGTTGAGATGAGATGAAAGATGGATTACATGTTATGATCAATTGCCATGCTTTAATGTTTTCCTATGATATGATGAATATGCTATGATGCCATGTGTTAGATATACAAGTTTATTATGATGATGGCATAGTTGCATACATAGCATGTTACATGGCCCGGGCGGTGAGAAAGTCATAACTAGTCCGGGAAGGTCGGTGAGAAAGTTATGACTAATCCGGAGAGCCAATGAGTAAGTCCTACATCATGATTCCATTCACCGTGGTGAACGGAAGCGAGGAGTAGGCACCCTCCATCTTCGGGATGGAAGGGGGGAGAGGGTGCACACCGACGGGTGTGTACTCAACCATACCGGTATGAGTTTCCAAGGAGACATGAGCATTGCATTACATTGCATACATAATGATGATGATATTGTTAAGTGTTCATGAATGAGATGATATACATGATGTGAGATATTATTGCCATGAAGTGTTCTTGTTGTATCATTACCATATGCTTGCTGAGTCTTTGAACTCACGCTTGTGTTTTCTTGTTGTATTAGGTACCATGAGATCGGCATGCGGGAAAGGGAAATAGTCACACATCTACACGTAGCTTCACTCATTTTGAATCCACAAGTCATTCAATTAGCTTTGATAATAAACTGCGTGTGATGTTTATCGTTTTAAGGTTTAGTTTTGCTATATGAGAGTTCTATTGTTCGTTTGACACTCGGAGACATTAAGTGCTTGATAATAGTCTTATATCGTCATTAAGACTTTAATTATTGCTGTTTTAGCTGTCTCTCATATTGCCTTATATTGATATACTGTTGTTGCTCCTTCAATTCATGTTAAAACAAAGGAGATGCTGCCGAAATCTCGGTTTTTAGCATATGTACCTTTGCTGGAATTTTTATGATAATTGTGGTATTTAGATGTTGTTTAGCTTATGTTTGGTAGCATTCAGGCATATTAATTGCCGGGGTGTTACAGTTGGTATCAGAGCGGGCTGTAGGTCCTTGGAATATGTATTTTTAGTGTCATACCTTAAGTTGCAACTAAAATATGATGTGGAATAACTTAGAAACATGGCTTAGGTTCTAACTAAAACTTTGTTAGAGGATAGCAACATTAAAACTTGCAAAAGTGGGATAACTAATCTAAAAATTTGACACACTTGGTTGCACAGTAGGATGGGGTTTTGGTTCATCATTGCATCGTGCTTGATTATATGATAAAGATTATGTCTATGATGATGTTTGATCTATGTTCTTGATTGTATGATGTTGTGTTTATGTTTATGTGGTTGGATGGTTGTCTGTCTCAAGCAGCCATGCCGAGGGGTAGAGGCCGTGGACGCCGTGGCTGTGGAGGCCAGGGGCGAGGCTCCCAGGGAGTTGCTGAGTCTGTTGCTGAGGGTAGCATTTCGCTCAATGCTCGCGGGCCAGCTCAGGAGGAGCTTCCAGCTGCACAGTCAGGGGCGGGGGTACCCGCCGCTAATGATGATTTATTTTAGGCTCTGCAGAGGGAGATTCAGGAGCTGCGCCAGCAGTTGCGGGCAGCCCCTGCTGTTGTGCCTCCCGCTGCAGCGGCCCTAGTTGTTGCCCCCGCTGTGCCGGAGCCGAGGATGAGTCTCCGGGAGTGGATGTCCCTCCGTCTTGACACTTTTGACGGAGTAGGCACGCCGATCCAATCCGCAGATTGGCTGCGGTACATGGAGAGGCAGTTTGAGGTCCTAGAGTTGACCTCGGTTCAGAGGGCTCGCTTTGTGGCTTTTCAGCTGAAGGGCCAAGCTGATATCTGGTGGGAGGGGGTTCTGGCTGCTAGAGCCCCCGATCTTGGTCCAGTCACCTGGGAGGACTTTGTGGCTCACTTCCGAGCCAAGTTCTACCCAGAGTCTTTCCTTGAGCGGATGGAGCATACTCTGACGACTCTTTCCCAGGGAAAGAGGTCGATGGCAGAGTATGATGTGGAGTTCAACAGCGTGGTGCGCTTACGTCTTGCATTGTGGCGGTACGATCGGGAGAAGGCAAGGAGGTTCCGTAGGGGCCTCAACTAGGAGTTCAGAGTTGTCATGGGGGCGACTGTCCCTTGTGACTTCTGCTCCATGGTGGAGCAGGCGAAGGGCATGGAGCTCGAGTTGGAGCTCTCCCGGGATAAGCAAAACCCGGGTGGTTCAGGGGTTCCTGCGGCCCCAGGCGGGGGCCAGAAGAGGACCTTTGGTGGAGGAGGTGGGTCTTCTCAGTGACCCATGTAACATCATGAGTTTGAACTTTTTTTTTAAAAAAAAAAATATATATTAATTATCCTTTGTGAGTTATTTGGAAATTCTATTTGGAGTTAATTGTGTTTGGATTTGTTTGCCCAATCTGTTTCGTTTTAGTTTTTGCTCCAAAATCTCGTTTCGTGTACGGTTAGAATTTCCGAGCAACCGTAGTTTCCGAACCTTCTCTAGCTATCCTAGAGTCTATCCTAGAGGTTTCCGGGAAGAGTTGTTGAGTTTCGGAGTTTTTGGGGGGTTTTTGGGGTTTTGTCGCCTTGGGCGGCAGATCTGCGCTCCTGGCCGATCTTCCGACCGAGGGGTTCGGGCAGGGGGGCAGGGCGCCCATGGCTGACCGGTTGCCCTAGCCACCTCCACGTTTTTCTAGAGGGTTCTCCTCCCCTAGCCAACTCTCTCCCTCACTTCACTCCCTCTCACTCTCCCTCTCACCCTCTAGCTCTCCCTCTCTAGCTCTCTCTCCCATGGAGCTCTCTCCCTTTCTCTCAAGCTCTTCCTCTCCCTAAAACTCTCTCTCCGCTGTTCTTGAGCTCAAGGTGAAGCAAGCCACGGAGGAGATCGTCACTATTCAAAACCCTAGCTGCAATCTGTGGTGAGTGAAGCAAGTTTCAGTCAGATCTGGGTTGGCTTGAGCTTGATCTTGTACTTTTCTCCTTTTCTATCAACTTTTCTTTTAGCTAAAACCCTAGAAAACCAAGTTGTAGTGCTCAACTTTTGTTAGCTGAGTTTCTAAACCTAGGTTAGGTGCAAGAGTTCTCGTTAGTGCGAAAACTGAGATTAGAAACCCTAAATACGTTTTTATCGGATAGATTAGGTTAAATGTCGTTTTCGTAGCTTTTGGAATTAAACTTTGGAAACCTAGTTCCAAAATCTAGGAAAAGGACCCTTGAACGTATTCGACGTCGTTAAAGTCCGAGTTTCGCGAAAGGAATCGAGTTTGAATTCGATTCGGGGTGAAAGTCAGAATTTAGCGTAAATTAGGACTCTAGAGTTTCTCGGATTAGGATGTAGGCCAAACGAGGTCGGAACCACGTGTGGTCTGCATAAATGGGTCCTTGTCATCTCCGAGAACCCATCCATGCAATCGCCGCGAAATTCCGAAGTCGTTTGTGCGAAAACCTATTTTCTGGAAAATTCAGTCGACCTGTGGCCGGCGCTACCGACGTGGTAAGTCCGGTACTACCGCTCAGGCCGGCACTACCGACCCTTGCGGCCGGTACTGCCGGACTTAGGCCGGCACTACCGCTACCGCAACACCGGTAGTTATTTTACAGAGAGGTCCCCGTTTAGGTTTCGTAGCCGCCGGTACTACCGACCCTCAAGGCCGGTACTGCCGATTGTAGGGCGGCACTACCGGAGTTTGTACACCGGTACTGCCGGTCTCCAATTCAAGTTTTGATTTTCGTTGAGTTGTCTCTCTCGTGTTCGCTTATTAGTTGTTGTCCGCTTCTTTGAGCCTTTTGCCTTGTTCTCATTGGATCTTAATCGTTTCCTCGTTATTTCTTTTGTCGCGCTTTCGTTTAGACGTTGACGCCTCGGGAGCAGTTGGCGAGGATCCGGACTTCGACCCAGAGGACACGCAAAACTCAGAGCAAGCAGGCAAGCACCCCCTTTGATCATATTGCTCCTATAATTGCAAATGTATTTGATGATTCGCAAAACTATTGCGCATGCATATGATTATTACAAATATTTAAATGGTGGGGATAGGTAGTTTACACTAAAGGTTGGATGGCTTATCTCAATCTCGTTGTTACCCTAAAATCCTTGAGTAACCCTAGTTTAAGGGTAGGCGCTATAATAAGTGTCACCGGGGAATATAAGTCTAATAGTTGCATATGCTTAGCCCAGCTTTAGACTGATTGAATAATGATCGGTGGACTCAGTCAATCAAAGATTTTCGATACGTTATTAGGATTTCGGAAATGATGGTTTTTGGAAAAATAAAGGCTATGTTGGTAAAAGATGAAAAAGGAAAAGGTGTATGGTGATTTATGCCGGACGGATGATGGGAGGTCTCGTCTGTGCAAACCTAAGGACTGAACTTGACGTTTTTAACCAAGTCCTTTCGTACAACCACATGTGCTAGTATGGGATAGCCTAAACCTAGTACAGGAGTTGGAATTTGATCTTGCGCCGTGGCAGGTCGAAGTAGTTGGGCAATGCCGACGTGCTGGTATTGCTTAGAATACTCCCTCACCACGCGCAGGTGTTGGAGGCTTTCGTGAAACAACGGTGGATGCTTTGCTGAGGGTAAAAGGCACGATGGGCTGTTAGCCATCGTTGGATCCGTGTGGGTGAATCAGGTTTGGAGTGTACGGTACCCAACCACCCTAATTTTAGGGGGGTACTCTCGCCTGGCCCGGGGGTACTCTGTGTGGGTGAGTGGAGCCCCCACCCAAAGCAAAGAGCGCACATCGCCGGGGCTGACGCAAGGCTAAATGCCGACAATTGGAAAAGTTTCGTCACAATCTAGCAAAGCGGATACGGTATGTATCGCGTGGCATGGTTGACATGATTGCTAGAATGAGTCGTGTGGGTAAAGTGTGCATTCTCTGCAGAGATTAAACAAACTAATCGATTAGCCGTGCTCACGGTCACGAGCATCTTGGGTATTTCCTGTCAAGTATAGTAATTTTGGTTTTGATTTCTGAAAAGGATTAAATTTCGGTACATCTTTTAAACGATGGGCTGTGTTATGCAAATGTTGAGTCGTTGAACTCAAAGATTGGTTGGTTTGGTGATTTGATCAAGCTGGTGGTGATTCCTGTTGCCATGTGATGATGGTGTTGGTTATGTTGAAGGAAATGATTCCTGTTGCCATGTGATGGTGGTGTTCGATATGTTGGAGGAATTTGGATGTTAAATGAAATGTACAATTACATTATGTATTGTTGTACTCTCATTTACTAAATGTTTTATAAACAGTGCAGTATTCCAATCTATTAGTCTATTGCAAATAACTTCACTTTTCAGCAAAAGCCCGAACTAGAGTAGCAACCATCTTCATTGTTCAACCTGCATTATTATTATACTTGTAAACAATAAAGTCTTGCGAGTAAATACGTGTACTCATCGTTTGCTCTGAAAATTTGCGTGAGGAGCAGAAGATGCAGGTGAGGAAGAAGGTGACCAGGAGTTCAGTGACCCAGGCGTGGGTGGTGCGTTTGACGGCTAGCGGAGCTAGTTGCTCGCCGGTTACTGAGGAATGGAGGCACACCGCGGCCGCTTTACTTTTGTTTCTCTGATGTTTTTCTCTTCAGTTTACTTTAAGCCAATCGGCATTTTGTAAACAGGAACAAGTTGTAATATTATTATCTACCGTTGTAATATATTACCTCTGCCCTTGTACTACGTTCGTTTGGATGAGACTCTCCCTTCTCAACATGTGACACTAGCCTACTGATCCAGGGACTAGTGGTTATCACATGGTTGCGGGAAGCTCAAATTGGAACCAATTGGGTAGCATGTGACCTCATTCGAGTATCGTGCTAGCCAAGTGATTTCAATTTGAGTCTGTCGTGATGCCGTGATCGTTACGTTACGGGTTGTGTGATTAACCAGGCCCACGCAACAGTAATGGAGTATCACTGTACCAGGACGGGAGCCCCCACAAGGAGTGGTATCAGAGCAAAGGTTTGTATGTGATAGGATTAAGGAAGAGTCTTCTCCCTTTTAAAAGTTATTTGAATACGCACTTCTTAATTGTGAAAACATAGAATGCTGATCTTTTCTTTTCTGTAGCACCTTTTCTGGTTTTGAACTTCAAATGAAATTTTCCTCTTATCTTGGCTTTCAAAGTCAGATTTCCAGGGCAAAAGCAAATGGGGTATTTGGTTCGACCTATTTTCCCAATCCTATTCGAAATTTAAGTTAGAATCATTTGGGAAGCTTATCCACTTCAAAAGATAGTTAAGAATTGAGTAATGATAAGGATAAGGTTTAAGATCGTGAGTTCCTTTTATTTGTTCGTTGTTGGGTTATTTTCCTTTCGTTTATTTAATTTTTGTTTATTTCGAATTTCCGTTTGTTGAGGATGATACTAATCTGTTTCCCTTCTTAATCTTAGATGTCTGGACGTTGGGAACCCTGCTATTTCACGACTGCGATTCTAGAGGGCTCAGTTCAGGCTACCCTCTGGGAGATGATGCAGCGTGCTGGCTTTCCTGAGCCGCCAGGGTATTTGATCTCACGTGCTGGACTTAGTCCCGCTTCCTCCCTGTATGTGGCTGAAGTTTCTATTCGCGGACGCCACGCAGGAGAACAAACCCGTCAGTATCATGGTACAGCGCCAAGTCCTCTTGCAGCTCTACTCGATGGAGCATACATTGCAATTTTGAGGCTTCGCTTTGACGTACCGGAAATGGCTCAGTTGTATCCTGTTTGTCCCTCTCGTGAGCCGGACAGCCAAGAGAACCTGTATGTGCCAGATTATCCACAGTTGGATCCTGTGCAGGTTTGGCAGACTGGGCTAGTAAGGTCCCTTGATCGATATCTGCTTCGTCTCCGTGAAGAACTGTTGCTTGCTCGACGCCGTATCTCTGAGTTAGAGAGTAACATGGCGCCCTTGGTTAGCTATGGTTTCTTCACTCAGGATGATCTATGGGGAGAATGATGACCTCGAGCCTCTTTGAGGAGTTATCCGCCCTTATGGATCTTATCGTCGGGTCTCTCGCGGTGCCGGGATGTCTGTTCGAGGTAGCGCCGTCGCCGTGTTTGGTGTGCGCCCTAGTGCTTCGCGACCGCCATGCCAGGGCGTAACCTGCTATTTGGTGGACGCGAGTACGAGTTGATGTTCCTGCAGAGTCGATCGCTTCTTCAGAGCCCAGGCACCTCAGATGTCCCTGCCGTGAATGGTGGTCGTGTCTAGGATTAGATCCCTATCCTAATAGGTAGTTGGACCTACAGCTCGCTTTTGTTGTAATTACGAGCTGGTAGAAGAAGTCTTTTGTTGTAGTTATTCTCGTGGAACTGGTGGTAGTTGATGTTGGTGATGCTATAAATAACCCCCTCTGTAGCGCGAAGAGACGTGCTAAGTTATCATCTATAAATTTATCGCCTTGCAATCCTTTCACTGTGATGCATACTTTAAATTTTGTGTTGCTATGTGATGGGTTGTGCTTGAGTTTCGCAATTGTGGTTCAAAATTCCCGCGTTCTTCGATGGGCTCTTGTGATACCTGTCTCTAAGTCTTCGTGTCAACAGGATGCCACCGAAGAGACGTGTTGATCGTTTGGTGATGGCCCGGGGTGTTGCTCAGATTAGCCAAGAACCAGCTGTGGCAATACCAAATCCGGAGCGTCATGATCCACCTTTGGCCAGATCCCGTAGCCAAGGATCTCATCACTCTAATGAGCCAGTAAATAATCGGGAGGCATCGCTTAGTCATCACGACGCCCAAAGTGAAGAATTACCTCCACCTCTGTCAATGGCCCAAGTTCTTGTTATGCAGACCCGCTTGTTGGAGCGGTTGGTGCAGAATTCCGAGAATCTTGGTGCCGCTGCTTATGGTGGTTTGGCAGCAATGCAACCCCAATCGAGGTTGGCCGAGTTCCAGCGAACTCGCCCGCCAAACTTCTCATCTGCGACCGATCCTCTGGACGTAGACGATTGGCTTCGCGATGTTGAAGATAAACTTGACCTCGTGAGGTGTACTGACGAGGAGAAGGTTCAGTACGCTGCTCACTATCTCCAAGGCGCAGCAGCAGCTTGGTGGGGTAGTGTTAAGGCAATTCGCCCACCTGGTCAGGTCATGACTTGGGAGGAATTTAAAGGAGCCTTTCGTGCAGTGCACATTCCTGCTAGTCTGATGGAGATAAAGAAACGAGAGTTCTATGATCTTCGTCAGGGGTCTATGTCAATGATGGACTATCTGCATAAGTTCAATTATCTGGTTCGATATGTGGCAGATGAGGTCCTGAGTGAAACCCGAAAAGTCTCCTTGTTTCGTCAACATCTCAACGAGGAGATTCGTCATTCACTCGCACCACTTGACATCCCCAATTTGCAAGTGCTTGTGGACAAGGCGATTTGTGTTGAGGACAGCGGCAAGGCAGTTTTGGAGAGCCGGAAGCGTAAGTGGATGGCTCGAAAATCTGCTGGTGCCGGTACTTCGAGACCGCGTTCTGGGCAAACGGTTAGTGCTCAGTCCGTGGCATCGCCGCCTCCACGATCTCAGAAGAACTTTCCCCAACCTGTGCTGTCCACGGCTCAATCTTTTGGCCGCGGAGGACAGACTCGTGGAGGGCAGGACAGGATGGCCGCATTCACCTGCTATGCTTGCGGTGAGAAAGGACATATCTCTACTGTTTGTCCGAGCAAGCGTCCTGTTGCTGCTCGACCTCAAGTTCCAAGTGGTCCGATTCGCCCACAAGGTTCTGCAACCGGGCGCGGTGGACACTTAGGAGGGCGTTCTAGCCAAAAGGTAGCCCCGAGTCAAGCCCGTGGTCGACTTAACCTAGTGACCGCGGAGGAGGCCAGTAATGCTCCAGATGTGGTAGTTGGTATGTTTTTCATACACTCAGTACCCACTTTGGTTTTATTTGATTCGGGCGCTTCGCATTCTTTCATTTCTTCAAGGTTTGTTACGGAACATAAGGTTGAGACTAACAGATTGCGAAATCCAATGTTAGTCTATTCTCCTGGTTCGGTTATGCGAGCTGAGCGCATATGCCTTAGAGTACCCATAGTAATCAATGAAGTTCTATTTTTGGGAAATCTGATTCAGATTGATACCCCTGGACTCAATGTTATCCTTGGAATGGATTGGTTGTCTCAAAATCAAGGACATATTGATTGCGCAAATCGTTCCATTTCTCTGGTGAATTCGGATGGAATCCAGACCAAGTATTACCCCAAACGATCAAACATGCATAAGGCTTCTTTCCATTCGCTTTCTGTGTCGGAATTAAGTCAAGTGCTAGTGGTATGTGAGTATCCTGATGTATTTCCTGAAGAATTACCGGGATTGCCCCCAGATCGGGATATGGAGTTTGTTATTGACTTGCTGCCAGGAACAACACCTTTATCCAAACGTCCGTATCGGATGCCCTCTGATGAGTTGTTGGAGTTGAAGAAACAACTCAAGGAGCAATTGACTAAGGGTTTTGTTCGCCCTAGTTCGTCTCCATGGGGTAGTCCAGTGCTCTTCGTCAAGAAGAAAGATGGTAGTTTACACATGTGCGTGGACTATCGATCCTTAAATGAAGTCACTATCAAAAATAAGTATCCTCTTCCTCGGATTGATGATTTGTTTGATCAATTAAGTGGAGCTCGAGTCTTTTCCAAGATTGACTTGAGACTGGGATACTTTCAACTCAAAATTCGACCGGAAGATATCCAAGATCATGCGTTTACCTCTGGATATGGTTTATATGAGTATACTGATAGTTTCTTTTGGTCTCACCAATGCACTACCACATTCATGAATCTCATGAATAAAGTATTCATGGAATACTTAGATAAATTTGTGGTGGTGTTCATTGATGACATTCTTATCTATTCTCGGAGTGAGCAGGAGCATGAACTCCATCTGCATTTAGTGCTTGATAAACTGCGTGAACATCAGATGTATGCCAAGTTCAAAGAAATGTGAGTTCTGCTCAATGAAGTTGCCTTTTTAGGCCACGTTCTCTCCGAAGGAGGTGTTCTGCTGTTGATCCCAAGGTGAAGGATGTACTTGCACGGGAACAGCCACGGACTGCTCTCAAGTCCAAGTTTTCTTGGGTTAGCCGGGTACTATCGGCGATTCATCGAAAACTTTTCGAAAATTTCCAAGCCGATGACTGAGTTACTCAAGAAGGAGAAGAAATTTGAGTGGACATCAGCTTGTGAAGTTAGTTTCCTAGAGTTGAAGTGAAGACATACAACAGCTCCAATTCTTGTCTTGCCTGATGTACACAAAAACTTTGACGTATTTTGTGACGCTTCACGTCAAGGTCTTGGTTGTGTGCTGATGCAGGAAGGAAAAGTCGTGGCGTATGCTTCATGCCAACTGAAACCTCATGAAGCCAATTATCCAACTCATGATCTAGAATTAGCTGCCGTAATTCATGCTCTTAAGTTATGGCGTCATTATCTCATCGGAAACCGAGTTGAGATATTTACCGACCATAAGAGCACAAATACTTTTTCACCCAAATTGCACCTAAACTTGAGACAACGCCGATGGTTGGAGCTAATCAAGGACTATGATTTGGGAATTCATTATCATCCAGGAAAAGCTAATGTGGTAGCCGATGTCCTCAGTCGCAAGCTACACACTAATAATACCTTGTCGGGTGTTTGTCAACCCCAGTTACTGGATGAGTTCCGTAAACTCAACTTGGAGATGGTAGGGGAAGGATTTGTGGCTACATTAACCCTACGACCTACCCTTGAATCCCAAATTCAGGCTGCTCAGTTGAAAGATGAAGGAGTAGCTGAGATCAAGCGCATTTTGAAAGAAAGCGCGTCACCGGAGTTTTCAGAACGAGTTGATGGTCTGATTATGCGTGGATGTCAAATTTATGTCCCAAATGATCAGGAGATCAAAGAATTGATCTTGAAAGAAGCTCATGAGACTCCGTTGTCAATCCACCCGGGAAGCACTAAAATGTATCAAGATATTCGAAAGAAATTTTGGTGGCCTGGTATGAAAAGAGATATCGCCGCATACGTCGCCATTTGTGATGTGTGTCAGCGAGTGAAAGCAGAGCACCAACGACCAGCTGGAATGCTTCAACCCTTGAGGATTCCGGAGTGGAAATGGGATGAGGTCGGAATGGACTTCATCACTGGCCTGCCAAAATATGGCCATGACTCTATTTTGGTAATTATCGACCGGTTAACCAAAGTTGCTCATTTCATACCGGTACGTGTTACCTACAATGGAGATAAACTTGCAGAACTCTACCTAAACCATATTGTCCGACTACATGGAATTCCTAAAACCATTATGTCTGACTGTGGACCCCAGTTCACTTCGCGGTTCTGGAAGAATTTGCATGAACTTCTAGGGACTAAGTCGTTCTTCAAAGACTTACCATCCCTGCAGATGGACAGACTGAAAGAACAAATCAAATCCTGGAAGACATGCTTAGAGCTTGTATTCTTTCGTATAACTCAAAGTGGGAAAAATGTTTAGCGTTTGCTGAGTTGTCCTACAATAATAGTTATCAAGCAAGCCTTCAAATGTCTCCGTTTGAAGCACTGTATGGAAGAAAGTGCCAAGTACCTCTTTTCTGGTCCGAAGTCGGTGAAAGAAAGTTCTTTGGACCCACAGTGATTCAGGAAGCTGAGACGCAAGTCAGGCTAATCCGCGATCGGTTGAAGGAGGCTAAGTCTAGACAAAAGAGCTATGCTGATAATCACCGCCGTGATCTGAGTTTTAATGTAGACGACTTTGTCTATCTTAAGGTGTCGCCGTTACGTGGCACAAAGCGATTCCAAGTTCGCGGAAAGTTAGCACCAAGATACGTCGGTCCATATCGCATTCTTGCAAGGAAGGGTGAAGTAGCTTATCAGTTGGAGCTTCCACCTCAACTTGCGGATGTGCATGACGTGTTTCATGTCTCTCAGTTGAAGAAGTGTCTCCGAGTTCCTACTGAACTCACTCCCCTGGATACTATTGAACTTCAACCAGATCTTTCATACCGCGAATATCCAACTCGCGTTCTGGGCGAAGCTGAATGATTAACTCGTAATCACGTAATCAAAATGCTTCGAGTCCAGTGGAGTAATCATACCGAAGAAGAAGCAACCTGGGAACGTGAAGATCGCCTTCGATCCGAGTTTCCATCTTTCTTTTCTAAATCCTTGTAATCTCGAGGACGAGATTATTGTAAGGGGGGTAGAGCTGTAACATCCTAAGTTTGAACTTGTTTTTTTTTTTAAAAAAAATATATATTAATTATCCTTTGTGAGTTATTTGGAAATTCTATTTGGAGTTAATTGTGTTTGGATTATATAACCAACGAACCATAGACCATATCTACCGTATGACAGTCATCAAGGAGAACCATGTTCTCACAACTCCAGCACAATTAACTTATCAGTTAATCCAACATAAGACGCATACCAACAACTTCTTTTGGTCTACTAACCACGACGAACCATTATTCATGCAACTTATTATCCCAAGCGTCGCACAACATTTCTTTACAACTATACCGGCGTAATCAACAATTACCCTGGGTATAATCCCTAAGTCACATATTCCATATCACCAGTTCATTCCACCAATAATTAATACTAGCCACGCGACACGTTCTCCACTAGACATCCCTCATAAATACGGATCCTGCATGGACATCTATCAAGAATAATTCAACCTTTCCTACAATCATTCCATATATCCTCATTAATCGATTACACGTATTTTAAGTCATATTGTTGACCCACAATATTAACTGACCCACCAGCTACAATGGGCAGAATTTCACACCATCTTTTTGCTATAACAAGTTCATCAACCGAGACATTCTATGCTAACTAATCTCAAACATCCACGTGAATCACGCACCCAACTCTTAAGGAAACCATAATTGCTCCAGAAAAGAACAACACCCAAAACACCTTTCCTTCCGGAAAACTCAACCATAAATCACAAGAGAAGTCAACTCTTAAATTCCCAAATGCCGACATGCAACTACTCCACGACTCTCGAGATCAACAACTTCCGCGAAGGAAGATGGTTGCAAGAGGGAAAACCAAGCGATTAACCAAATTTTTTTTTTCCAGATAAGGCCATAGCCCCAAACTTCAAACTTTCACGAAACAAACGGTTTTTCAAAGATGAATTCCCAAGCAAGTCATCATTGCGATCAAACACCACTTAGGCCCCGATAGCAAGATCTGGCACAACACCGCAATAACTCTTTTAAACCTCGAAAAAAAAACAAACACAAGAATAAATTGAAGTCTTTCTCCGTAAAGCAACCGATCAACCACATCCTTTCCGACAAAACCTTGACACCTAAATCCATGCGACTTAAATTTTTCATCGGAACTTCAATAACTTCCTTTCAAGTTGGAGAATGGTAACCCAAGAATCAATCTATAAGTTTCTCTATAAGGCAAACAACAAATCCAAGAAGTCGACAAGTCGACCAAAAGAGGCGCATCCCGAAATTCTTCTTTTGTCTTCAACCAAAGAAGACAAAACCAAAACCACCAAAAGAACCATCGGTGAGTATCCCAAAACGAACACTTTTTCTTTTATTTCAACCAACCAAAATCAACCAAAACCGTTCGTCAAAGCGGCAAAGAAAATTCGGAGGGTCAATCCACAACTCTACTACTCGACTCCAACCAACTACCCAATCTACACGTAAAGGATAAGCACTCTCCCAACAGGAGGTTAAAGTCCATCGGTGATGGCACTACCCGCCACACCACAAACCCAACAATACTACAAACAATGAAGGTGACCGAAACCCCTTTTCGGCACCACAACCCACATAATCTCAATTGTATCAACACAATCAATTCTTTCATAAACATAGCAACATATATTACCAAATGTAACATTCAACAACAAAGCTTAAATACAACATTTAAGCGTAAAGCAATGGTACCCATACCCATTCCCTCTTGTGCAACAAAGTGTGTCAAGTTTTAAATTAATTATTCCACTTACACAAGTTTTAATGTTGCTATCCTATGGCAAAGTTTTAAGTAAAACCTAAGCCATGTTTCTAGGTTATTCCACTTCATATTTTAGTTGAACCTATAGTTATGACACTAAATACACATTCCAGGGACCTACAGCCCGCTCTGATACCAACTGTAACACCCCAGCTTCTACTAAGCCCAGAATGTCACCAAACATAGACCATAACACATTTAATACCATGATTTAAGATAAATTACAGCAAGTAATCATTTCGAATAATTGAAAAATTTCGACAGCATCTCCTTTGTTTTAGCATGAAAATGATCGACATAGCATCATATCAATTTATAAGACAAACAGGATATCAACATGCAGTGACAATAATAGCTAATCATCAACTAACACATCAATAGACATCGCTAACAAAAGAATAGGCATCAATTTAAGTCTAGGAAGATATAACAATTCACTCCTTAGCCCCACATGATTCACATGAGGGAAACAACCAACATTAAGACCATAAACTAATGATTATTGCAATACTTATTGCAGTGTCTCCAAAAGAAGGTGAATTAGCTAGATTGTGATACTACGTGGAGGAGTGTAGCTAAATACCTTTCCGCGCCCGATTTCATGGTACCTAAAGAAACAAACAACGAAAACACAAGCGTGAGTTCATCACTCAAAGAAAGTGTATTGCAATGGAACAACAAGGATCAAGACAACAAACCATCATTCCAGTCTCCACCGTTATATCACAACACATCACATTTAACATAATTTACAACCTTTAAAACAACATGGTAATCATCTCATGAGCATCTCATGAGTACTCTCATCATCATCTCATAAACACCTTCATTTATGAAATTCATTCATGCAATGCAATGCACATGTCTCCTGGAATACTCATACCGGTATGGTTGAGTGCACACCCGTCGGCATGCACCCTTTTCCCCCTTCCATCCCGAAGATGGAGGGTGCCTATCACTCGCTTCCGTTCACCTCAGTGAAGGAATCACGATGTAGGACTTATTCGAAAGAATAGCCCCGGACTAGTCATAACAGTTCTCACCGCCCCTACCGGAATAGTTATGACTTATCTCACCGGTCGGCCATGAAAATATGCCATGTATGCAAAATGGACAGCAACGTAAACATGAATAGAAATATTGCATATCAACACTTGGCATCTTAACATGTAGGACCGTACCCAACAATCGACGGAAACCGTACAAAACATGGCATGCGAATCATTCATCTACGACAAGCATATGTAATCATGGCATGAGGTCACCATATCATTGATATCATTTAATTCATGGCCTAAGAACATCATATCAAATATAACTTGTAAACCATGGCAACACAACATGTTATCTATTCCAAATGCCATCAAACCAATCTAGCAACACATAAAGCACACAATCCACACAATACACTTGCCTTCAACCACGGGCAACGGAGTGACGAGAGGTTGAGGGCACTCCTGGAGGCACACCACCTGCAAACACGTGCCACACACTCAATTCGAGTCCACAAAACAGCACACATAAATCCCGCTACCCCGACTTCGCTTACAACTCCTAAAATCAGAAAACAGCAAATCTGTCCCTTCGGGACAGCAGCCTTCCGACTATCATAACTTCTGTTCTAGGACACCAAATTAAATAAACAAGTACACCCTCGCGTAGCTTAGGAAATTTCCCAACTTTTTCTAGTTATAGGGAAAGACTGATTCGGACTCTAAAGTTGTTTAATCTAACGTTGAACACGAACTGTCTCAATCTCGTCACAGATTTGACAGCGCTCGGTAAAATAGGCATAACTTCTAAACGGCTGGGCGGAATTTCAATTTCTTTATATGCACGGAAAGATAAGGAAATTATCTACAACTTCCTAAAAGTCCGTACGGTCCGATTCAAACTAGAAATTGGCGAAAACGCCTGCCCTAGCTCGGGTTCCCAATCTGCCCGAACTGGGACGCGAATACAACTCTAGTTTTCATTAGATCTAACCCATGGCAGCACCTCCCTTGATCTAAAAACATGGTAATCACCCTCTATAGCAGAATAAGAACTACCCCACAAGATCCCCCCATTACCTTCTTGGAGGAACACGAATCGACGGCCGAATCTTCGCGTTCCTTCCCCGGTTTTCCTCCCACGCGCCGATCCCGTCCAATCCACTCGTCGCGGAGCTCCTCCATGGCAAGGGCAGCAGCGGGGCAAGTTGTGGCAGCGAGGAGGCGTCCTTGGGGGCGCAAGGAGGAGGGGGTGGTGCAGCTTGAGGTGGAGGAGGAGGAGATTTGGGGAAAAATGGGGGAGAGGAGGTGGGGGTGGCGGCTCCAAGGGGGAGAGATGGGGGCGCATGGGGGAGGGGCAGCAGGTGGGGGCGCATGGGGGAGGGGCAGCAGGTGTGCTGCCCTAGCACACCCCCACATGGGCCCAATTCATCCCACTGACGGCCCAAATTGTTTCCCCCACGGCCCGATCACCGGAACGGCCCAAAACGACCGGAGAGGCCCGAAACGCGCTAAAACGCCAAACCGTAGGGTTCTAAATGTAAAAGATCACAAATTATCTCATTTACGACGTCTTATCACATTTTATCATACTTTTTAACATATCATCACCTAATTTCAAATCCCGACATTTTGTGGTGTCACATTCTACCCCCCTTCAACAGGATTCGACCTCGAATCTTACACGTCAACTCTAAAATAAAGTCCCCTATGGACTCATCTTCTTTGCGAACTCAACACACCCACGCAAAGACTCAAACAGTAGCAGCGACAACTCAATTCTCCAAATCCATCTATTAACAAGAGTGACTTGACTTAGCTTAACTAAGCACAACTTGACATGATTCCTCATTTTCTTCAATCTCTATCATGAATCACAAACTCAGAATGACACAATCATCATGAAACACATTTTTTTTTCACCATTAGTATTAAAACGGTCAACCGAGGTTCCAAACTTGAACCCCCAAAAGACCATTTTCGCAAAACCCCATCTCTTCCAATTATTTGACCCCTTTTCACAAGGAATCAAAATTTACTAATGTTATCTTCGCTCATAGCCTACATCAACCATACTTTCCTTTCGACTGCAAACCAAACTACACTTTTCATTCTATACTCTCCCAGGCATAACGCACACCCAGGGACATCTAGCTAAGACAATGTCCACGATAGAGCTATTTTTTTTTTACATCACAGTTTCTATAACATTTGCTTCCACCAACGATACCTTCAACCAAATTCAAACCACGACATCATCAACCTCCATCATCATCCACCCTCATACCACTAATGTGCAGCACCTAGCCCAAGCTAGGACCGTATCTCACTACCAAAACTCAATTGGCACTTTTCCCCAAGAGGATGTCGTCCTCACAAACAATTCACACAAATAACGAAGCCCACGAGTATAGCTCTTAGATTATACTCAACAATAACCTGAGACCCTTCGTATTCTCACTCCTATCAATAAATCAAAAGAAGTACAATGCTTTTGAATCCAAGTAGACTACCTACAACAACTCGAACCTCAAAGCGCCACAACTCACTTTGGAAACAAAACCGATAACAATGAAAGACCACCCTTTTTCTTCTCCTAAGTCAAGCCACCAAGGAAAACTCAAATCTCCAATCAATGTGATACAATTCGCATCGGGGAGCACTCAAACAAATAGAGACTCCACACAATTCTTTTGACAGAAGTTCTCAACAACTAAAAACAACTCGACTCGCTTTCACCACAGCCAAACTTTTCATTTTAACCGAAACTAACATTTTGGAAGAGAACTGCCACAAAAACTCTCGAAGAGAAAGGGAAACTCAAATCCCTTGCATAACATAACCAAAATACCAGCATTTATCCATTCATTCCTTTTCATGCTAGAGAGCAATGGAAATCTCGATTCATGACACGAATGCGAATTCTTCAAGAGCACTCCGGATTAGTCATATGTCTCTATATGACTTTCTCACCGTCCTGGCTCAACAACTCTTTTATGCTAAAAAAAAACGATGTCATGAATCTTTTTTCACCATTCATTCGTCATGTAACCATGATACCCATTAACCATTCACAAAGAGACTTCATTCTCTTTGTCACATGATTGACCACCAACAACATCGATGGTTGCTCAAGTTCGCATAAACTACGACGGCGTTAACCGAAAAATACCATATCGCATCACAACCCAACATCCACTGCACGCAATGCGTGCAAAACATCGCATTTTTTACCAAAGCCAATAACAGAAGATAGCATCAACTCTCAAATCAAACATCTCGCCTAATAACCGCTACCAATTCACTTAAAGAGAAAGGGAAACACATTCCCGGCGAGGAACACTTTACCAACAAAATCACTTATGAAACAATCATAAGATTCACCTTTTGAAAGCAGCTACTTAAACACCACACACGTTTCCCAAATAAATCCAACTCTAGTCACGATAGAGTTACAATTTAAGCGCTTAACTCCAGGGTTACCAAAGATAAATCAGTTGAACGCTAAAGAGAGCACCCCATTCCAACGCCTTGAGTGTAAATCCATACTCATAGCATAGACTAAACAGATTAGCCCAAATCCAAAGATTGGCATGGTTCAATACCACGCCACATTTGGGACCCATAAGCCGGTTACTTCAATTACTACTCTTTCATCCATATTTCCAATCATCGGAGTCAAGTTTGTAACTTGGCAAAACTGCCACTTAATCAGGGGAGATTTTATTGCACACTAATCAAAACGCCTAAACAAAGCGTGAGCACTCCCGAGAAAAAATTTATACATTCATTTGAATCTGTAAACCTTCAAAAGAAAGCTCGACTCAAATCCCACCATTACTCGCATTCCAATACTCTTAGCCAATACGGATGTCACAATCACCCAAATCCTGAGAAGTCCAACACCGTTGCACACAAGTTACAACATCTGCTCTTGATAAAATCACTTTTCACTGTTCATATAACCACAATTGATTATATAACCAACGAACCATAGACCATATCTACCGTATGACGAGTCATCAAGGAGAACCATGTTCTCACAACTCCAAAGCACAATTAACTTATCGATTAATCCAACATAAGACGCATACCAACAACTTCTTTTGGTCTACTAACCACGACGAACCATTATTCATGCAACTTATTATCCCAAGCGTCGCACAACATTTCTTTCCAACTATTCCCGTAATCAACAATTACCACTGGGTATAATCCTAAGTCACATATTCCATATCACGATTCATTCCACCAATAATTAATACTAGCCACGCGACATGTTCTCCACTAGACATCCCTCATAAATACGGATCCCGCATGGACATCTATCAAGAATAATTCAACCTTTCCTACAATCATTCCATATATCCTCATTAATCGATTACACGTATTTTAAGTCATATTGTTGACCCACAATATTAATCGACCCACCGGCTACAATGGGCAGAATTTCACACCATCTTTTGCTATAACAAGTTCATCAACCGAGACATTCTATGCTAACTAATCTCAAACATCCACGTGAATCACGCACCCAACTCTTAAGGAAACCATAATTGCTCCAGAAAAGAACAACACCCAAAACACCTTTCCTTCCGGAAAACTCAACCATAAATCACAAGAGAAGTCAACTCTTAAATTCCCAAATGCCGACATGCAACTACTCCACGACTCTCGAGATCAACAACTTCCGCGAAGGAAGATGGTTGCAAGAGGGAAAACCAAGCGATTAACCAAATTTTTTTTTTTCCAGATAAGGCCATAGCCCCAAACTTCAAACTTTCACGAAACAAACGGTTTTTCAAAGATGAATTCCCAAGCAAGTCATCATTGCGATCAAACACCACTTAGGCCCCGATAGCAAGATCGGCACAACACCGCAATAACTCTTTTAAACCTCGAAAAAACAAACACAAGAATAAATTGAAGTCTTTCTCAGTAAAGCAACCGATCAACCACATCCTTTCCGACAAAACCTTGACACCTAAATCCATGCGACTTAAATTTTTCATGAACTTCAATAACTTCCTTTCAAGTTGGAGAATGGTAACCCAAGAATCAATCTATAAGTTTCTCTATAAGGCAAACAACAAATCAAGCGTTAAAGTGACAAGGCGACCAAAAGAGGCGCATCCCGAAATTCTTCTTTTGTCTTCAACCAAAGAAGACAAAACCAAAACCACCAAAAGAACCATCGGTGAGTATCCCAAAAGCGAACACTTTTTCTTTTATTTCAACCAACCAAAAACCAACCAAAACCGTTCGTCAAAGCGGCAAAGAAAATTCGGAGGGTCAATCCACAACTCTACTACTTGACTCAACCAACTACCCAATCTACGACAGAAAGGATAAGCACTCTCCCAGCAGGAGGTTAAAGTCCATCGGTGATGGCACTACCCGACCACACCGTCAAACCCAACAATACTACAAACAATGTAAGGTGACCGAAACCCTTTTAGGCACCACAACCCACATAATCACAATTGTATCAACACAATCAATTCTTTAATAAACAAAGCAACATATATTACCAAATGTAACATTCAACAACAAAGCTTAAATACAACATTTAAGCGTAAAGCAATGGTACCCATACCCATTCCTACTGTGCAACAAAGTGTGTCAAGTTTTAAATTAATTATTCCACTTACACAAGTTTTAATGTTGCTATCCTATGGCAAAGTTTTAAGTAAAACCTAAGCCATGTTTCTAGGTTATTCCACTTCATATTTTAGTTGAACCTATAGTTATGACACTAAATACACATTCCAGGGACCTACAGCCCGCTCTGATACCAACTGTAACACCCGACTTCTACTAAGCCTAATGTCACCAAACATAGACCATAACACATTTAATACCATGATTTAAGATAAATTACAGCAAGTAATCATTTCGAATAATTGAAAAATTTCGACAGCATCTCCTTTGTTTTAGCATGAAAATGATCGACATAGCATCATATCAATTTATAAGACAAACAGGATATCAACATGCAGTGACAATAATAGCTAATCATCAACTAACACATCAATAGACATCGCTAACAAAAGAATAGGCATCAATTTAAGTCTAGGAAGATATAACAATTCACTCCTTAGCCCCACATGATTCACATGAAACAACCAACATTAAGACCATAAACTAATGATTATTGCAATACTTATTGCAGTGTCTCAAAAGAAGGTGAATTAGCTAGATTGTGATACTACGTGGAGGAGTGTAGCTAAATCCCTTTCCCGCGCGCCGATTTCATGGTACCTAAAGAAACAAACAACGAAAACACAAGCGTGAGTTCATCACTCAGCAAAGTGTATTGCAATGGAACAACAAGGATCAAGACAACAAACCATCATTCCAGTCTCCACCGTTATATCACAACACATCACATTTAACATAATTTACAACCTTTAAAACAACATGGTAATCATCTCATGAGCATCTCATGAGTACTCTCATCATCATCTCATAAACACCTTCATTTATGAAATTCATTCATGCAATGCAATGCACATGTCTCCTGGAATACTCATACCGGTATGGTTGAGTGCACACCGTCGGCATGCACCCTTTTCCCCTTCCATCCCGAAGATGGAGGGTGCCTATCACTCGCTTCCGTTCACCTCGGTGAAGGAATCACGATGTAGGACTTATTCGAAAGAATAGCCCGGACTAGTCATAACAGCTTCTCACCGCCCCTACCGGAATAGTTATGACTTATCTCACCGGTCGGCCATGAAAATATGCCATGTATGCAAAATGGACAGCAACGTAAACATGAATAGAAATATTGCATATCAACACTTGGCATCTTAACATGTAGGACCGTACCCAACAATCGACGGAAACCGTACAAAACATGGCATGCGAATCATTCATCTACGACAAGCATATGTAATCATGGCATGAGGTCACCATATCATTGATATCATTTAATTCATGGCCTAAGAACATCATATCAAATATAACTTGTAAACCATGGCAACACAACATGTTATCTATTCCAAATGCCATCAAACCAATCTAGCAACACATAAAGCACACAATCCACACAATACACTTGCCTTCAACCACGGGCAACGGAGTGACGAGAGGTTGAGGGCACTCCTGGAGGCACACCACCTGCAAACACGTGCCACACACTCAATTCGAGTCCACAAAACAGCACACATAAATCCCGCTACCCCGACTACAACTCCTAAAATCAGAAAACAGCAAATCTGTCCCTTCGGGACAGCAGCCTTCCGACTATCATAACTTCTGTTCTAGGACACCAAATTAAATAAACAAGTACACCCTCGCGTAGCTTAGGAAATTTCCCAACTTTTTCTAGTTATAGGTGTTAGGAAACAGATTCGTATCCTGTTAGGAAACGGATTCGTATCCGATATGGACTCTTCCTTATCTCTAAGCAGAACCGCTATATATAGGAGGCAGGGGGTCACCCCATTGTACACAAGCATACAGAATAATAAAGCAGATCCGTTCCTCCTCATATTGTGTCTCTCGCCCTCTCTTTCTGTTCTCCAGTTCAGATCTATTAGGCAACCCCGGACTATTCGATAGCGAGGTTGTCTAACACGTTATCAGCACGAAGCTCTACCCGGTGAACAGATTAAAGGTAAGAAAAGGTGAGAATGCGAGATTGAATCTACTCGCTTGTATGAAGATATTCATACATCTAATCTACACATCAGACTCTGTGTTTGCCACGTAGCACGAAGCTACACGGTGATTTTCTGAGGTAATCTGATGCACTTTGCATGAAGCAACGTATGGGCACGAAGCCATCTACTGTCGGTGAAGTAGGCATTGTGGGCACGAAGCTATTACAGAATTGCACGAAGCAGATTCTGTTTTCCTGGCGATGAAGCTCGGCCTCGCAGACCAGCTGCACGACTCGCAGTCACCATGCCGCAATCGCGTCGTCCTGGCATGAAGTCATGGCACGAAGTCAACTAACTATGCAAGCAAGCGCCGTCGCGCCTCCCTACGGCTCGAAGCCGCCATCACCAGTCTCCGCCAATCGGCTTGAAGCCATACCCGTCGCCGGGCACCACGCCAGCGCCCGGCGGCCGTCGCTGCAGCCTCAGTTTTTCATGGCATGCACGCGCTGCCTCGGCGTCCTCACGGCTCGAAGCCGTTGCCGCACGCCGCCATGGCCCGAAGTCGTCGCACCTGGCCGCTCGCAGCGCGCATCACCGGAGCTCGCCGCAACGTCGTTCTGCCGCCACTTGAAGTCGGCCTGAGGTCACGGCCGGCCGGTCCGGCGACTACCGGTTGCCCAAAGAACCCGGCTCGACGGCCACGCGCGCGCAGCGCTGCCTGCTCCCTACGCTGGTCGCCTTGTTGCCGCTCGATGCTCCGACTTGCCGCACCCGGCTCCCGCAGCCGCCGCACGGAGAAGATACAAAGCACAAGAAAGAACGGATCTAACACGTTCCGGAACAAAGCATGGCCAAAGCACGTTCCGGAACAAAGCATGGCCAAAGCACAAGAAAGCCCAGCGCTACACCTTTGCTATTATGTGCATGCACCATGCAAATCCACTGAGGACTCGTCAACCAAGGAAAGGTACGTATGAATTTATGCATGCAACCAAAGAAATATATGCTGCTCCCGTCGGCCGCAAGGGCTCGCAGCCGGCCCGCAGCCGGATGCTTCAGCTCTTGAAGCAAATCGCCACGCGCCCCTCTGCATTGGCTCGCCACTGGCATGCCGCGCCGGGCTGTCGTGCAGCAGTGTTGGGCTACCGAGCCACGTCATCGCACTACCGCATGGTCGCCAAGTCCGCCGCGCCCAGCCGCCCTGACCCGTAGTCGCCTACGCCTCGCGCGCCCGGCCGCCAGCACTTGGCGCCTCCAGCCAACATCGGCCAGGCCAGCACGCGCCTGCTGGTTTTTTTCCTCCTTGCGCCACTAGAAGCCCAGCCGGCTCCCTAACTCCAAATAGGACATGAAGTCCTTGGTCATGAATACTTGGACCAGAACATGGAGACACCGGCCGTCACGCAACTCGGACATGAAGTCCAGGAGGCATGAACGATTGGACATAGTCCATTCAATAATCTGGCAACAAGTTCACGTGGACCTGAGCAAAGATTCAAATGCATATTGAAGTTCGGTTGGGTCACAAAGAGGGGGCAAAATTACCGCTTTACCCACAGGTTTTCCTTTTATTTTTTCTTGTTTTCTTTTCCAGAAATTATTAGAAACTCAGAAATTGATTAGAAAATTCCAGAAATTCTGAAAATTGCCAGAAAAATATGAAAATAGCTAGAAAATTCCAGAAAATTGTTTTAGCACTGGTTTAATTTTCTTAGCCTTATTTTCTGTATTTATGAATATCTGCATGTTTTTTTTTTTGCAATAATTGCCTGTTTAGAATATCGGAAATTCCTGAGAATTTATTTTCCGAATTTATAAATTTATGAGTTATGTCATGTTGATATTTGATGAAATTCAATTTCCTGTTGTAAAGTAATTCTAAAAATTGCTTGGAAATTAGCAGAAATTATGAAAAGTGTTAGGAAAATTCCAGAATTTCTCATACAACAGTTTATGAGAACATGAGTGGTTGGGATTTGATTTTGGTAATGAATAAACAGATATGAGACAATTGGTGTCTAGGAAAACACACATGAGGCTTGGTTCTTTAATTGGCACCGGAAGCGGAAGTGCTCCCTCCTCATGTGCGCCCTAAGGCGGAGTTGACTGGCCAAGAGTCAAATTGATGAGAGATATTCATTACTGTTTTAGTTCCCGACCAACAAGAATTATATAAGTTGTAATTAGACTTATGCCATGTTTAATTCATGTTGCAATTTATTTTACGTCATCAAGTGATCTTTGGAAAATTCTTTGTATAATTAACAGAAAATTGCCAAATACTAAGAAAAATTCGGAAATTTACGAGAATTTATTTCGCATTTATGAATTTATGAATTGTGCAATTATTGTTTATTCTGAATATTTATGAATCTGTGTATATATGAATCTCGCACTTATGAATCTCGCATCTATGAATCTTGTATTTATGAATCTTGAAATTATTGCTTTCTTTTAGTTTACTGGAAATTCATGAGAATTTAATTATGCAATTATGAATCTTGCAACCACTCCCTATTAGATTACACGAAGTAATCTAATGAAAAGAATCTTTTGAATATGCAAATACCTGGCATTATTCAATGTGAGTTTGAAGAACTGACCCCGAAAGGTCAGAACTATCTCACATGGGCATCAGGTTTGAAGATCATACTTGCGAGCAAGAAGCTCCAAGCTGCCACCGGCTTAGGGTCCTCGAAGGACACGCAAACTATTGCCGAGCAAAACGATCAAATTTTGTACTCCCCAGGTATCACTTTTCAGCCACTATGAATAATGAATACATGGCTGAGGTGAGTACACCTGCGTTACGGACTGTGCTTCAGAAGCAGTTCGAGAAACTCAAGCCCACCATCTTGCTCCAAGCACAGCAAGATTGGGTTACTTTGAAAGTTTGCAGGCTATAGAACAGTGGTTGTTAATGAATTTTGAGTAATGAATTGTAAGCTCTCGAAGAGCATACATTTTCTTTTCTCATGAATCGAATTGCAATTTATTCTTTATTCCAGTATTCTTTATTTGTAAGCAATATTTGAATCACTTTGCCACTATATGATTAGAATTATTTTCTTTTCATCTAGAAATCGTGTAGCGCCCAATGGAGGAAATATGCATTGTTGATAGTGGCACAACAAATACCATCTTAAGAGAGTCGAAATACTTCCAGACGATCACGAAGAACGCTGGAAGGATTACGACTATCGCAGGAAGCGATACGCATATAATAGGCTCAGGAAGAGCCACAATTATATTGCCAATGGGTACAACTTTGGTAATTGAAGAAGCCCTCTTGTACCCTGAATCAACCCGCACTCTCTTAAAGTTTCAAGGATATCCGCGCCAATGGGTTTCACGTAGAAACCAATGAAGAAAATGGCAAATAGCATTTGTGCATTATGAAGCACGCGGAGTATGAAAAATGGTATTAGAAAAATATCCCTCGTATGAATCTGGGCTATACTACACGAAAATCAATGCACACGCAGTGTATACTTCTTTGAAGACTGTCTTTAGAAGCTCTGAATTATTTGCTTTATGGCATTGTAGATTAGGTCATCCTGGTCTGAGATTGATGAAAAATATAGTTAACAACTCACAAGGTCATGGCATTAATGTTAAGAATTTCCCGAATCATGAAGATTTTGTGTGCCATGCATGTGCCACCGGGAAATTAATAACTAGACCCTCTGTTATGAAAGTGCAACATGAAATCCCTGCATTCCTGGAACGCATTCAGGGGATATTTGCGGTCTGATTCAGCCCTTGTCGAGGCCGTTTGATGCTTTATGGTGCTCATTGATGCTTCCTCGAAATGGTCGCATACATGTTTCTTTGTCAACAAGGAATCATGCATTCGCAAAACTGATCTCGCAGATCATCAGAATTAAGAATGCTTTTCCTGATCATCGCGTGAAGTCCATTCGAATGGACAATGCCGGTGAATTCACTTCCAAGGCATTTGATGATTATTGCACAGCAACGGGAATAACTGTTGAGCACTCTGTACCGCACGTCCATACGCAAAATGGGCTAGCTGAAGCACTAATAAAGAGGATTAAGTTCATTGCCAGACCGCTCTTGCAGAGTTGTAACTTGCCCAACACTTGTTGGGGACACGCTTGATCTGCACGCAGCAGCACTCATCAATTATAGACCATCGGCCTACAACATCCATTCAACTATGCAACTAGTGCAATGGGTCATCCTGAAGATTTGAATGAATGGTATATGTACCTATACCACCCCCACAGCGAACTGCAATGGGCCCTCTCCGCAAGTCTGGGATATACGTTGGTTATGAGAATGCATCCATAATCAGGTATTTGGAACCCACGACTGGAGATTTGCATACAGCCCAATTCGCTGATTGCATTTTTTGACGAGGATCGCTTTCCCGTCATTAGGGGGAGGAAATGAACCATTGGATGAAAAATGCCGGAAAATCATATGGCATTCCATTGGGATCCCCGTGCATGACCCTCGCACTAATGAAGCAAATCATGAAGTCAAGAAGACAATCGATTTGCAGAATTTAGCAAATGAACTGCTGATCATTTTTGTGATCCAAGAGCGTGGTTAAAGTCGCATATACCAGCAAGAAATGCACCGAGAGAGGGTGGAAATACCAAAGAAAGCGGAAAGGTATCCCTCATCCTGTTCGAGGCCTCAAAGAAAAAGAACAGAAATCAGCTTCTCAAACCCAAAGTACCGGAGACGTCTGGGAAAAATGGGCAAGAGGACTTACCATAGCCAATCACAAAAATGCCCCAAAGCAAGAAGGAGCCAGTTGAGACTGCACTGAAAGAAGCCTGTGGAAAAGGCAATTCCATATTTGAATCTTCCATTGGAAGAAGCCATAGGAAATAATGTGCGCACACATTGGCGGAGAAAAACTAAAGGAACTTGCTCCTGGAATGGGAAATAGCAATGAAGAGCAAGTAGAAGTGCATGAAGCACACCATGACGAAATGGCCATAAATTTTGTAATAATAGGAGAATCTATGAAAAGAGCAACAACCATTGCAAGGTTTGTTGTTCAAGGTTTCACTCAACGTCCTAGGGTTGATTATGAAGAAACCTATTCTCCGGTCATGGGTGGAATTACCTTTAGATACTTGATCTCAATGGCAGTCAACTTGAAGTTGAAAATGAAGCTAATGGATGTTGTCACAGCATACTTGTATGGAAACTTGGATTCGGAGATATACATGAAAGTACCGGAAGGTATCCCTATCCCGAACCAAGACAGAGCAAACAGAAACCTATACAGTGTGAAATTGGAGAAATCACTATATGGGCTAAAACAGTCAGGAAGAATGTGGTACAATCGTTTGAGTGACTTTCTCTGCAAGAAAGGCTACACGAACAGCGAAGATTGTCCATGTGTATTTATACAACGATCCCCGAATGGATTTTGTATAATCTCCGTCTATGTAGATGACTTGAACATCATTGGGACGGATGAGGAAATTGAAGAAGCATGCACATACTTGAAATCTGAGTTTGAAATGAAAGACTTGGGTAAAACCAAGTTACATTTAGGCTTGCGGCTTGAACATGTCCAAGGCGGAATCTTGGTACACCAAGCATCCTACACGCAGAAAGTGTTGGAAAGATTTGGCTTTGAAAAGGCATACCCCGCAAAGACCCCAATGGTCGGAAGGTCACTCCAAGCAGACCTAGACCCATACAGGCCTAAAGAAGAGGGGGAGGAAGTCCTGGGAGCGGAATTCCCATACTTGAGTGCAATTGGAGCTCTCATGTACCTTGCGAATAGCACTAGACCGAACATTATGCGTTAGCGTGAATTTGCTAGCACTGATGCAGTCTGAGAACCCACCAAAAGGCATTGGAAAGGGGTGAAGGACATCTTCCGTTACCTTCAAGGAAGCAAAGACCTCGGCTTGTTTTACTGAAGAAACAATGAATTGAATTTAGTTGGTTACGCCGATCTTTGAGTACCTATCGGACCACGCATCGGGCAAGTCACAAACTGGGTATGTTTTCCTTTGCGGTGGAACGGCAATTTCTTGGAAGTCGTCTAAGCAGACTCTTGTCTCGACGTCGACTAACCACTCAGAAATCATTGCATTGTATGAAGCCTCTCGGGAATGTGCATGGCTTCGAAGAATGGTTCACCACATCCAGAAGTCATGTGGTCTGAACATGGAACAAACCCCCACTATTATCTATGAAGATAATGCAGCTTGTGTTGCACAAGTGCAAATGAGATATGTGAAGAGTAACCTTACAAAGCATATCAACCCCAAGTTCTTTTATGCCCATGAAATGCATAAGATGAACGAGATAAAGATACTGCATACTAAGTCGTGTGAAAATCTCGCAGATTTATTCACTAAGTCACTCCCGGCATCTTCCTTTGAAAGATGTATTAGAGGAATCGGGATGATGAGGCTTAGAGAAGTGCATATTTCAGGGGGAGATTTTTCACATACTCCTACATAAATCTCAAACACGAAGTTTGAGTACCCAACGTAAATCTTGAAGATTAACATTGAAGTTTGGGTGGATTGTACTCTTTTCCTTAAGTAAGTTTTTCATTGAAGTTTTCTTACATAAGGTTTTTGATGAGGCAATCCGTGCAACACAGCAAGCGTGTGCTATGCACTCTTTCTCCAATTATTTTTCCCACTGGGTTTTTATGGAGTTTTAATGAGGCATATGCATCTCGCAGTGAAGAGTCCAAGGGGAGTGTTAGGAAAGCAGATTCGTATCCTGTTAGGAAGCAGTTAAGTATCCGATATGGACTCTTCCTTATCTCTAAGCAGAACCGCTATATATAGGAGGCAGGGGGTCACCCCATTGTACACAAGCATACAGAATAATAAAGCAGATCCGTTCCTCCTCATATTGTGTCTCTCGCCCTCTCTTTCTGTTCTCCAGTTCAGATCTATTAGGCAACCCCGGACTATTCGATAGCGAGGTTGTCTAACAATAGGGAAAGACTGATTCGGACTCTAAAGTTGTTTAATCTAACGTTGAACACGAACTGTCTCAATCTCGTCACAGATTTGACAGCGCTCGGTAAAATAGGCATAACTTCTAAACGGCTGGGCGGAATTTCAATTTCTTTATATGCACGGAAAGATAAGGAAATTATCTACAACTTCCTAAAAGTCCGTACGGTCAGATTCAAACTAGAAATTGGCGAAAACGCCTGCCCTAGCTCGGGTTCCCAATCTGCCCGAACTGGGACGCGAATACAACTCTAGTTTTCATTAGATCTAACCCATGGCAGCACCTCCCTTGATCTAAAAACATGGTAATCACCCTCTATAGCAGAATAAGAACTACCCCACAAGATCCCCATTACCTTCTTGGAGGAACACGAATCGGCGGCCGAATCTTCGCGTTCCTTCCCGGTTTTCTCCCACGCCCGATCCGTCCAATCCACTCGTCGCGGAGCTCCTCCATGGCAAGGGCAGCAGCGGGGCAAGTTGTGGCAGCGAGGAGGCGTCCTTGGGGCGCAAGGAGGAGGGGTGGTGCAGCTTGAGGTGGAGGAGGAGGAGATTTGGGGAAAAATGGGGAGAGGAGGTGGGGGTGGCGGCTCCAAGGGAGAGATGGGGCGCATGGGGAGGGGCAGCAGGTGGGGGCGCATGGGGAGGGCAGCAGGTGTGCTGCCCTAGCACACCCACATGGGCCCAATTCATCCCATCGACGGCCCAAATTGTTTCCCCACGGCCCGATCACCGGAAAGCGGCCCAAAACGACCCCGGAGAGGCCCGAAACGCGCTAAAACGCCAAACCGTAGGGTTCTAAATGTAAAAGATCACAAATTATCTCATTTACGACGTCTTATCACATTTTATCATACTTTTTAACATATCATCACCTAATTTCAAATCCCGACATTTTGTGGTGTCACATTCTACCCCCCTTCAACGAGATTCGCCTCGAATCTTACACGTCAACTCTAAAATAAAGTCCCCTATGGACTCATCTTCTTTCTTGAACTCAACACACCCACGCAAAGACTCAAACAGTAGCAGCGACAACTCAATTCTCCAAATCCATCTATTAACAAGAGTGACTTGACTTAGCTTAACTAAGCACAACTTGACATGATTCCTCATTTTCTTCAATCTCTATCATGAATCACAAACTCAGAATGACACAATCATCATGAAACACATTTTTTTTCACCATTAGTATTAAAGCAGTCAACCGAGGTTCCAAACTTGAACCCCAAAAGACCATTTTCGCAAAACCCCATCTCTTCCAATTATTTGACCCCTTTTCACAAGGAATCAAAATTTACTAATGTTATCTTCGCTCATAGCCTACATCAACCATACTTTCCTTTATTTGCCAACCACACTACACTTTTCATTCTATACTCTCCCAGGCATAACGCACACCCAGGGACATCTAGCTAAGACAATGTCCACGATAGAGCTATTTTTTTTTTTACATCACAGTTTCTATAACATTTGCTTCCACCAACGATACCTTCAACCAAATTCAAACCACGACATCATCAACCTCCATCATCATCCACCCTCATACCACTAATGTGCAGCACCTAGCCCAAGCTAGGACCGTATCTCACTACCAAAACTCAATTGGCACTTTTCCCCAAGAGGATGTCGTCCTCACAAACAATTCACACAAATAACGAAGCCCACGAGTATAGCTCTTAGATTATACTCAACAATAACCTGAGACCCTTCGTATTCTCACTCCTATCAATAAATCAAAAGAAGTACGATGCTTTTGAATCCAAGTAGACTACCTACAACAACTCGAACCTCAAAGCGCCACAACTCACTTTGGAAACAAAACCGATAACAATGAAAGACCACCCTTTTTCTTCTCCTAAGTCAAGCCACCAAGGAAAACTCAAATCTCCAATCAATGTGATACAATTCGCATCGGGGAGCACTCAAACAAATAGAGACTCCACACAATTCTTTTGACAGAAGTTCTCAACAACTAAAAACAACTCGACTCGCTTTCACCACAGCCAAACTTTTCATTTTAACCGAAACTAACATTTTGGAAGAGAACTGCCACAAAAACTCTCGAAGAAAGGGAAACTCAAATCCCTTGCATAACATAACCAAAATACCAGCATTTATCCATTCATTCCTTTTCATGCTAGAGAGCAATGGAAATCTCGATTCATGACACGAATGCGAATTCTTCAAGAGCACTCCGGATTAGTCATATGTCTCTATATGACTTTCTCACCGTCCTGGCTCAACAACTCTTTTATGCTAAAAAAAAAACGATGTCATGAATCTTTTTCACCATTCATTCGTCATGTAACCATGATACCCATTAACCATTCACAAAGAGACTTCATTCTCTTTGTCACATGATTGACCACCAACAACATCGATGGTTGCTCAAGTTCGCATAAACTACGACGGCGTTAACGAAAAATACCATATCGCATCACAACCCAACATCCATCAGACGCAATGCGTGCAAAACATCGCATTTTTACCAAAGCCAATAACGAGAAGATAGCATCAACTCTCAAATCAAACATCTACGCCTAATAACCGCTACCAATTCACTTAAAGAGAAAGGAAACACATTCAAAGAGGAACACTTTACCAACAAAATCACTTATGAAACAATCATAAGATTCACCTTTTTGAAACGCTCGCAAACACCACACACGTTTCCCAAATAAATCCAACTCTAGTCACGATAGAGTTACAATTTAAGCGCTTAACTCCAGGGTTACCAAAGATAAATCAGTTGAACGCTAAAGAGAGCACCCCATTCCAACGCCTTGAGTGTAAATCCATACTCATAGCATAGACTAAACAGATTAGCCCAAATCCAAAGATTGGCATGGTTCAATACCACGCCACATTTGGGACCCATAAGCCGGTTACTTCAATTACTACTCTTTCATCCATATTTCCAATCATCGGAGTCAAGTTTGTAACTTGGCAAAGCGCCACTTAATCGGGAGATTTTATTGCACACTAATCAAAACGCCTAAACAAAGCGCGAGCACTCCCAGAAAAATTTATACATTCATTTGAATCTGTAAACCTTCAAAAGAAAGCTCGACTCAAATCCCACCATTACTCGCATTCCAATACTCTTAGCCAATACGGATGTCACAATCACCCAAATCCTGAGAAGTCCAACACCGTTTATCACAAGTTACAACATCTGCTCTTGATAAAATCACTTTTCACTGTTCATATAACCACAATTGATTATATAACCAACGAACCATAGACCATATCTACCGTATGACAGTCATCAAGGAGAACCATGTTCTCACAACTCCAGCACAATTAACTTATCAGTTAATCCAACATAAGACGCATACCAACAACTTCTTTTGGTCTACTAACCACGACGAACCATTATTCATGCAACTTATTATCCCAAGCGTCGCACAACATTTCTTTACAACTATTCCGGCGTAATCAACAATTACCCTGGGTATAATCCCTAAGTCACATATTCCATATCACCAGTTCATTCCACCAATAATTAATACTAGCCACGCGACATGTTCTCCACTAGACATCCCTCATAAATACGGATCCCAGACAGACATCTATCAAGAATAATTCAACCTTTCCTACAATCATTCCATATATCCTCATTAATCGATTACACGTATTTTAAGTCATATTGTTGACCCACAATATTAACTGACCCACCAGCTACAATGGGCAGAATTTCACACCATCTTTTTGCTATAACAAGTTCATCAACCGAGACATTCTATGCTAACTAATCTCAAACATCCACGTGAATCACGCACCCAACTCTTAAGGAAACCATAATTGCTCCAGAAAAGAACAACACCCAAAACACCTTTCCTTCCGGAAAACTCAACCATAAATCACAAGAGAAGTCAACTCTTAAATTCCCAAATGCCGACATGCAACTACTCCACGACTCTCGAGATCAACAACTTCCGCGAAGGAAGATGGTTGCAAGAGGGAAAACCAAGCGATTAACCAATTTTTTTTCCAGATAAGGCCATAGCCCCAAACTTCAAACTTTCACGAAACAAACGGTTTTTCAAAGATGAATTCCCAAGCAAGTCATCATTGCGATCAAACACCACTTAGGCCCCGATAGCAAGATCTGGCACAACACCGCAATAACTCTTTTAAACCTCGAAAAAAAAACAAACACAAGAATAAATTGAAGTCTTTCTCCGTAAAGCAACCGATCAACCACATCCTTTCCGACAAAACCTTGACACCTAAATCCATGCGACTTAAATTTTTCATCGGAACTTCAATAACTTCCTTTCAAGTTGGAGAATGGTAACCCAAGAATCAATCTATAAGTTTCTCTATAAGGCAAACAACAAATCCCGTTAAGCTGACAAGGCGACCAAAAGAGGCGCATCCCGAAATTCTTCTTTTGTCTTCAACCAAAGAAGATAAAACCAAAACCACCAAAAGAACCATCGGTGAGTATCCCAAAACGAACACTTTTTCTTTTATTTCAACCAACCAAAAACCAACCAAAACCGTTCGTCAAAACGGCAAAGAAAATTCGGAGGGTCAATCCACAACTCTACTACTCGACTCCAACCAACTACCCAATCTACGACAGAAAGGATAAGCACTCTCCCAACAGGAGGTTAAAGTCCATCGGTGATGGCACTACCCGCCACACCGTCAAACCCAACAATACTACAAACAACGAAGGTGACCGAAACCCCTTTTCGCACCACAACCCACATAATCTCAATTGTATCAACACAATCAATTCTTTCATAAACATAGCAACATATATTACCAAATGTAACATTCAACAACAAAGCTTAAATACAACATTTAAGCGTAAAGCAATAGTACCCATACCCATTCCTACTGTGCAACAAAGTGTGTCAAGTTTTAAATTAATTATTCCACTTACACAAGTTTTAATGTTGCTATCCTATGGCAAAGTTTTAAGTAAAACCTAAGCCATGTTTCTAGGTTATTCCACTTCATATTTTAGTTGAACCTATAGTTATGACACTAAATACACATTCCAGGGACCTACAACCTGGCTCTGATACCAACTGTAACACCCCAGCTTCTACTAAGCCCAGAATGTCACCAAACATAGACCATAACACATTTAATACCATGATTTAAGATAAATTACAGCAAGTAATCATTTCGAATAATTGAAAAATTTCGACAGCATCTCCTTTGTTTTAGCATGAAAATGATCGACATAGCATCATATCAATTTATAAGACAAACAGGATATCAACATGCAGTGACAATAATAGCTAATCATCAACTAACACATCAATAGACATCGCTAACAAAAGAATAGGCATCAATTTAAGTCTAGGAAGATATAACAATTCACTCCTTAGCCCCACATGATTCACATGAGGGAAACAACCAACATTAAGACCATAAACTAATGATTATTGCAATACTTATTGCAGTGTCTCCAAAAGAAGGTGAATTAGCTAGATTGTGATACTACGTGGAGGAGTGTAGCTAAATCCCTTTCCAGCGCCCGATTTCATGGTACCTAAAGAAACAAACAACGAAAACACAAGCGTGAGTTCATCACTCAGCAAAGTGTATTGCAATGGAACAACAAGGATCAAGACAACAAACCATCATTCCAGTCTCCACCGTTATATCACAACACATCACATTTAACATAATTTACAACCTTTAAAACAACATGGTAATCATCTCATGAGCATCTCATGAGTACTCTCATCATCATCTCATAAACACCTTCATTTATGAAATTCATTCATGCAATGCAATGCACATGTCTCTGGAATACTCATACCGGTATGGTTGAGTGCACACCCGTCGGCATGCACCCTTTCCCCCTTCCATCCCGAAGATGGAGGGTGCCTATCACTCGCTTCCGTTCACCTCAGTGAAGGAATCACGATGTAGGACTTATTCGAAAGAATAGCCCCGGACTAGTCATAACAGTTCTCACCGCCCCTACCGGAATAGTTATGACTTATCTCACCGGTCGGCCATGAAAATATGCCATGTATGCAAAATGGACAGCAACGTAAACATGAATAGAAATATTGCATATCAACACTTGGCATCTTAACATGTAGGACCGTACCCAACAATCGACGGAAACCGTACAAAACATGGCATGCGAATCATTCATCTACGACAAGCATATGTAATCATGGCATGAGGTCACCATATCATTGATATCATTTAATTCATGGCCTAAGAACATCATATCAAATATAACTTGTAAACCATGGCAACACAACATGTTATCTATTCCAAATGCCATCAAACCAATCTAGCAACACATAAAGCACACAATCCACACAATACACTTGCCTTCAACCACGGGCAACGGAGTGACGAGAGGTTGAGGGCACTCCTGGAGGCACACCACCTGCAAACACGTGCCACACACTCAATTCGAGTCCACAAAACAGCACACATAAATCCGGCTACCCCGACTTCGCTTACAACTCCTAAAATCAGAAAACAGCAAATCTGTCCCTTCGGGACAGCAGCCTTCCGACTATCATAACTTCTGTTCTAGGACACCAAATTAAATAAACAAGTACACCCTCGCTTAGCTTAGGAAATTTCCCAACTTTTTCTAGTTATAGGGAAAGACTGATTCGGACTCTAAAGTTGTTTAATCTAACGTTGAACACGAACTGTCTCAATCTCGTCACAGATTTGACAGCGCTCGGTAAAACAGGCATAACTTCTAAACGGCTGGGCGGAATTTCAATTTCTTTATATGCACGGAAAGATAAGGAAATTATCTACAACTTCCTAAAAGTCCGTACGGTCAGATTCAAACTAGAAATTGGCGAAAACGCCTGCCCTAGCTCGGGTTCCCAATCTGCCCGAACTGGGACGCGAATACAACTCTAGTTTTCATTAGATCTAACCCATGGCAGCACCTCCCTTGATCTAAAAACATGGTAATCACCCTCTATAGCAGAATAAGAACTACCCCACAAGATCCCCCCATTACCTTCTTCGAGGAACACGAATCGACGGCCGAATCTTCGCGTTCCTTCCCCGGTTTTCCTCCCACGCGCCGATCCCGTCCAATCCACTCGTCGCGGAGCTCCTCCATGGCAAGGGCAGCAGCGGGGCAAGTTGTGGCAGCGAGGAGGCGTCCTTGGGGGCGCAAGGAGGAGGGGGTGCAGCTTGAGGTGGAGGAGGAGGAGATTTGGGGAAAAATGGGGAGAGGAGGTGGGGGTGGCGGCTCCAAGGGGAGAGATGGGGCGCATGGGGAGGGCAGCAGGTGGGGCGCATGGGGGAGGGGCAGCAGGTGTGCTGCCCTAGCACACCCCCACATGGGCCCAATTCATCCCACTGACGGCCCAAATTGTTTCCCCCACGGCCCGATCACCCGGAAACGGCCCAAAACGACCCCGGAGAGGCCCGAAACGCGCTAAAACCCCAAACCGTAGGGTTCTAAATGTAAAAGATCACAAATTATCTCATTTACGACGTCTTATCACATTTTATCATACTTTTTAACATATCATCACCTAATTTCAAATCCCGACATTTCGTGGTGTCACATTTTCTTTTAGCTAAAACCCTAGAAAACCAAGTCGTAGTGCTCAACTTTTGTTAGCTGAGTTTCTAAACCTAGGTTAGGTGCAAGAGTTCTCGTTAGTGCGAAAACTGAGATTAGAAACCCTAAATACGTTTTTATCGGATAGATTAGGTTAAATGTCGTTTTCGTAGCTTTTGGAATTAAACTTTGGAACCCTAGTTCCAAAAGCTAGTAAAAGGACCCTTGAACGTATTCGACGTCGTTAAAGTCCGAGTTTCGCAAAAGGAATCGAGTTTGAATTCGATTCGGGGTGAAAGTCGGAATTTAGCCTAAATTAGGACTCTAGAGTTTCTCGGATTAGGATGTAGGCCAAACGAGGTCGGAACCACGTGTGGTCTGCATAAATGGGTCCTTGTTATCTCCGAGAACCCATCCATGCAATCGCCGCGAAATTCCAAAGTCGTTTGTGCGAAAACCTGTTTTCTGGAAAATTCAGTCGACCTATGGCCGGCACTACCGACGTGGTAAGTCCGGTAACGCCGCTCAGGCCGGCACTACCGACCCTTGCGGCCGGTACTGCCGGGCTTAGGCCGGCACTACCGCTCCCGCAACGCCGGTAGTTATTTTCCAGAGAGGTCCCCGTTTAGGTTTCGTAGCCGCCGGTACTACCGACCCTTAAGGCCGGTACTACCGATTGTAGGGCGGCACTACCGGGGTTTGTACACCGGTACTGCCGGTCTCCAATTCAAGTTTTGATTTTCGTTGAGTTGTCTCTCTTGTGTTCGCTTATTAGTTGTTGTCCGCTTCTTTGAGCCTTTTGCCTTGTTCTCATTGGATCTTAATCGTTTCCTCGTTATTTCTTTTGTCGCGCTTTCGTTTAGACGTTGACGCCACGGGAGCAGTTGGCGAGGATCCGGACTTCGACCCAGAGGACACGCAAAACTCAGAGCAAGCAGGCAAGCACCCCTAGTTTAAGGGATATTTAAATGGTGGGGATAGGTAGTTACCCTTAAGGTTGGATGGCTTATCTCAATCTCGTTGTTACCCTAAAATCCTTGAGTAACCCTAGTTTAAGGGTAGGCGCTATAATAAGTGTTGCCGTGGAATATAAGTCTAATAGTTGCATATGCTTAGCCCAGCTTTAGACTGATTGAATAATGATCGGTGGACTCAGTCAATCAAAGATTTTCGATACGTTATTAGGATTTCGGAAATGATGGTTTTTGGAAAAATAAAGGCTATGTTGGTAAAAGATGAAAAAGGAAAAGGTGTATGGTGATTTATGCTGGACGGATGATGGGAGGTCTCGTGTGTGCAAACCTAAGGACTGAACTTGACGTTTTTAACCAAGTCCTTTCGTACAACCACATGTGCTAGTATGGGATAGCCTAAACCTAGTACAGGAGTTGGAATTTGATCTTGCGCCGTGGCGGAGTCGAAGTAGTTGGGCAATGCCGATGTCTTTGGTATTGCTTAGAATACTCCCTCACCACGCCGCAGTGTTGGAGGCTTTCGTGAAACAACGGTGGATGCTTTCTTTGAGGGTAAAGGCACGATGGGCTGTTAGCCATCGTTGGATCCGTGTGGGTGAATCAGGTTTGGAGTGTACGGTACCCAACCACCCTAATTTTAGGGGGGTACTCTCGCCTGGCCCGGGGGTACTCTGTGTGGGTGAGTGGAGCCCCCACCCAAAGCAAAGAGCGCACATCGCCGGGGCTGACGCAAGGCTAAATGCCGACAATTGGAAAAGTTTCGTCACAATCTAGCAAAGCGGATACGGTATGTATCGCGTGGCATGGTTGAAATGATTGCTAGAATGAGTCATGTGGGTAAAGTGTGCATTCTCTGCAGAGATTAAACAAACTAATCGATTAGCCGTGCTCACGGTCACGAGCATCTTGGGTATTTCCTGTCAAGTATAGTAATTTTGGTTTTGATTTCTGAAAAGGATTAAATTTCGGTAGATCTTTTAAACGATGGCCTGTGTTATGCAAATGTTGAGTTGTTGAACTCAAAGATTGGTTGGTTTGGTGATTTGATCAAGCTGGTGGTGATTCCTGTTGCCATGTGATGATGGTGTTGGTTATGTTGAAGGAAATGATTCCTGTTGCCATGTGATGGTGGTGTTGGATATGTTGGAGGAATTTGGATGTTGAATGAAATGTGCAATTACATTATGTATTGTTGTACTCTCATTTACTAAATGTTTTATAAACAGTGCAGTATTCCAATCTATTAGTCTATTGCAAATAACTTCAGCTTCATGCAAAACTGAACTAGAGTAGCAACCATCTTCATTGTTCAACCTGCATTATTATTATACTTGTAAACAATAAAGTCTTGCGAGTACATACGTGTACTCATCGTTTGCTCTGAAAATTTGCGTGAGGAGCAGAAGATGCAGGTGAGGAAGAAGGTGACCAGAGTTCGATGACCAGGCGTGGGTGGTGCGTTTGACGGCTAAGCGGAGCTAGTTGCTCGCCCGGTTACTGAGGGAATGGAGGCACACCGCGGCCGCTTTACTTTTGTTTCTCTGATGTTTTTCTCTTCAGTTTACTTTAAGCCAATCGGCATTTTGTAAACAGGAACAAGTTGTAATATTATTATCTACCATTGTAATATATTACCTCTGCCCTTGTACTACGTTCGTTTGGATGAGACTCTCCCTTCTCAACATGTGACGCTAGCCTACTGATCCAGGGACTAGTGGTTATCACATGGTTGCGGGAAGCTCAAATTGGAACCAATTGGGTAGCATGTGACCTCATTCGAGTATCGTGCTAGCCAAGTGATTTCAATCTGAGTGCAATCGTGATGCCGTGATCGTTACGTTACGGGTTGCGTGATTAACCAGGCCCACGCAACAAGAATGGAGTATCATCATGCAGGGCAGGAGCCCCACAACCCACCTTCAAGAAGTTCAAGGGAGGCGGGGCTCCTCCTCGGAGTCTAAGATGAAGCCGCCCGATCGTCTTCCTCGTGAGCGGTGTTCATCCTGTGCCGGGCAGGCATGATGTGCTTCAAGTGCGGTGGTGAGCACCGTGCTTGAGTGTGGTTGGACCGAGTTGCAACCACCTGTGGCAAGCCTGGCCACATGGGGACGAAGTCTGCTGGATGAATCCGGTAGCATTATCAAGTGGGAGATGGTGCCTTCTCTTCCCACTCCGGTAGCGTCTTCCGGAGGATCGGTGCACATGATGGCTGCTCCTGCTCCTCACCGCCCTTTGCACAGGCACCACCGGCTGCTTCGGGTGCCCACAGCCGTCTGCTTCTCCAGCTTGCCTCCTCCATCACCGGCTCTGTTGGGGCATCGGTAGGAGTCGGGGCTCCTCCTATCCTGGCGCCACCAGAGTGTACGCCTTGCCGACCGCCCGAGTCGGTAGGGCATCCAGAGGTGGTTTGGTACTCTGCTCGTGGACTCCGTTGATGCCTTTGTTTTGTTTGATTACGGAGCATCCTATTCCTTTGTGTCGTGCGAGTTTGCTAGTAGAGCTAAGTTGGGAGTTCGATGGATTTACGAGTCCGTGTTAGTCGGTTCTCTGGGGTTTGATTGCTAGCTCTTTGGTTTGCCGGGTTGCACCATTGCCATTGATGATGAGGTTTTCTTTGCCAATCTTATGGTGATCCAATTGGCTCCCTTTGATGTCATTTTGGGCATGGGTGGCTGCATCGATCTGCCGTGCCAAGATCTGTTGTTTCTGGAAGACGGTAGCCTTGCAGGCCCTGTCAGGGGTAGAGTTGACCTTTCAGGGTGGTATACCCTCCAGTTCCCTCTTTGCTTTGGCTAGTCTGTTTTCTGGTCACCGTTTGAAGCAGTTGGGTTTCCTCATGGCTATGTCAGAAAAGCCATCTTCTTCAGTTTCCATTGAGGAGATTCCTGTAGTGAAGGAGTTTGTTGATGTGTTCCCTGACGAGTTGCCTGGTTTACCTCCTGTGAGGAATGTGGAGTTTCGTATTGACCTTGTTCCTGGCACTCGACCTATTTCTATCTCTCCATACCGCTTGGATCGTCTTTTTCAAGATGAGTTGAAGAAGCAGTTGGAGGATCTGTTGGCCAAGGGCTTTATTCGGCGTAGCATTTCGCCATGGGGAGCACCCATCCTCTTTGTTTCGAAGAAGGATGGAAGTTGGCGCATGTGCATTGATTATCGTGCTCTTAATCAAGTGACAGTCAAGAACAAGTATCCTTTGCCTCGCATCGAGGATCTGTTTGATCAACTGAAGGGAGCAAAGGTGTTCTCCAAGATTGATCTTCAGTCGGGGTACAATCAGATCCGTGTGAGGGAGCAGGACATTGAGAAGACTGTTTTCTCCACTAGGTATGGGCATTATGAATTTAAAGTTATGTCTTTTGGACTAACTAATGCTCCTGCTGTCTTTATGGGGGCGATGAACAGTATGCTACACAAGTACCTTGATGAGTTTGTGGTAGTGTTCATCGATGACATTCTGGTTTACTCTAAATCAGAAGAGGAGCATGAGCAACACTTGAGGCTTGTGCTGAGCACCTTGAGGGAGAATCAGTTCTTTGCTAAGCTGAAAAAGTGCGAGTTCTGGATTTCAGAAGTGGGTTTTCTTGGCCACATCATCAATCCAGAGGGCATATCCGTAGATCCTAGCAAAGTCTCAGCAGTTTTAGATTGGAAGAGGCCTTCCAATGTCAAAGGTGTGCGTAGTTTCCTTGGGTTGGCTGGCTACTATCGGCGTTTTGTGCAGGATTTCTCTATCATTGCCAAGTCACTTTCGCAGCTGACTCAGAAGGGGATGAAATTCCAGTGGACTGCAGAATGTGAGCACAGTATCTGCACTTTGAAGGAAAAGTTAGTGACTGCTCCTGTTCTTACCCTTCCCGAGCCGGGGAAGCGCTTCACTGTCTATTCTGATGCTTCTCGGTTGGGACTTGGTTGTGTGCTCATGCAAGATGGCAAGGTGATTGCTTATGCTTCGAGGCAGCTGAAAAAGCATGAGCAGAACTATCCCACGCATGATCTTGAGCTAGCCGCTGTGGTGTTTGCATTGAAGATATGGAGGCATTATCTGTATGGCGAGTCTTGTGATATCTTCACTGATCACAAGAGCCTCAAGTACATCTTTACTCAGAAAGATTTGAACTTGAGGCAGAGGAGGTGGCTAGAATTGATAAAGGATTATGACCTCACAATCTAGTATCATCCGGGGAAGACAAATGTGGTGGCCGACGCTCTCAGTCGCAAAACAATGCCCCCTGTTGTTGATTGTCTTGTTGCTGATTTTGAGCGTTTGGGGGTATCCTACTGCTTTGCGGGGACCGTGCAAGCTGAAACTCAATTGATTCTTGAGTCAGCGATTCCCGAGCGTATGCAGGAGGCACAACAGCATGATCGGTTGCTCCAGTAGGTGAGGAAACGCCTTGAGGATTGCAAGTCTGGAGACCTTACCATTGATGATGTGGGAGCTTTGAGGTTTCAGGGTCGTCTGTGCGTGCCTCAGAAATCCCAAGTGAAAGAGGATATTCTGAAAGAGGCTCATCGCACCCCGTACACGGTCCATCCTGGGGAGACCAAGATGTACAGGGACTTGAAAAAGAATTTCTGGTGGAAAAGGATGAGAGTGGATATTGCTAAGTATGTGGCGTCTTGTGGGATCTGTCAGAAGATAAAAGCTGAGCATAAGCGTCCCGCTGGTCTGTTGCAGCCTTTGGAGATTCCTGTGTGGCCATGGGATGACATCTCCATGGATTTCGTGGTTGGCCTACCTCGTACTCCACGAGGGAAGGATGCTGTTTGGGTGGTGGTGGACCGTCTCAGCAAGTCTGCGCATTTCATTCCTATCCGCACTACCAATTCAGCGAGCGAGTTGGCTCCCATCTATGTGCGGGAGATTGTGAGAATGCATGGTGTACCCAAGACCATTATTTCTGATCGGGATGTGAAGTTCGTCTCCAAGTTCTGGGAGAGTTTGCAGAGTGCTTTGGGTACGCAGCTTCGCCTTAGTACCGCTTTTCACCCTCAGACGGATGGGCAGTCTTAGCGTACCATCCAGACTTTGGAGGACAAGCTCAGGGCCTGTGTGATGGCTTGGAAAGGTAGCTGGGAAGATCATTTGCCTCTTGCAGAGTTTGCTTACAATAACAGCTATCATTCCAGCATCCGGGCTGCTCCTTATGAGGTACTGTATGGCCGGAAGTGCAGATCGCCACTTGTTGGGATGCTGTGGGCGAGAGAGCAGTTCTTGGACTGGATTGGGTTCAGCAGACTGTTGATCGCGTGTCGAAGGTTCAGCAGAACCTTCTCGCAGCGCAGAGCAGACAGAAAAGCTATGTTGATGTGAGGCGGCGAGATTTGGAGTTTGAGGTGGGTGATAGCGTACTCTTGCGAGTATCTCCCACCAAGGGTGTGGTGCGTTTTGGCACCAAAGTAAAGCTCAGTCCGAGGTTTGTTGGGCCATTTCCTATCATCGCCCGAGTTGGTAGGCTGGCCTATCGTCTGGAGCTACCGGAATCCATGCAAGGTGTGCATAATGTGTTCCATGTCTCGATGTTGAGGAAATACTTGCATGATCCGGAGTTGGTGGTTCCGTTGGAACCATTAGTGCTTGAGCAGGACCTCACCTTCGAGTCCCATCCTGTGGAAATTCTGGGGACTTCGGAACGAGTGATGAAGAACAGGACGCTTAAGTTTGTCAAGGTCCTGTGGTCACATCAGACCGAGAGAGAAGCGACTTGGGAGCTGTAGTCTCGCATGTGCGAGAAGTATCCCGAGCTTTTCGCCTCAGGTACGTGATGTGTAACATGGCTATCTTCGGTTTTGCTGGGTTGCGTGTTGGTGCGTTTTAGATTCGAGGTCGAATCCTGTTGTAGGGGGAAGAATGTGACACCACGGAGTGTCGTAACCTTATTTAACGTGCATGATAAGGTCAAAAACAGTATGAGATGAGGAAATAAGGTTAAAACCATAGGATTTGGAGGTTAATAGCGTTTTCGGGCCGTTTCCGGGGTTTTGGGCCTTCCCGGGGGATTTTGGGCCTTAAAGAGGGGGTTGTGGGCTTTGGTGGGATGGATTATGAGTCCATGTAGGACTAGGATTTAGAGTAGGGGCTGGTAAAAGGGGCTCCTTGCTGCCCTTGGGCACCTCACCCCCCCTTTGGTGCGCCCCCACCACCTCTTCCCCCCATTGCCTAGCCTCCCCCCTTGTGTTGGCCGTGCCGCCCCCCCTTGCTCTCTCCTCTCCACCTCTCCTCCACCCCCTTGCTGCCCTAGGGTGGCCTCCCCACCCCTGCTTCCTCGTGGATCCATCCGAGGAGCGAGGAGCGAGGAGATCTATTGGAGTTTTCGTACGTCGGGCAAAGGTATCATCATGGGAATCCTTGGGGTTGATCTAGGTACTGTTATTAGGGTGTTTATCAAGTTTTTAGATCAATTTGAGGTGCTGGATTTGAGTAATTTGGGTTAGATCTAGATGTTGCCACGTTTCTGTTTTGGGACAGCATGAGCAGTCGACATAGGGTTCACGTTTTCGCCAATTTAGATTTGGAATCTGTCCATACCGATGTTGAAGAAGTTGTAGATAATTTCATTATCTTTCAGTGGACATAAAACACGTTAAATTTCGATCAGCCGTTTGAAAGTTATGACTGTTTTACCGAGCGTGTTAAAATCTGTGACGCGATTGGAACAGATCACGGTAATATGTAGATTAAGCAACTTTAGATTCCGAATCAGTCTTTACCTATAACTAGAAAAAGTTGAAAAATTTCCTAAGCTACGTGAGGATGTACTCATTTAATTGATTCGGAGTCCCAGAACTCAAGTTATGCCTTTTGCAAGGCTGCTGTCCCGACGGGACAGAACCTCTGTTTTAGGTTTTGCGAGTAGTTCGCAATGTCGGGTTAGATGGGGGTTTGCGTACTGTTTTGTGGGCATTATTGTGAGTGTGTGATACCTATGTGCAGGTGGTGCGACTCCGGGAGTGCCTTCTACTTCCCGCCAATCCGTTGCCCGTGGTTGAGGCAAGTGTGTTGTAATGAATAACGAATTGTAGGTTGCTTGTTGAGATGAGATGAAAGATGGATTACATGTTATGATCAATTGCCATGCTTTAATGTTTTCCTATGATATGATGAATATGCTATGATGCCATGTGTTAGATATACATGTTTATTATGATGATGGCATAGTTGCATACATAGCATGTTACATGGCCCGGGCGGTGAGAAAGTCATAACTAGTCCGGGAAGGTCGGTGAGAAAGTTATGACTAATCCGGAGAGCCAATGAGTAAGTCCTACATCGTGATTCCATTCACCGCGGTGAACGGAAGTGAGGAGTAGGCACCCTCCATCTTCGGGATGGAAGGGGGGAGAGGGTGCACACCGACGGGTGTGTACTCAACCATACCGGTATGAGTTTCCAAGGAGACATGAGCATTGCATTACATTGCATACATAATGATGATGATATTGTTAAGTGTTCATGAATGAGATGATATACATGATGTGAGATATTATTGCCATGAAGTGTTCTTGTTGTATCATTACAATATGCTTGCTGAGTCTTTGAACTCACGCTTGTGTTTTCTTGTTGTTTTAGGTACCATGAGATCGGCATGCGGGAAAGGGAAATAGTCACACATCTACAAGTAGCTTCACTCATTTTGAATCCACAAGTCATTCAATTAGCTTTGATAATAAACTGCGTGTGATGTTTATCGTTTTAAGGTTTAGTTTTGCTATATGAGAGTTCTATTGTTCATTTGACACTCGGAGACATTAAGTGCTTGATAATAGTCTTATATCGTCATTAAGACTTTAATTATTGCTGTTTTAGCTGTCTCTCATATTGCCTTATATTGCTATATTGTTGTTGCTCCTTCAATTCGTGTTAAAACAAAGGAGATGCTGCCGAAATCTCGGTTTTTAGCATATGTACCTTTGCTGGAATTTTTATGATAATTGTGGTATTTAGATGTTGTTTAGCTTATGTTTGGTAGCATTCAGGTATATTAAATGCCGGGGTGTTACAGGGAACGCCTCACTAACAAAATCACTTTATAAAACATTCATAAAATCCACCTTTTTGAAGCACTCGCAAACATCACACACATTATGCAAATAAATCTAACTCCAGTCAAAAAGAGTTACAAATTAAATCTCAAGAGTTTCCAACACAACCCACTATGTCCATTTGCTTCCGTTAAAATTTATTCCAAAGATACTTCAGGGTGAATGCGAAGGAGCGCGATCCACTCAAAAACTTTTGGGTGTAAATCCATACTCATAGCACAAATTAAACAAAATAGCCAAAACCAAAGATTGGCACCAATAGCTACGGGTTTTAGGGAAACTCGGAAACACAACACAAGGAATACCTTGACTGAAGGCATTCAACAAAAATGGCAAATAACCACACCAGTTCAAAAGGTTTTAAACAACAGCTCAGCATGAAACCCACCATAACTTGTATTCCACTACACTTACCATTTAAGCATTCAATAATCACTATTTACTCATCAAGAGAGTCGAACCGAATTTAACAAAATTTACATAACAATTTCTTTCTCTAGTTACCATTCCTAACACTTCTAATTAAGGTTTAAGATGCTTATCACAAAGGCACCCAACCAAGACTACATTGACATGATCCCCACGGATCACCAAATCATATAACAACGTATTCTATATTTCAAACATAGTACTTCAACAGCTACTTGAGCATGGTCAACCTATCAAGTTTATACTATCCGTACGTCAAAACCATGACAATTGAAACTTGTCCAATCAATAAAATGACTTCAACAAATAAGTAATATCTCTACAAGATAAAATTCATAAATAGGATTCTAAGATATGCATTCATTAAGGTTAAAATCTTGCATCATGATTATTATCCATTATTCATCCATCACAACATGCACTCGACATAATACCACAGTTTTACACTTTTCTTCTATTGGATCAATGGTTTCCAACAACTAACAACACTACCAAGGCTGAGCGTAGCTCAGTGGCTAGAGCGTGTTGAGGACTGAGCGTAGCTCAGTGGCTAGAGCCTGCGGTGGGCAGGCTGGCCACCCGGGTTCGAGCCTTGGCTCGGCAGTGCTCACCAAAGCCGCTGCGTGGAGTGTGTGTGTGTGGGTGCGTGTGTTCGCTTCTGTAGCTCAGCAGTTGTTTCTCTCCTTCTTAACTGTAATGCCAGAGCTCCTGGCCATAAAATTCGAAAAAATAAACCACATTGTTACCTACTACATAGCACGGACATAAACTTTTCTAAACACTTTCATGGGGCACGGACTCTTGACAAATAGGATGCAACTCAACTTTTAAAGATAACCACAACTCAAGAACCAGAACGAACACCGATAGAAAATTTCTCCTTTCCAGGCAAGGAAGAAAAACAAAACTCCAACAGAAATGCAGGAGAGCTCAACTCTCAAATTCCCAAATTTGCCCACAAAACTCTTCAAGAAATCTCAAGATCTATACTTCCAAGAAGGAAGAAGGATGCACCAGGGAAAATCAAATGTTCATTAAATCTTTTTCGATAAAAGATTCAAACTTAGCTCCACGACCTCAAGGCCTGCACAAGGGGAAACTCCAACACTTTTTCTTAGATAGGGAGAACATCAACCACAAAAGTTTCCTCCTCAAGACAGTCCGTAATGACCAACAAAACCGGTGTCATAGCAAAAATAGCGACCAACAGAAGCGCAACACTAGACTCTTCTTCTTCGTCTTCAACCAAGGAAGACAAAACCACATACCGCATACGGAACAATCCGCGAAAATCCAAGACCAAACACTATTCTTTTGATTTCAATCGACTAAAAAAAATAAAAAGACCAACCAAAACCGACCGTCGGAACGGTGAAAAGCATCCGAAGGATACCACCATCAACTCTTCTATTTGTCTCCAGCCAACTACCCGATCTACGATAGAAAAGGTAAGCACTCTTTCCCCACAAGGGATTCATAGTTCTTCGGTGATGGCTTTAACCGGCCATACCGTGAAAACACACCCTTACAAAATTTTAGTTAAAACCTAAGCCATGTTTCTAAGTTATCCCACATCACATTTTAGTTGTAACCTAAGGTATGACACTAAAAAAAACATATTCCAAGGACCTACAGCCCGCTCTGATACCAACTGTAACACCCCGGCATTTAATATGCCCGAATGCTACCAAACATAGGCTAAACAACATCTAAATACCATAAACTAAGGTAAATTCCAGCAAAGGACTAAATGCTAATACCGAAAATTTCGGCAGCATCTCCATTGTTTTTCCATGAATTGAAGCAACAACAATATGATCACAGGTATAGTACAAAGAATGACATCTAAATCATCAATAATAAAGGTTCTAGCGGCAGTATAAGACTAGAATAAAGATTCCAACCATCTCATGAGCCAAACGAAGTAAATGAGGAAACCAAGCACACAAATTAACCATCACAATTTAATGGAAGGAACATTTCATTGTTTATATGTGTGATGCTAAGTGATGACGTGTGACTAGCTCCCTTTCCCGCATGCCGGTTTCATGGTACCTAAGAAAAACAACATAAACACAAGCGTGAGTTCATCACTCAGCAAGTATATTGCAATGGAACAAGAAAATACATTCCAATACCTTCATCACCACTTTTCACATACGACATCATACACATCTCATATTCATAGTGTAAGCATATCATTGACATCATCATAAATCATCATCATATAACATCCTCATATAATGCAATGCAATGCGATGCACATATCTCCTGGAAACTCATACCGGTATGGTTGAGTACACACCCGTCGGTGTGCACCCTCTCCCCCTTTCCATCCCGAAGATGGAGGGTGCCTACTCCTCGCTTCCATACACTGCGGTGGATGGAATCACGATGTAGGACTTACTCATTGGCTCTCCGGAATAGTCATAACTTTCTCACCGACCTTCCCCGGACTAGTTATGACTTTCTCATCGCCCGGGCCATGTAACATGCCAAGTATGCAAACATGCCAACATCATAAATAACTTGTACATTAACACATGGCATCATAACATAATAATCATATTCATCATATTATTGGCAATCATTAAGGCATGGCATGTTGTGAGGACCCCTCTTCCTATACCGTACTGTACGCCGTCTACTGTGGCGTATAGCACCGTATAGCAACAGAAGCCTCGACACCGAAAATCTGAATCTAAAAAAAATTCGATCGACGGGATCGAACCCTTAGCTTCAGACCCGGTGCCTGTACGCATCCGATACCGGTTCCCTGGATCAGTAGCCCAGTATCGCGTACCAACAACACGAGTATCAATGCACAAAGTAATGAACTAAAGTTAAATTACATAACTGGGTGTAAATCTTGTACATACACATTACAAAATCCAAAAGTAGAATAATAGCGGAAGCAAAAGAAACACTAAACCAGCGCAGCTGGCCTGACAACCCCACAGGCTACTGACTGGAGGAAGGACCACAACCGCCGCACAGCTCGCAGAACAGAGGACCACCTGAGCCATCCGGATCACCATCGGAACCATCCTCTGAGACAAGGTTAGTAAACAACAGCAAAGCAACGGTGAGTACACGTATGTACTCGCAAGTCTTTAGTGTATGGAAATATAGTTAAATGCAGGCTATTTCAACAGGAATAAGCTTCTATACTAGGTTGATTGCATAAAGCAGCATTTATTTGTAAACAACATTTAACAACCGATAGCATTAGTAATTGAAAGAGCATTTGACATAAAACATATTTCACAGTATATGTATAATGTATATTATCCCAACCGGTTCGCCATTCCTGCTCGAATGCAACCGATGGGCTAGATTGTCGACTCTATCCATCAAACACTTCCTTTCCATTCGAGACTCACACTTTTTCAGAAGAAGACACAAAAACAAACTTCTATACTCTCCATACTTATCTGGGCTAGATGCTCTTAACCGTGAGCACGGCTAATCGATTAGTTTTACTTAACACTTCTGTAGAAGTTGCACACATTCCCCACATGGGTCTATCTAGCAAGCGTGTTGCCACGTCGCGCGATACTTTTCAGTACCCGACTCTTGCAGATTGACCATGCCGTTCCCATCATCGGTGTCAGCCAGACATCAGCACAATAGCGTGATCCCACCCTGGCGGATTTAGGCGGCCGTACGCTGCAGCGCAACACGGGGTATCCCTTGCCCCGGGCCCCATTACCCCACGAGTGGCACTATTGTTGCAGCGGGAACCCACAACACCCCCTTCTTCTGTCCAATGGATGACAGAAGTCCCTTCCGAGAACCCCGCCAGTTGCAGACCTGTCAACTGCGCAAGTTCTCATCTTGCTCTTCGGCCTACCAACAAATCTGGCTATCCCCCGAAGTCAGGTACATAGGCATTCTGCCCCAGTTCAGTTCATGTGGTTGCGCGAGACTCACCCAGCATTAACTTTGAGTTCGGTCCTTATATTTTTGTTGACTCGGGCAAGGACTCCAATCCTAACCACACCATCACCTTCACATTCTATACCTCCTCCCCGAGTCATTTACACCACTCATTTTTATCAATTAACCATTAACCATTTTGACTCAATTCATTTTGAAATCATATTTTGATTGATGAGTGTAACTGCCAAGGATAGACTCAAATCTATTGCATTGACTAAGCATATGCATTTATTAACATTTTATACCCAAGTGACATTTATTAAGTTGCCTAACCTCTACTAGGGCTATCAATGTGACCATGGGAAATAGATTAAGGAAAACCACCAATTTGGGTTATATCTACCATTCCCACAAACTAGCACATTTACTGAAATTAAACGCATGCATATAGTTTGATAAATCAAAGTAAACATCGTAAAATATTGGATCAAGATGATCAAAGGAGGTGCTTGCATGTCTGCTGCTGCTCTGATGGATCCGGGACGAACTCAGGATTATTCGAGGCGACTCCGGACTCACTCGTCTCTAATCGAATAAAAACATCAAAAACAGCGAACAGAGAAATAAATTAGCAAAAAGTGACTTTAGAAGCATAAACACCAACTTAACATCAAATAGAACTCATCTAGACACTAAGAAAGCAAAGAAACGAAACAAGCGAGAAAAATGGCGAAATCGCGATTCGAAACGGCGATTTCGGCGAATTTCTCGCCAACTTGAACAAAATGCGCAAAATAATTTAAAATTCAACTAAATTTTGTTAAATACCTAGAATTAGGTATAATACACCTAATGGAACTTACGGGAACTCGTTTGGATTTAAAACGAACAAACGGAAGCCAAAACAGTGAAAATCAATACACAAAATGCTGAAAAATCAGAAAAAAGAAAAACGACACTATTCACCGTAACGCAAGAGCCATTTCTGTCCAGAATCCATTCGAACGACTTGCGACCGATTCCAGCGACTCCACTAGGTACTTTAGGATGTCTAGGACCTATCTGGACCTTGCCCCTTGAAAATTCACTTAATTTGCATCGACATCCGATCGAATGCGCAAATTAAGCCGAGGTTTACGCCTCGATTCGCACAGGGTCAGAAAACGGCTCAAACTCGATTCCATTCTTGCGAGGAGCACGTTTTCGACTCTACTAAGTCTAAATGAACCTAAATGACTCATTCCGACAGCTAATCGCGAAGAAACCCCTAAATGTGGAATATGGCCAAAATGGCTATTTTGCTCAAAACGAGCAATCTCGCCCAAAAGGGCCGTTTGAGCTGAAATACCGCGAGACTTGTTTTAAGCCCTCGGCTAGTTGCTTAGGATACTTACGACCTATCGGAGCCATTCCCCAAAGATGGATGACTTAATCTTCTCGACTTTTGATCAATTGCCCGCTTAACTCCGGTAATTGCAGAAACGGCAAAAGTCCGAAAAGTGACCTGAATGCGATCCAAAACACGCGGGAAGCATGCTATCGACCTTAGTGACCTTAAACGAAGCTAAACAAAGCTAAATGCCTTAAACGGCTTGTGAGGCCTATAATTACTAAAATAAAATGCAAAGTGCTAAAATGCAAATCTAGCGATTCTAACTGCTTTTCTAGCCTCTAAGGGGACTAATGGCAAAGTCAATACATGCCTCAGAGCTCTAAGATTTTATGAAATAAAAGTAAATTAAAAGAGACCTAGAGCTAACAACTTGTAGCAGGTTTTGACGAAACTTAATTTCGACTCTTCTGATCGCAACCAGGGCTATCAGAAGAGCTAATGGAGCTATCGTTATACGCTATGGACCTACGGTCCAATGTAAAAATAGTTAACACCTAAATGAATAAAATAAATTTCGGCCTAGCGAAATTGAATTCCGATTCCTTCGGTAGCGACTCTAGCCACCAGAACTGCTATGGGGAAAATCTATACATGCTATGCACCACTAGACCTCCGATAAATCGAAGACCTAGCGATGAACTTGAGCGAATACGAGGGTGACTAAAAGCTAGGTTGGCTATAGGATTAAATGAGCCTAACGATGATCTGAGTCTAGATTCTAAAGCACAATTGCCATGCGACGTGTCTAACACATGGAACCTAGTTTTGACCTAGGCTAGGGTTTGAGGGACATGATGCAATGCGGAGCTACAGGAGGGGAAACTCGTAGCTACGCAACGAGGGACGTCCCGGGAGCCGAGAAATCAAGTCAGATCGCAAAAGCACCACGAGAACTCCAAGAGACATCGATGAATCTCGATGGAATACTCACTTGAAGGGGTTGAGAAGATGGCGAACGCGATGAGGACGCCAAATCCAGCCTCCGATTCGATTTTCGTCGGTTGAATCGCCCGGAATCCGCGGATTTGGGTGGCCTTCTTCTTCTCTTTCTCCTTCTCCCTTGCTTGGGACGTGTGGGATGGAGGAAATGAGGGTGGGCTGGTTTGAGGCTTGGAGATGGCTTAAAACACATGTGGGCACTATGCACTTATGGAGGGCATTTTGGTCAAGTGGCAGATTTTGAAGATTAAACCTTCCAAAGTTGATTTTTATCGATTCTAAGATATTTAGGAAGGTTTTTAGGTCAATTAAACACTTTTTCAACTCAATTTGCAATTAATTAAGTCGGGCGGTTAAACGTGACCACGATCAAAATTCACGAGCTCCGATTAAATAGAACCCTAACTCCTTTTGAAGATTTTTAAGTTCCCCAGTAAACTAGGTAATTTGTACTTCAAAAGGACAGAGGAGTGAGTATTTGGATCAAAGGCTAAGACATTATGGCAAGAGCTCGAAAACTGAATTCAATCACCGAAAACACTTGTCGGCGATTAAATGGGAAATTGATTTTGAGCGAAGTTAATTAAGTTGAAGGGTTCTTTTTGATCCCATTTAAGTATATACAGCTCAAATTGCAGAAGTACACAAGGACAGTGTATTATTGAACAGTGTTTGAGTACAAATGTACAGTGACTCGAGTATAGAAATACTCGGGATATTACACATGTGAACACATCATATATTCAATTTCAATCTCAACCAATCAAGCAAACTTCAACCCGCTACCCATTCCAATACACTTGCCTCAACCATGGCGACGGATTGGCGAGACGTAGAGGGCACTCCCGGGGTCACACCACCTGCACATAGGTACCACACACACAATCATGTCCACAAAATAGTACGCAAACACCCTTCTACCCAGACATCGCAAACTACTCGCAAAACCCAAAAACAGAGGTTCTGTCCCGTCGGGACAGCAGCCTTCCAAAAGGCATAACTCGGGTTCTAAGACTCCGAATCAATTAAACGAATACATCCTCGTGTAGCTTAGGAAATTTCCTAACTTTTTCTAAGTATATGGAAAGACTGATTCGGACTCTAAAGTGGTTAAATCTACAGAATACCGTGATCTGTTCCAATCACGTCACAGTTTTTAACACATTCGGTAAAACGAGCATAACTTTCAAACGGCTGGGCGGAATTGGACGTTCTTTATACCCACTGAAATGTATTGAAATTACCTACAACTTCTTCAACAGGCGGACGACCAAATTCAGAATCTAAATTGGCGAAAACCCAAACCCTAGGTCAACTGCTCATGCTGCCCGAAATAGAGAACGTGGCAAACTCAAGATTCCATCTAATCGACCCAACTACAGCACCACCAATTGATCTACAAACATGATAATAACCTTTAGAACAGATCATAGACCAACCCCAAGGATTCCCATGGCCATACTTTCGCCCGACGCACGAAAACCCAACGGATCTCCTCCCGGTTTGCGCGATCTCCTTCCTCGCTCCAAATCCACCGGATCTCCTCGTCGCGGAGCGCTCCAACGGATGGATCTTCGGGTTGGTGAGGTGGAGAACTCCCCTAGGGGCAGCAAGGGTGGTGGAGAGGAGAGGAGAGGGGTGGTGGTGCAATGGGGAGGATGGAGGAGGAGGGTGGCGCACAAGGGGGAGGGTGGCGGCTATGGGAGGGAGAGGAGGAGGGGGGCGCATGGGGGAGGGTTTAGGGCGCCCTAGGGCTGGTTGGCTGCCCCCTCCTCCCCTCATGGGCCCAGAAGCCTCCACTTAAGGCCCGAAAAGACCCCCCCCAAGGCCCAAGTTTCCCCGGAAAGGCCCAAAACACCCGAAAACGGCCCAAAAACGCGAATAAACCCCATACCTTATGGTTTCAACCTCTTATTCAATATTTCATAATGTGTTTGACCTCAATACTCACATTATATAAGGTTACGACACTCCGTGGTGTCACAGTCGGTGAGAAAGTTATGACTATTCCGGAGAGCCAATGAGTGAGTCCTACATCGTGATTCCATCCACCGCGGTGTATGGAAGCAAGGAGTAGGCACCCTCCATATTCGGGATGGAAGGGGGGAGAGGGTGCACACCGACGGGTGTGTACTCATCCATACCGGTATGAGTTTCTAGGAGATATGTGCATCGCATTGCATTATATGAGGATGTTATATGATGATGATATATGATGATGTCAATGATATGCTTACACTATGAATATGAGATGTGTATGATGTCGTATGTGAAAAGTGGTGATGATGGTATTGGAATGTATTTTCTTGTTCCATTGCAATATACTTGCTGAGTGATGAACTCACGCTTGTGTTTATGTGTTTTTCTTAAGTACCATGAGACCGGCATGCGGGAAAGGGAGCTAGTCACACGTCATCACTTAGCATCACACATATAAACAATGACATGTTCTCTCTTTTAGTTGTGATGGTTAATTCACTGAACTAAATTGTGGTTTTGATGCTTCGTTAGTTGTCATGAGTAAATGATTAGGCCATGTTTGACATGTGACGGATAGACTTATATCTTTAGTTGTATGGTGGTTGAATTTCTGATTAGTCATGTTATTGCTATCGTTCATTATGCTATCTTGACATGTTAATATTGTTGTTGCTTCAATTCATGGAAAAACAAAGGAGATGCTGCCGAAATTTTCGTTATTAGCATTTGCTCCTTTGCTGTAATTTACTTGTAATTGTGGTATTTAGAGGTTGCTTAGTCTATGTTTGGTAGCATTCGGGCATTTTAAATGCCGGGGTGTTACACTCCCTTCCCCGACTGCCGACCTCATGGTACCTAAAAACAACATAACACAACAAGCGTGAGTTCATCACTCAGCAAAGTGTATTGCAACCGTGGATGGAATCACAAGGTAGGACTTACTCAATGGTGCTCCAGATTAGTCATAACTTTCTCACCGACCTTACCGGACTAGTTATGACTTTCTCACCGACCGGGCCAGTTCTCATGCCATGTATGCAATTATGCCATAAACATAAACAACTTGCACATAACTCAACTAATCATTGCATAGCATCATAATAAACCATTTTCATCATATCATGGGCAAACACTAATCATGGCATGATATCACATCATGTAATCCATTTGCATCTAGTCAAGACTAGCAACATACAACACGCTACCCATTCCAATACACTTGCCTTCAACCGTGGGCGACGGATTGGCGAGAGGTTGAGAGCACTCCCAGGGTCACACCACCTGCACCAAGGTACCACACACTCAAAACGTGCCCACAAAACCGTACACGAACGATCCTCTACCCCGACTTCGCAAACTACCCCCAAAACCCGAAAACAGAGAATATGTCCCGACGGGACAGCGGGCTTCCAACTAGCATAACTCTAGTTCTAGGACTCCAAATGAAGTAAACGAGTACATTTTCTCGAAGCTTAGGAAAATTCCTAGCTTTTTCTAAGTATTGGGAAAAACTGATTCGGCCTCTAAAATTGACTAATCAACAGATCATCACGATCTGTCCCAATAACGTCATCGGAATTTCACGTTCTTGGTGTCCACTGAAAGGTATTGAAATTACCTACAACTTTCTCAACAGGCGGACGACCAAATTCCGAATCTAAAATCCCCGAAACTGCGATCGAAGTCGACTGTCTAGAATTGGCCGAGGCTACCACCCGCGACAAATCTAATAAACGACTTCATACCTGTAATGGCAGCACCCAAACACCAAAATTAATCATGCTAATCCACACCTAACCAGAACCACAACCCTACAAACCAAATCACCATTGCTTACCTTCCCTTGACGAACTTCCGGGTCGACGCATGTCTCCTCCTCGCGACCCGATCCTCCGTCCCTCCGCCGGAACCACCAGAAACGCCGAATCCCCGCGGATGGAACACTCCCGAACAGCACTATGGGGGCTATGAGAGGTGGACAATGAGGTGGGGAGACGTGGGAGGGGTGCAAAGGGAGAGGGAGAGGTGTGGCTAGGGGAGATAAGGGGGCGCATGTGGGAGGCAAGGGGCCGCATGGGGGAGGAGGCAATGGGGACGCAAGGGGGAAGCCCTAGGGTTTTATTGTAGAAAATTCCCCACATGGGCCAAGAAATCCCCCACCTACGGGCCAATAAAGTCCCCCAAGGCCCGAACCCCCGAAAACGTCCCAAAACGCGATAAAACACCATATCATAATGCCGTACTTGCTAAAGTCACATTCTGAGATGCCACATTCTCTCCCCCTTAACAGGATTCGACCTCGAATCCGAAGAACACCAGCTCGGAACACCAAGTCCACAAGGGATCCAAACTCAACTCCAAACTCCCTTTTCAACTTCATTCACAAAACCTTAATTTCATTTCTCAACCTGTCTACCACATCTCATTAATCTCAAGATGACGCAATCAAAACGAATCACATCTCTACCAATGGTATCTTTTAACAACCTCTCTATCAATAAATCACCAATGGTATCTTATTAATGACTGGGGTTCTAAACATGACCCCCTAAGAATCGATTACACAAAATCCCATCTCTTCCAATTATTTGACCCTTTTCACAAAGAATCAAAATTAATCAATGTCATCTACATACAAAGCCCACAAAGGCAATAATATCCTTTTTTTTCATTTCGACTACAAACCACATTATTGACATTCTATCATCTCCCGGGCATATCTCATACCCAAGGACAACAGCTAGGACAACTGTCCGCGACAGAACATTTTACATCAGAATTTCTATAACCTTCACTACCATCGAACGGTACTCTCAACAAAATTTAAACCACTACATCAAACAACCTCCATCATAATCCACCTTTATACCACTAATGTACAACACCTAGCCTAAGCTAGGGCCGTCAATTATTACCAAACCACAACTGGTTCTTTTCCTAAGAGGGTCTCACCCTCACATTTTCTTACTCAAATACATCCAAGCCCATGAGTGTAATCTCCCATTATACTCAACAATTTCATAAGCATTTTTGTTCATGTCTCAAACAAGAATTCCAACAAAGAGCAACTCCCTTTAGCCGGATGAACCACATTCATCAACTTGAACCCAAAGCGCTACAAATCACTATGGAACAAAGATTCGACAACATCCAAAGACCACTCTTTTTTCTTCCTAAGTCAAGCCACAAAGGAAAAACTCAAATCTCAAATCAATGCGATACATTTCGCATCGGGGAGCACTCAAACAAAAGAGAGACTCCACACAATTCTTTGAGAGAAGTTCTCGACATCCAAAATATCTCAACTCGCTTTCACCAAAGCTAAACCTCTCATTTTCACCAAAATCAACATTTTGGAAAGAAACCGTTTCTCAAATCACACAAAAGTGTCCACAACTGCAGCAAACACTCTCAGAGAGAAAGGGAAACAAATCCCTAACATAACATAACATAACCAAAATATCAGCATTTATCCATTCTTTCTTTTCATGCTAGAGAGCAATGGAAATCTTGATTCATGACATGGATGCAAACTTTTCAAGAGCACTCCGGATTAGTCATATATCCTTATATGACTTTCTCACCGACCTGGCTCATCTGATGGGGGTGTAAAGGGATGCCCGAACTTCCGTCAGGTGGAGGATAAGTCGATTAGGCGGAGCGAGACACTCACGATCCGGCTTCTTGATCGACACGATCAAAAACCCCTGCAATCGCAGCACCACACGTCCTCTGGTTATCAACCGTGCGCTGCCCAGCTGACCTCGCCACGAAGGCTAATCCCTGCCAATGAATCGAGAACACAAGCAAGAACAAGAAAGATGCACTGAATTTGAATATTGAGGATGAATCTCACGAGTTGGGGTCTCACAAACCGATGAACGGCAATACTGTTCAAAGACAGAATTAATCTAAGCAAAACCCAAAGCAAACCCTAGCGGCGGCTACTGGATATAAAGGCTAGGGGACGTCCTAGAAACCCTAGACGTGTCCGTGTTGGACTCCAACACGATACATGGGCCAACGGCCCAAATTGGTGACGCAGCACCCTGGGACAGATTCTGTCCGCCAGCTTGCAACGTAAATTCCCGTTGACTCCGAAGTCCAAATGACCTGAAACCAGTGCCATTATAAAGCTTATCTCCTTAGCTTTCTATGCATATGTGGATCATCAAAATCGGAGCCCGTTTGTGGCCTGGGCGACGATTTTAGTGAACGCTGCTCCTGGTGGCCGAGGTAGTCGACTCCGAGATGAATTGAACCTCCAACTTGACTTGGACACCCTCCTTGCCTCCCTCTTGGTCCTTGCTGGTTTCCAAGGCCTTCATGGTCCTCTCCAAAGTTCCTAAGTACAATATAATCAATAATATCATTAGGTAGCATACCATCCTCACAAGTATCTGCACGGGCACTTAGGAACGAGCTCACCTGTTGATTCAATTGCCGTGCTCGTGCTCTTGTGATGGGTCCTTGCATCACAACTGGAGGAGGCTCGGTCGTATGCATAGGAGTGATGTCCTCATCATCCTCCCCCTCTTGAAGTGGAGTCGTCCTCGACTCAAGCTCATCTTCTTCTCCCATGAACGGTTTCAAATATGCAATGTTAAATGTGGAACTAATCCCAAATTCGGGCGGCAACTCAAGTTTATATGCATTATCATTTATTTTCTCAAGTATCTTGAAAGGACCATCAGCTCTAGGCATTAATTTAGAATTTCTCAATTCTGGAAAACGATCCTTTCGCAAGTGTAACCATACTAAATCACCCGGTTCAAGTTTTACTTCCTTTCTACCTTTACTTCCCGCAGTCCTATACCTTTCATTCATCATTTCAATATTTTCTTTAGTCTTTTCATGCAATTTCAGAATAAATTCAGCACGTTCCTTAGCATCAAGATTAACTCGTTCACTAGTAGGTAAAGGTAATAGATCAATAGGAGCATGGGGATTGAAGCCATACACTACCTGAAAAGGACTTACCTTGGTGGTGGAATGTACCGCCCTATTATAAGCGAATTCAACATGCGGCAAACATTCTTCCCACATCTTCAAATTCTTCTTCAAAACAGCCCTCAACATAGTGGATAATGTACGATTTACTACCTCGGTTTGGCCATCGGTTTGGGGATGACATGTTGTTGAAAACAGCAGCTTGGTCCCCAATGTATTCCATAGAGTTCTCCAAAAGTGGCTCAAAAACTTGGCGTCACGATCTGAAACAATAGTTGAAGGCACACCATGCAAGCGAACGATTTCTTGAAAGAAAAGGTTAGCAATATTAACAAAGATCGTCGCTCTTATGACAAGGAATAAAGTGAGCCATCTTAGAAAATCTATCAACCACCACAAAAATACTATCCCTCCCCCTCTTGGTCCTAGGCAGTCCTAAAACAAAGTCCATAGATATATCCTCCCATGGAGTGCTAGGAACAGGAAGAGGCATATATAAACCATGTGGATTCAATCGTGACTTAGCCTTTTGACATGTAGTGCAGCGGGATACAAACCTCTCAATGTCTCGCCTCATCTTCGGCCAAAAGAAGTGGGGCAGACAAAGACGGCCTCGGTCTTTTTGGCACCAAAATGACCCATCAACCCTCCTCCATGGGCCTCCTGTATCAAAAGAAAACGAACGGATCCAACTGGAATACATAGGCGGTTAGCTCTAAACACAAATCCATCGTTTATCACATATTTGTCCCATGTTCTTCCCTCTTTGCAATGCAGCAAGACATCTTTAAAGTCATCAACATGAGCATATTGTTCTTTAATTGATTCCAATCCAAATATACGACAATCAAGTTGGGACAACATGGTATATCTCCTAGACAATGCATCAGCAATCACATTATCCTTCCCTTTCTTGTGTTTGATAACATAAGGAAAAGCTTCAATAAATTCAACCCATTTAGCATGTCTACGATTCAGTTTCACTTGACTGCGAATATGTTTTAGCGACTCATGATCAATAACAAATTCTTTGGGCCAAAGATAATGTTGCCACGTTTCTAAAGATCGCACAAGAGCATACAATTCTTTATCATACATGGAATAATTCAAAACAGGACCACTCAATTTTTCGCTAAAATAAGCAACAGGTTTTCTATCTTGCATCAAAACACCACCAATTCCAATCCCACTAGCATCACATTCAAGCTCAAAGGTCTTATTAAAATCAGGAAGTTGGAGTAAAGATGCATTAGTAAGCTTTTCTTTCAAAAGGTTGAAGGCATTCTCCTGTGGTTCCCCCCAATGGAACACAACTCCCTTCTTCGTCAATTCATTCAATGGAGCTGCAATGGTGCTGAAATCCTTCACGAAGCGGCGGTAAAATCCGGCAAGTCCATGGAAGCTCCGCACTTGTGAAATCGTCGTGGGCGTTGGCCAACTCTTAATCGCGTGCACCTTGGCTTCATCAACCTCAATTCCCTGCGGAGTCACAACATAGCCAAGAAACGACACTCGTTCGGTGCAAAAAGTGCACTTCTCGAGGTTACCAAATAAACGTGCAGTACGCAAAGCATCAAAAACAGCACGTAGATGATCAAGATGTTCATGTAATGACTTGCTGTAAATCAATATATCATCGAAATAAACCACCACAAATTTCCCAATGAAAACTCGTAAAACCTCGTTCATTAAGCGCATGAAGGTGCTTGGTGCATTAGTTAAACCAAAAGGCATGACTAACCACTCATACAATCCAAACTTGGTTTTAAAAGCTGTTTTCCATTCATCTCCCAATTTCATTCTTATTTGGTGGTATCCACTACGCAAGTCAACCTTAGAGAAAATTATAGAACCACTTAACTCATCAAGCATGTCGTCTAGCCTAGGAATAGGATGACGGTACCTTATTGTGATATTGTTAATGGCTCTACAATCTACGCACATGCGCCAACTGCCATCTTTCTTAGGAACCAAAATAACAGGAACAACACAAGGACTAAGGCTTTCACGTATATACCCGCGGTCCAAAAGATCTTGGACTTGGTGCTCAATCCCTCGTAGGGGTGGGAGTCCTGGAGGTATCTTGGCAGGGAAAACATCCGCATACTCCTGCAAAAGGTTAGTGACAGCAGGAGGCAAAGTACTGGGCAGATCATCCAATGAAAACAAAGCATCTTTGCATATCACAGCATAGCACAAAGCATCATTACTAATTGCAGCAAGATCAGATTTCGTAGCAAGCAAGACGGGATTCCTCAATTTTATTTGGTTGGCTACATGCTGAATTTCAGATTTTTCATCAATGGGTTTCTTGTCATTAGCAATCCGCTCTCTATCAGATTTAACAATTTCAGCAGGGGTCAAAGGTAGAAGTGTAATTTTCTTTCCCTTATGCATAAAAGTGTATTTATTACTTCTACCGTGGTGAAGTGCATCAGTGTCATATTCCCATGGGCGACCCAATAAAAGAGAACAAGCTTGCATCGGCACCACATCACAATCAGCAAAATCAGAATAGGAACCAATGGAAAAATGAACCCGAACTGTTTGTGTTACCTTAGCTTTGCCAGAATCATTTAGCCACTGAATGTGGTATGGATGTGGGTGCGAGCGTGTGGTCAAGCCAAGCTTCTTGACCAAATCTGTACTCACCAAGTTGTTGCAGCTGCCGGAGTCAATGATCACGCGCGCTCGTCGGCTGTTGATGACGAAGAAAATCTGGAGCAAGTTGTGGCGCTGCTGCTGCTCAGATTGCTCCATCTGTGCGCTAAGGACACGCTGGACAATGATGGACCTATACGCAGCAGTATCCTCGGCGCCAAAGGTGGCTTCATCATTAACCTCGTCGTTGTCCACCCTGGTGTCGTCGATTTCGTCCTCAACATCGGAGGCACTGATGTAACCTCCATCATCGGTGGCGATGTATGCCCGCTGGCTGGGGCATTCTCTCTTGACGTGGCCAATCCCTTGGCATTTGTGGCAGCGAATTCCCGTCGATGTACGGCCTGTGGAAGCGACGGAGGAGCTATTGGCCGGTGTTGGCGGGGTCGACTTGCTGCTGTCTGTGGCACGGGTGGGTGGTGCCGTCGCTGCCGGTCGTGTGTTCGGCAAAGGTGGCGTTGCCGCTGGTCGAAAGGTGGAAGAAGGCACTGTCTTTGCTTGTCCCGTAGTCGTTCGGGGCGTGAAGGTGCTACCGGCATTGCTCCTGCTCTTGGAATGGCGTCCGTGCAATTCCTTCTCTGCTAACATAGCGAAGTTGAAACAAGCGATTGATGATGGTATATTCTTTATAATCAAGAATATCCTGAATTTCTCGGACGCAACCCACCATAAAAACGAGCAATTTTATCCTCAGGTTCCTCTACTACCCCACAACGTAACATACCCTTTTGAAGCTCTTGGTAATATTCCTGTACAGTCATACTACCTTGATCTAATCGTTGCAATCTCTTGCGCATATCACGTTGGTAGGAAGGAGGAACAAATCTATTACGCATAGCATCTTTTAATCTCGCCCAAGAATCAGGTTGTAAGCGGGCATTTACTAGTTCATTCCACCAGATTATAGCAAAATCTTTAAATTCACTAGTGGCTTGTCTAACCCTATGAATCTCGGGAACTAGATGGGAGTTAAATTTCTGCTCAACCGTCATCTCCCAATCTAAGTAAGCATTAGCATCATAAGCTCCAGAAAAGGAAGGGATGGTGAATTTTACCTTAGCGAAAGGATCATCATTACGGTTCTGGTTATTACCTCCCATACCGTGACGGTTGCGGCGAAGACGGTCATGCAGACGGGCGTCCCGTTGAGCAGCACGCTCCCTGGCGGCACTTTGCTGCTCATCTTCATCTTCCTCAAAATTACCATCCTCATCGTGGTCGTTGTTGTCGTGGTTGGCGCCGCTGTTGACGGTTGCACCTCCATCAATGGTCGCTGGAGAGTGTTTTTCGACGACATCCATCCTCTCGGTGAGGGTGGAAACTCGTCGATCGATGCTCTCAAGGGTCTTGTTCGTCGTCATGGCATGCTCCTTGAACATCATTTTTATCTCGTCCATCATGGTCGACAATTACGAATGAAGGACCACAGTCTTTCGACAGTAACATCGTCATCCTCGTTCCTGCCCTTCTTGCCACTGTCATGGTTAGCGCAGAAAAGGACGTAAGGAAACACAAGCACAAGTGTTATGAGCCCTATGAACTACTAGGTGGGATCTCACGCTCTCAAGCAATCTTACCAAGTTCTTACCCGGTTCTTACCAACACAATGAGGATGGTGCAACCGGTGGTCGGGTTCGTGACACCGTGAGGGTGTGATGAAGCGATTGCAAGGGTCAATAACCTGTGTCCGATCGAAGGATTTATATGTGGAGCTGTAGGAAGGTTATATGGATGGGTGGCACACAATGCAAGAATGAGATAGTAATGCTGAATAAATGTCCAAAGTACTTGCCCTAGTTCTTTGGTCTAAATGTGGCCTTAGTCTAGCCGCGGAAAATAAGGAATAAGTAGAGACAAGCAACAAGGCGTCAGAGTATATGAACAGATATCAGAACCGCATCAAACACTTCTACTTCTATCAGGCACGGTAGAAACACCTACCTTGGCTCCTGCCTTTTTTTTTTTTTAGGCTCTACGCCTCTATGCCTCTTTCACCAATTTTTTTTTTCTTTGATTTTTTTGATATTTTTCCTAGGCTCAGGAGCACAAAGGTAGATAGTACACAAATTTTCAGCCTGAATAGATGTAAGATGAAACCGATATGAAATAAGAAGTGTTTTCCGAAAAGCGTGCTCAAACTTCGGCGGCCGAGAACTCAATCTTCCCGAGGGAATTTCGCAAAAATAATTTCAGCAAACCCGATGAAGTGGGGGAGAATCGGATGTAAAATTTTCTTCTGATGTCCGTGAAAAAAAAATCGCCTAATTCCGAGTCCGTATGCAAAAGTTATGGCCGTTTTACGGAAGGACTCCGAATCAGGGTTTTCTAGGAAGCACCTCTCCAAACTCAAGGGCGTATGGAGTGGATATGAACGCGATGATCTGTGGTGGCAGGTTCTGTGATGAGGGGTGGCGATATGGCTAACAGGAGGTGGGGGGATTAGGGTCTATGAAGGAGAAACCCTAACACAACTAGGACTCCGAATCTGAGGAGAACCACAAAACAAACCGATTCCAACAAGGACTCAAAATACGATTGGATCGGTTGTAGGATATGGGATGCAGCGGAGGTGAGACACGACTAAATTAAGTCCACGATCTAAACCAGCAACACGACTCGATTCTGGACACAAACTCAGTACTACGGACTCTGAAACCGAAATTGTGCAAAGGCTAGGCGTGGTTCTAGGTATGGTAGACTATGAACTGCAATTTTTTTTTGGCTTTTTCGTGGACTATAGGACGAACGCAAAACTAAATCAAACTACGGGGAGAAGGCGAACCTGACGGTAAACCTTGCTCTGATACCACTTGATGGGGGTGTAAAGGGATGCCCGAACTTCCGTCAGGTGGAGGATAAGTCGATTAGGCGGAGCGAGACACTCACGATCCGGCTTCTTGATCGACACGATCAAAAACCCCTGCAATCGCAGCACCACACGTCCTCTGGTTATCAACCGTGCGCTGCCTGGCTAACCTCGCCACGAAGGCTAATCCCTGCCAATGAATCGAGAACACAAGCAAGAACAAGAAAGATGCACTGAATTTGAAAATTGAGGATGAATCTCACGAGTTGGGGTCTCACAAACCGATGAACGGCAATACTGTTCAAAGACAGAATTAATCTAAGCAAAACCCAAAGCAAACCCTAGCGGCGGCTACTGGATATAAATGCTAGGGGACGTCCTAGAAACCCTAGACGTGTCCGTGATGGACTCCAACACGATACAAGGGCCAACGGCCCAAATTGGTGACGCAGCACTTTGGGACAGATTCTGTCCGCCAGCTTGCAACGTAAATTCCCGTCGACTCCAAAGTCCAAATGACCTGAAACAGGTGCCATTGTAAAGCTTATCTCCTTAGCTTTCTATGCATATGTGGATCATCAAAATCGGAGCCCGTTTGTGGCCTGGGCGACGATTTTAGTGAACGCTGCTCCTGGTGGCCGAGGTAGTCGACTCCGAGATGAATTGAACCTCCAACTTGACTTGGACACCCTCCTTGCCTCCCTCTTGGTCCTTGCTGGTTTCCAAGGCCTTCATGGTCCTCTCCAAAGTTCCTAAGTACAATATAATCAATAATATCATTAGGTAGCATACCATCCTCACAAGTATCTGCACGGGCACTTAGGAACGAGCTCACCTGTTGATTCAATTGCCGTGCTCGTGCTCTTGTGATGGGTCCTTGCATCACAACTGGAGGAGGCTCGGTCGTATGCATAGGAGTGATGTCCTCATCACCCTGGCTCATTGCATGTATAGCAACGCCTCACTTTGCCCTGCTGGTTGCTTGCAGCGGCGTTCCTGGCTGGGGCTGGAGTCTGAAAATTCTTGTTAACAGGCCTCGGTGCTGGTGACTGAGTCATTGCTGCATTCTGTGGCTGGAATCTGAAAAACTGGTTCGGCGCAACTCGCAGACGCTGTTGTGTCCCCTAACGTGATCCTTGCTGCTGAATTATGCGGTTCCTGTTCTCATCCAACTCCTTGTGCTTGTCCTCAAGAATAAGCACCTTGTTTACAAGTTCCTGGAAATCTGAAAAGGTGTGGGTGATCAGTCCCACCTGTAGTCCAGAGTTCATCCCCTTCAAGAATCGGGATTGCCTGGCCTTGTCCGTTGCTACGTCTTTAGGCGCGTAGCGTGCAAGCTGTGTGAACTTGTTCAGGTATTCGGCCACCGGTTGATTACCTTGCTTCAGTGCCCTGAACTCTTCCTTCTTAAGGTCCATTATTCCTTCATGCACGTGATACTGATGAAACGCAGCCATAAACTCCTCCCATGTGATGTCCTGTGGGTTGTCTCGGGTGGCGCAGAAGTTTTCCCACCATTCTGCGGCGGTCCCTTCCAACTGATGAGAAGCGTAAAGGACCATCTCATTTCCCATGCATTGGGCAATGTGTAACTTCCTCTCAATTGACCTTAACCAGTCATCGGCCTCCAACGGATTGGAATTCCCGGAGAAAGTGGGGGGATGAGTCCTCATGAACTCTGACAACTTTGTTCCCTGTCGTTGTCCCTGATATGCTTGGTTAGCGGTGGCCTGAGCAGTGACCTGCTGCATCTGTTGCATCATAGCATGCATCAGCTGGGTTTGAGCAGCAAGAAAAGCTCCCAAGTTCTGCATGTCAACTGGCGGTGCTAGGTGGGGTGCAGGCAGTCCATCGTTGGGGTTTCCAGCTGGGCGAGAACCACTCCCATTGCCCCCAAGATTTCCGCAGGTGTTCACCATCTGTTGATTGCTCTAGGGTTTAAGATAAGAGGGAAACAAGCATAGACAAGTATAGAGTAACTTATGCGGGGAAAAGGTGTAACTCAAAAATCCAACTTTATTAACTAATAATAATAACTCGGTATGGTTGTTCACAATGCCTAAGGGCCTTGCAACACATACTGCACACTCAGCAAGCAATGAAAATCCAACGCCTCTAAGGGTGACTCTTTATTCTATAACGCGACTCCACGAAAGAGCCCCAACTACAAGACCTAGGCTCACTCATCCAGAAAACCTCCTCGGCCTGGGTGCGGGTGCGGTGGCATCGGCGCGAAACGATCACCATGCCCTGCAACTGTGGTAGTCGAAGAAGCAGTGTCCTCATCGAGATCTGACTCCTCCGGGTCCGGCTCATGTAACTCAAGTACTGGCTCTGGCCCTGGTCCGTACAATGCCATCTCCAACTCGTCAATCCTTCGCAGAAGGTTGGACACATACTCTTGAGCCTCCCGCCATCGGTTCTTCTCCACTGTGACCTCCTCACGAGCCTTCTGTAGCTCCCGGTTTGTATCATCAAGCACATCCTCCTGAGCGATGACTAGTCGTGCCAGCTGTGTGACCGTGGCATTCTCATCCTGAATCAGCTTCGGGTCAAGAAGGTTGTTGTTGTGTGGATGGTAGCGCTACACCGTGCCTTCCAGCTCACTGGCGTAGATGCGGGCGATGTGTCGCATTGCTCGTCGTGATACCTCCTGAATTCCCATCTGCATTGTTGACCTCCTGGCGGTGCAGTATATTGGACGGCTGCCCTCGCCCTTCTTCCTGGCATGTATTGTGATCTTCACATCACAAGCCTTAATCAGTCCCGCTTGTCTGATGATATTCACTTGGTATTGCGGCTTCTCAAAACTTTCGAGAAACTGCATCATACACCAAAGTTCCGCGGCGTGGCCAACCTCAAGATCGACGTAGTTGATCTCTCCCTCCAGCTGTCACAAAATGCTCACGTAAGAACAGATTTCAAATCGTGATGAGGGTAAGGAAAAATTCAGCAAGGGGGTAAGAAAAGAGAGAAGGGGTAAGTAGAGAATTCATTCATTATCTTGACCAACTTTTATCTTTAGAAAATAGGTTTTATCCCTACTACGACCATTCTAACTATGGTTTGAGCCTACAGTCAGTATGGCTCTGATACCACCTCTGTCGAGACCCGAATTTGCAAATCCGGACCCTCTGTGTATTCAGCACTAGTCTAGGATCACGCTAGTGCACACAGTCTCAACATTGGTAAATATCACAATCATACCACCCGATAATAATAAAGTACTTTAATTAGATAATCAAACTGGTTGCTCGACCATAAGGTCAAGATACAAATATACGCCTCGCAGGGCGAAACTTATTAAAAGAGAAATAATAGCAGCGGAAAAAGTAAGATAGCATCGTGGCACCATCCAGTATACCACAGGCAACTGACTGGGCTCGCTCCCTAGTTAGACGGTTCCTCTTGGAGCTCCTCCTCCAAAGCTGGTGTAGACTCTTCCTCAACTGGTGTTGTATTGTGGCATGGGTGAGTACTTGGTACTCAGCAAGTTATGCACAGAATGCAGCTAATATACTACATGCATGGCTCAATACAAAGGAATAGCTCAAGGTGTATTTGCAGTAAACAGCATTTAACAAGTATCATAAGTAGATTCGAAAGCAGTAGAAATAAGTATAACATCAATAACTTTTCCAGGAGTTAAATAAACATCTTCCCCATTCCTAGTCCACATTTCCATCAACATCATCTATTAACCAAACCAAACCTTCCCAAGTCCAAGTTGTTTTCACGAAAGTCTAACCCTTGACTGTAATCCCCGAGCAATGTCCAATACCGCGGACACGGCTATTCGAATAGATTTTACACTCTGCAGAGGTTATGCACTTTACCCACAAGATACAGCCAAACACCACGAAGGCGAGTGATCGTAACAAAGCCTTTCGGAAATGGCTAACTACGCAAGTGAACCTTTCCGGTAATTGCCCTACACCATCCCTTCCCTTAACAAAGGCGAAGTATGGGACCGACATACCGTTGGACGGGTACCATGCCATCGCATCGGTACGCTCCCCCTTCAAGCTACACAAAGGGTGTAGTTGACACCCGAGGTATCACATGCAAGTTATTAGTAACTTACTCAACTAGGACCGTCCCATTCCGGTCATGTGGTTGCACGATTAACTCAGTTCAAAGTCTTGCAAGGTTAAGTCCTTATATTGACCAGGGCAAGACTACCCGAAGAACCAAACCTTGCTCCCGATGCCACAACTGGCCAACCCGATCATTTCTTGCCACATGCCCCGGTCCAAATCTGTTTACCAAACCCCCAGTTGATTACCATGCACCACGTGCCATCAATATCACAACACATGATACCTTTCCAAAACATGTTCAATATATCATTAAGTCAATATTAACATTTGATTGTCCAAAACAATGTCATGAGCACGTAGAAGGTCTAAGCTATATACTACAACGATCTAAATTCCCATGTTGGCAATTTAATAATGTCCAACTATTTAATCCTCAACTAGGGTGACAAAGGGTTCATGGCATACAGTTATTTATGTCAAGGTGGCATACAGCAACTAGGCATTTTAACTAATTTCCCCAAAATTAATTAAAGCATTTTATAATTGAACTAGCATGCAATAACTTAAATCAAATTAATTTCAAAATGGGATCAACATGGTCAAAGCACAACTTGCCTTCAAAGAGTACTTGTTCTTGGTCTTGAGCTGGCTCCTGGGTCAATACTTCTCCCTCGAAGCCTTCGGGCACTTCAACGTCTACTCGTAACGCGTGCAAATAGCAATAAATGAATAAAACAGTAGACAAAAAATGTCCAAACATCCAAATAAAGTCCATAAACAGAGAGAGAATAATTTTATGAATTTTTAGTAAATTGAATCGGCGAAATCGGAGTTAAAACGCAAAAGTTATAAGCGTTTAAAGTTTAAATAATCAATTAAATAATATTACAGAGAAAAACTTTGGTCCAAAAATTAAATAAAATTCACCACTAGGTAGATCTTAAATTTATACAAATTTAGAAATTTGAATCACTCAAATCGGAGTTAAATTGCAAAAGTTATAAGCGTTTGAAGTTTGAAATCATATTTGAATTCATTAAACCGAATTAAATAAATTATTTCTTTTTCGGAAAATGATTTATTGCGTCAGCACCTCATTGGTCCACGTGGACTTGCTGACATCAGCACCGGCCGAACCCACCGATGACGTCAGCATGACGTCACCGTGACACGTGGCAAGACCCGGATGCTGCCACGTGTTCGGGTCAACGGACGCGGTCCACGCGCGCTTGGTCCCGTCGCTGACATGCGGGCCCCACTGACACGCGGGCCCCACGTGTCAGAGACACGCGCTCGGTGCGACGCGGCTGGGCACATGTGGCACGATCTCGGCCGTTGGATTGAAAATCAATGGCGCGGATTGGATCATGTTTCACGCGTTGAAAAACCACTTGGTCGCTCTGGACCGCACGATCTAGATCTAATGGTTGAGAATAGATCTAATCCCCGCAATGTGGAATCCGTTGCGGTGACGTGGCCTAGCGTGAGCCGTTGGATCTCGATCCAACGGTTGAGATCTAATCTAACGCTTTTAGGGTTCGGAAAACACGTGGCTCACCGTGGCCGTTAGATTTTGATCGAAGGGCTGTCCGAGCTCGCGAGGTCGATGGCGACGCGGCGGAGCTGCAGCAGTCGGAGACGGAGACGACGACCACTCCCGCGGCGCTTCGGGACTCCTCCGGCGAGGTGAGTTGGCTCTACGAGTGCGTCTCGGTCTGGGGGTTCTGGATCTGGGCTCAACGGCGACAGGGGACGGCGGATGACGGCGAGATGAAGCAAAAACCGTGGCGAAGCGGCGCGCAACTACGGCGAGCTATCGCGGCTAAACGGCGGCGGCTCTGCCTCGGTGAGTAGGGCTACGGGTGCGCAATGTCACAGCCGACCTCGGGACGTGACCCGGGCTTTAAATAGCCTCGGCGTCCGCGCCCGAGGCGGAACCCTAGTTCTACGCGACGGCGGAGTCTGGCCGCGACTCGGACGGAGACGATGAACCACCACCGTCCACGTGGCGTGATCAACGGCCACGATCACGCGGGCGAACGGGTTCGGGTCGGACACGACTCGATCTGGTCCGACTGAATCTCGGCCGTTGGATCTCGATCCAACTGCTAAGATCGACCGAGTTCTTTTGGTTAGTGGTGCGGTCACACGTGGGCTACGTGGCACCTTGTGGGCCGTTGGATCTCGATCGACGATCCACGAGGGTTAGGGTTCGGACGCGGTTCGATCGAACCGTGCGGCGCGGTTGGGTCCGGGTCGGACTCGGACTCGAGTCTGACTCAGGCTCGGTCGGATGAACAGTACAAACCCATTCGCATTTACCAGCGATTAAATATTCAAATTAATTCTTAGAAATTCATTTAATCCATTAAAAATAGCAAAACACTGAGAAAAATTCCAGAAAAATTCTGGAAAATATTTTGAGACATTTTGGACTCAAATAAAATATTTCCAACAAAATTTTATTTGCAAAGTTTATTTCTTTAATTATTTCAAAAGGGAATAAATTCAAATAAATTCCAAATAAATCCAAATAAATTCCAGAAAATTCCAAAAATTCAGCAAAGTGCCAAATCATAGTTAAATTCGTGAAAATCAAAAATTTGGGGTGTTACAATACCATACTTAACATCATGATCAAGTCATAATTTCACATACAACATCATATTCATGTCTCAATTCTCTTTGTACTCATTTCATCACCATCATCATGTATGCAATGCAATGCACATGTCTCCTCGAAGCACATATCGGTATTGCCGAGTGCACACCCGTCGGCGTGCACCCTCTTTCCCCTTCCATCCCGAAGATGGATGGTGCCTACTCCTCGCTTCCATTCACCACGGTGGATGGAATCACGAGGTAGGTTACTCAATGGCGCTCCGGATTAGTCATAACTTTCTCACTGACTTTACCGGACTAGTTATGACTTTCTCACTGACCGGACAAGTTCCCATGCCATGGGTGCAATTATGCCATAAATATAAACAATTAATCATTGCATAGCATCATAATAAACCATTTTCATCATATCATGGGCAAAGACTAAACATGGCAAGATATCTTATCATGTAATTCATTTGCATCTAGTCAAGACTAGCAACATACAACACGATACCCATTCCAATACACTTGCCTTAATCGCGGGCAACGGATTGACGAGAGGATGAGGGCACTCCCGAGGTCACACCACCTGCACATGGATACCACACACTCAAAACGTGCCCACAAAACAGTACATAATCGCTCATCTACCCCGACTTCGCAAACTACTCCCAAAACCGAAAAACAGAGAATCTGTCCAACGGGACAGCAGCTTTCGGAGGGCCATATCTCGGGCTTAGCAACTCCAAATGAAATGAACGAGTATATTTTATTGAATCTTAGGAAATTTCCTAGCTTTTTCTAAGTATTGGTAAAAGCTGATTCGGCCACTAAAATTGTTTAATCTACAGAACAACGTAATCTGTTCCAATCTCGTCACAGTTTTGAACACGTTCGGTAAAACAGCCATAACATTCAAACGGTTGGGCAGAATTGGACATTCTTGGTGTCCAATTAAAGGTAATTCCATTACCTACAACTTCTTCAACAGGCAGACAACCAAATTCTGAAACTAAAATTGCAAAAACTCAAACCTTATGTCGTGTGCCCAATCTGCCCAAAATAGAGAACTATGCAATCTCCAGTTTTCATCCAATCTACCCAATCATAGCACCACCTCTCGATCTAAAAGCATCAAAACATCCCCTAGAACAGCACCTAGTCCATCCCCAAAGATCACCCATAGCCATACCTTTGCCCGACGAACGACGAACGTCGAAAACTCCACTCCCGGCCACGAACTCCGTCCAATCTTCGGATCCTCTCGGTCGCAAGCCTTCGCAACGTGGAGATCAACGGAGGGGACACCGTGGCAGCAAGGGATGGGTGTGGATCTCACCTAGGGCCGGCTAGGGAGGTGGAGGTGGAGGCGCATGGGAGAGGGAAAGGGAGAGGGAGAGGGAGAGGGAGTGGGTGGCGGCTAGGGTTTAGGGAGAGGGGAGTGGGGCGCATGGGGAGAGGTGGAGGCACCCCCTTGCTGGTTTCCCTCCGCTCATGGGCCCAAAGAACCCCCCACCGACGGCCCAATTCATCCCCCTAAGGCCCAACTAGCTCCCGCTAGTCACAAACTTCCAAAAACGGCCCAAAAATACGATTAAACCTCATACCATAAAGTTTTAATCTCCAATTTCACATTTTATAATGTCACGACTTTCCGTAGTGTCACAGAATATTTATCAGAAAAGATTTAGTTGAACATTTGGTTTTCCCTGGTGCATCCTTCTTCCTTCTTGGAAGTATAGATCTTGAGATTTCTTGAAGAGTTTTAGGTTATCAAAGTTGGAAATTTGAGAGTTGAGCTCTCTTGCATTTCTGTTGGAGTTTTATTTTTCTTCCTTGGCTGGAAGGGAGAAATTGTTTATCGGTGTTCGTTCTTGTTCCTGAGCTGTGGTTATCTTTAAAGTTTAATTGCATCCTGTTGGTCAAGAGTAGGTGACCTATGAAGGTGTTTAGAAAAGTTTATGTCCGTGCTATGTAGTAAGTAACAATGTGGTTTATGGAATGATGTATTGCTAAGTTAATTTTTGAGTTGAATCAATTCAATGTGATTGTTATCTTTAGCTTGAGAATAAATAGACTACTAGTGTTGTAGATTACTCTATAGCGAGAATGATTAAATGTGTTAATGTACAGGCTTAGAATCTTTGGCTTTGCTTTAAAAGTGCTTATGACCATCGATAATGTTTAAAGTTTTAAACCCTGATGCATAGTTAGAAGATTAAGATGATGTAAACTACTGATATTGTTAAAGAAACTTTGCTTGTTGTTTAAAGATGTTCTAATTTAACATGTTAATAGAGAAATTTAATCGGGTTGGCTAGTGACTTTAACTTGGAAGTTGATTACAGTTGCTATTTATGTCGCAAACTATTAGTATATTTGGAAATATGCAGTTGTGTTCCTATAATACTAGTATCGATGTCAATTGGGAAGACATAGGTTTTGTGGTTGTTTTAAGAGCTTTCTGATGGTTCAACTTATTCAATTTATTTTAAATAGTTGGAGTATGTTGTGTAGTGGCAATTCCGTTATAACCTATGTATAGGGTAGCAAAAAGCAATGTTGTGGTTTTATGATGATGCCCATTTATTGATATTAATGACTCAGTAGTGGTGGTAATTACTTAGATTACTTGTTGAAAACCATGGTTAAAATGGAGGAAATTGTAGCCTATCGTGATGGAGTGAACCATGGATAATTATCATGGCGTAGGATTTTATCCTTAATGAATGTATGTTTTAAAATCCTACTTACGAATTTTGTCTTGTGGAGATAATATTTATTTATTGATGTCATTGATTAATTGAATAAGTTTCGATTGTCGAAAAGTTGATGTATGGATGGTATAAAATTGATAGGTTGATCATGCTAAAGTATTTGTTGAAGTATTATGTTTTAAATTGAGAATATGATGTTATGTGATGTGGTTGTCTGTGGGGGTCAGGATGAGGTAGTATTGGTTGGATGTTTGTTTGATAAGCATCATAAACTTTATTTATAAGTGTTGGGAAAGGTAACTAGAGAAAGAATTTGTTGTGTAGTTTTTGGTTGAATTATGATGGGGCTCCTCAAGGAGTAAATAGTGATTATTGAAGTCTTTAATGGAAAGCCTAGTCGAATACTAGAGGTGGTCGTATCTATGTTGAGCTTGTGTTTAAACTTTTGGACTGGTTTGGTTGTTTGCTATTTGGGTTGAATGCTTTCGGTCAAGGTATTACTTATGTTATGTTTCAGAGTTTCCCTAAAACTCGTAGTGATTGGTGCCAATCTTTGGTTCTGGCTAATTTGTTTAGTTTGTGCTATGAGTATGGATTTACACCCAAAAGTCTTTGAGTGGATCACGCTCCTTGATAAGCATCATAAACTTTATTTATAAGTGTTGGGAAAAGTAACTAGAGAAAGAATTTATTGTGTAGTTTTTGGTTGAATTATGATGGGGCTCCTCAAGGAGTAAATAGTGATTATTGAAGTCTTTAATGGAAAGCCTAGTGGAGTACTAGATGTGGTCGTATCTATGTTGAGCTTGTGTTTAAACTTTTGGACTGGTTTGGTTGTTTGCTATTTGGGTTGATTGCTTTCGGTCAAGGTGTTCCTTATGTTGTGTTACAGAGTTTCCCTAAAACTCGTAGTGATTGGTGCCAATCATTAGTTCTAGCTAATTTGTTTAGTTTGTGCTATGGGTATGGATTTACACCCAAAAGTCTTTGAGTGGATCGCGCTCCTTCGCATTCGCACTGAATTATCTTTGGAATAAATTTTAAAGGAAGCAGAAGGATATAGTGGGTTGTGTTGGAGATTCTTGAGATTTAATTTGTAACTCTATTTGGCTAGAGTTGGAGTTATTTGGAAAAGGTGTGTGGTGTTTGCAAGTGCTTCAAAAGGTGGAATTTATGAATGTTTCATAAGTGAATTTGTTAGTGAAGTGTTCTCTTTTTGGAAATGAGTTTCCCTTTCTCTTTGAGAAAATTTGTGGCAGTTGTGTGTGTAGATGTTTGACATTGGAGTCGTTGTTCTTTTCCAAAATGTTGATTTTGGTTAGAATGTGAGGTTTTGCAAAGTTAGCTTCCAATTGTTGGTGGGTTATGATATGATGTGGTGGTTGCCTGTTAACAGTGTTGCCGTCATAGTCTATATGAATTTTCGCAACCATCGATGTTAATTGTGTTTCAATCATGTGATACCGAGGAAGAAGTCATTTAGTGAATGACTATTTGGTACTATTGTTAAATGATGAATGAATGGTGAAAAGAACACATGACATCGTTTATATATAATTAATCATAAAAGAGTCGATGATCCAGGTCAGTGAGAAAGTCATATATGGATATATGACTAATCCGGGGTGCTCTTAAAAAGTTTGCATTCATGTCATGAGTAGAGATGTCCATTTATTTCTAGTATGAAAAGAAAGAATGAAGGATTTATGGTATTTTGGTTGTGGTGTAGGAGATTTTTGTCTCCTTTGCGTCTTGGCTTAGAAAAAATAAATAAATAAAACGAGTGTTCTTTGGGTGTTGTTGAATTCTCTCCAAAGTGTATGCTACCGCATTGGATTCAAATTGATGTATGTGGATCAAGTGGGTTCATGGTTTATGGTTGAGTATGCTAATGATGTTTACTCTTGGGCTTGGTTGTTAAGTGATAATTTGTGAGGGTGAGACCCTCTTAAGAAAAGAGCCGATTGTGATTTGGAAACGTTTTACGGCCCTAGCTTGGGGCTAGGTGCTAGTCATTAGGGGTATAAGGGTGGATTGTGAAGGAGGTTGATGATGTCTGGGTTCAAACTTTTATGAAGAGTATCGATTAGTAGAGTGAAGGTGATAGAAATTCAATTGATAAATGTCCTTACTTGAGCAATTGTCCTAGCTAGTTGTCTCTGGCTATAAGACTTGCCTGGGAGTGGATAGAATGAAATTGTAGCATGATTGCAGTTTGGTTAGGCAGTTGTGCCTTAGTGAGTTATTTCTTTCGATGGCATTTCTTGGTAGTGGTCCTTTCGATTTAAAGGTCAATCAAGTGGAAGAGTTGGGAATCAATGTTTTTCTGGGTTCTTGGGGGTTCACGTTGCGGACCCTAGTCATTCAATCAGATACCATTAGAGTTTTGGTGGTCGAGCGTGGTTAAAGAGATACGACTCGCTTTAATTGTGTCTTGTTGAGTTTAATGAAATGTGATAGTCAGGTCGGTAGTGATAGTAGTGTGAAGTGTTTGTCATGAGGATTCGGGTGTATTAGTTTGACGGAGCCCTTTAGTGGTTGAAATCGGAGATTCTGGTTGGGGAATTGGAATGAAAGGTGGAACCGTGAGAGGCTGCACTTAGTTGAGCTAAGTAACTCTTTCTCGCTAAGTGTTGATTTTGGGAGTTTGTTTGTTGTTAATATGGTTTGAGTTTTTGTGTGGGTGTCTTGTGTTGCAGAGGAGTTTCCAGTCCCTTGAGGACATTGTCTTGTTCTTGGCGTTCTTCGGATTCGAGGTCGAATCCTGTTAAAGGGGAGAGAATGTGACATCACGGGATGTGACATTATGGAAAGTGACATTATGGAAAGTTACATTATGGAATGTGACTTTATAAATTTTGGCATTACGGCACGACTGTATATCATGTTTTTGGGCCTTTCTCGGAGTTTGGGCCCTTCCCGGGGGGATTGGGCCTTCCGACGGAGTTTGGGCCTTGGGGGATCTAACTTAGGCCTTAGGGGACTAATGTGGGTCGAAGATGCGGGAAGAATAAGCCCATGTGGAGGGAGTTTTTGGGCAGCAAGGCTGCTGCCCCTAGTCCATGCACCCCACCCCCTCCTAACCCTAGCCGCCCATCTCTTCCCCCAACCATTGCGCCTCCACCTCTTCCCCTTCCTCCTCCACCTCCCCACCTCCCCTAGCTGGCCCTAGGAGAGATCCACCCCCATCTCTTGCTGCCACACCCTCCCTTCCGCTGCCCTCACCGTTGGGAAGCTCTGCGACGAGAAGATCCGGTGGAATCGGTGCGTGGAAGGAGATAGGGGGACCGGGAGGAGAAGGTTTCGTCGATCGAGCGGTTCTTCGTGGGAGGTAAGAATTGGTAGATCCTTTGGTAAGGTTATGATGTTGGTTAGAAGGGGGGTTTCATGCCTTAGATCCATGTTTAGGTGCTGTTCCGAGATGAGAATAGGAAATTTGCAATGATTTCCCATGATCTGTCCTCTGGCAGATTTGCACCCCTACAAAGGGCTCGCGTTTTGTCAATTTTAGAATCATTTTCTGGTCGGCTGTTGTAGATGAGAATAGGAAGTTGTAGATAATTTAATTACCTTCCAGTGGACACCAAGAACGCGAAATTACGATCAATCGTTTAAAAGTTATGGCTGTTTTACCGAATGTTGTCAAATCTGTGACGTGATTGGGATAGATCATGTTCATATGTAGATTAGACAATTTTAGATGCTGATTCAGTCTTTGCGAATACTTAGAAAAAGCTAGAAAATTTCCTAAGCTTCGAGAAAATACTCGTTTACTTGATTTGTAGTTTTAGAACTCAAGTTATGCTAGTTGGAATCCCGCTCTCCCGATGGGACAGATTCTCTGTTTTCGTGTTTTATGAGTGGGTTGCGAAGTCGGCGTAGATGTTCGTTCTTGTACTATTTTGTAGGCAATTTTTGAGTGCGCTGAACCTATGTGCAGGTGGTGTGACCCCGGGAGTGCCCTCAACCTCTCGCCACTCCGTCGCTCACGGTTGAAGGCAGGTGTATTGGGATGGGTTTGGATGTTGGATGATTATTAGACTTGCATAGGTGCAATATGGTTACATGATGTGTTAACTTGCCATGCTTGATATTTGCTTATGATATGATGAACATGGTTGCATATTGGCTATGAAATTGTTGTATTAAATATTTATGCAAGTTCATACATGTTCATGTCATATGTGCATTCATAATGGAAGAGGTGTCCCATTCTAAAGTTATGCGAGTGATAACAAAATTTTATTCTCTTGTGGTCATTTAGAGTATAAGAACTCGAATTTTGGTAGAACCATTTGGAAGTTATGCGAGTTTACGCGATTGCCGTCCGGGAATATAAATGTTGAGTTGAAATGGTTATTTTGAAGAATCGAATAGAAGTATTAATATGTAATGTTGTGGGCATTTTATTGTCGATTGGTGTATAAATTGGAGTTGGATTGCGTATGAAAAGTTAATGGGTATAGTTGAGGACGTTTAAAGCAAGTTTCGCGTTGAGCGGAAGAGTTATTATTAATTGCCGCTTAATCTTGTGTGACATCCTGAGTTTTTAATTGTCTTTTGTACAGTTAATTAAAGCTTTAAGTGTTGTTTGGATCTTCATTTGAAGTTAAAGCGTTTGGTTTTAACCGTTCGTTTGGTTTCGAAGAAGTTTGGTTAAAAAAATTGGCCTCAATTCTGTTTAGTCTCGAGTAGCAATCGTAGCTCCTAAACCTACCTTAACTATCTTAGAACCTATCCCTAAAGTCTCCGGGAAGGATTCCCAAGTTTCGGAGTTTTTCGGGGGGTTTTCTGCCCTGGGCGGCAGTACCGCCGGCCCTGGCCGGTACTGCCGGCCGAGGCGAACGGGCAGGGGGCAGAGCCCTCCCTGCTGCCCATTGCCTAGCCACCTCAGCACCTTCTGGTGTCTTCCTCTCTAAGTCTCCTCCCCCAGCCGACTCACTCTCCCTCCCCTTCACTTCACTCCCTCACTCTCTCTCCCTAGCTCTCTCTCCCATGGAGCTCTCCCTCTCACTCTCAAGCATCCCCTCCATCTAAACCCTTCTCCTCAGTGTTCTTGAGCTTGTGGAGAAGCTAGGCAAGGTGGAGATCAGCTTTCTCAAACCCTAGCGACGATTAGTGGTAAGTGAGTCGAGTCTTAATCAACTCTGCTGCGATCTGAGTTCTCTCCTCTAGTTCTTGCTTCCTTTACTCTTTGTTGTCTTAGTTGGAACCCTAGAAAACCTAGTTGTAGTTCTCAACCTCTAGTTAGTTGAGTTTCTAAACCTAGGTTAGGTGCTAGAGTTCTCTTTAGCGTGAAATCTAAGATCAGAAACCCTAAATACGTTTTTATCGGATATATTTGGTTAAATGTCATTTTCATAACTTTTGGAAGTAAACCTTGAACCCTAGTTCCAAAAGCTAGGAAAAGGACACTAGAATATATTCGACGTCGTTAAAGTTCGAGTTTCGCGAAAGGAATCGAGTTTGAATTCGATGCGGGGTGAAAGTCGGAATTTAGCGTGATATAGGACTCTAGAGTTTCTTGGATTAGAAATTAGGTCAAACGAGGTCGGAACCTCGAGTGGTTTGCGTAAATGGGTCCTTACCATCTCCGAGAACCCATCCATGCAATTGCCGCAAAGTTCCGAAGTCGTTTGTGCGAAAAACCCTTTTTCTGGAAAACCTAGTTGACCTGTGGACAGCACTACTATTGTGGTGAGGCCGGTACTGCCGCTCAGGCCGGCACTACCGACCCTTGCGGCCGGTACTGCCGGGCTATAGGCCGGCACAACTAACCTGCAACGCCGGTAGTTATTTTCCAGAGAGGTCCCCTTTTGGATTCGCTGCCTCCTGTACTACCGACCCTTGCGGCCGGTACTGCCGACTGTAGAGCGGCACTACCGGGATCTGAATGCTGGTACTGCCGGGCTCTGAATCAAATTGAGTGTTCGTTTGAGTTTTCTTTCTCGTGTTTGCTTGTTGGTTGTTGTCCGATTCTTTGAGCTTTATGCCTTGTTCTCATTGGATCTTATTCGGTTTCTCATTGTTCCTTTTGTCGCGCTTTCATTTAGACGTTGATGCCTCGGGAACAGTTGGCGAGGATCCAGACTACGACCCAGAGGACACGCAAAACCAAGAACAAACAGGCAAGCACCCCCTTTGAACATATTGCTCCTATAATTGCAAAAGTATTTAATGATCTGCAAAACTATTACGCATGCATATGATTATTACAAGTATTTAAACGGTGGGAAATGGTAGTTACCCTAATGGTTGGATGGCTTACCTTAATCTCGTTGTTACCCTGAAATCTTTGAGTAACCCTAGATTAAGGATAGAAGCTATAATAAGTGTCGCCAGGGAATATAAGTGTAATAATTTCATACGCTTAGCCCAGCTTTAGACTAATTGAATAATGATCGGTGGACTCAGTTAATCAAAGTCTTTCGATACATTACTAGGATTCTTGAAATGATGATTTTGGAAAATAAAGGCTATGTTGATAAAAGATGAAAAAGGAAAAGGTGTGCAGTGATTTATGCCGGACGGATGATCGGAGGTCTCGTCTGTGCAATCCTAAGGACTGAACTTGACGCTTTTAACTAAGTCCTTTCGTACAACCACATGTGCTAGTATGGGATAGCCTAAACCCAGTACAGGAGTTGGAATTTGATCTTGCGCCGTGGTAGGTCGAAGTAGTTGGGCAATACCGATGTGCTGGTGTTGCCTAGAATACTCCCTCACCTCGCGCAGGTGTTGGAGACTTTTGTGAAACAACAGCGGATGCTTTGCTGAGGGTAAAAGGCATGTGGGGCGTTAGCCATCGTTGGATCCGTGTGGGTGAATCAGGTTTGGAGTTTATGGTACCCAAACACCTTAATTGGGGGGTACTCTCGCCTAGCCCGGGGGTACTCTGTGTGGGTGTGTGGAGCCCCCACCCAAAGCAAAGAGCGCACATCGTCGAGGCTAACGCAAGACCAAATGCCGACTATTGGAAGAGTTTCATCTCAATCTAGCAAAACAGATACGGTATGTATCGCGTGGCATGGTTGACATGATTGCTAGAGCGTGTCGTGTGGGTAAAGTGTGCATTCTCTGCAGAGATTAATCAAACTAATCGATTAGCCGTGCTCGTGGTCACGAGCATCTTGTGTATCTGATGTCAAGTATAGTATTTTGGTTTTGTTTTGGAAAATATTTTGAACCGGTAGATCTTTTAAATGTTGGGTTGTAACATGCAAAATGTTGAGTCGTTGGACTCAGAGACCGATTGGATTGGTAATTCAAATGTGATGGTGGTGATTCTTGATGCCATATGATGGTATGTTGGATATGGATCTTGATGCCATGTGATGGTGGTGTTGGATAAATTGCAGGAAATTGAGTGTGGAATGAATTGTACATTATATGTTGAATTACTTTCTTTTACTAAATGCTTTATAAATTGTGCAGCAATTCGAATCTATTAGTCTATTACAAATAACTTCAGCTTCATGCAAATTTGAACTAGAATAGTAACCATCTTCTTTGATTAGCCTGCATTACTAATATACTTGCAAACAATAAAGTCTTGCGAGTACATACGTGTACACACCGTTTGCTCTAAAAATTTGCGTGAGGAGCAAAAGATGCAGGTGAAGAAGAAGGTGACCAGGAGTTCAGTGACCCAGACGCGGGTGGTGCGTTTGACGGCTAGCGGAGTGATATGTTCGTCGGTTGCCTGTGGGAATGGAGGCACATCGTGGCCGCTTTGCTTTTGCTTCTTTTTTGTTTTCCTCTTCAGTTTACTTTAAGCCAGTTGGCCTATTATAAACAAGAACAAGTTGTAATATTATTATCTATCGTTGTAATATATTACTTCTACTCTTAATTTGTGTTGGCATGGATGTGATACTACCTATCTCAACATGTGACACTAGCATACTGATCCAGAGACTAGTGGTTATCACATGGTTGCGGGAAGCTCAAATTGGAACCAATTGGATGGCATATGACCTCATGAGTCGAGTGTCGTGCTGACCAAGTGGTTTCAATCTGAGTCTGTCGTGATGCCGTGATCGTTACGTTACTGGTTGCGTGATTAACCAGGCCTGCGCAACAGTAATGGAGTATCACTGCACCAGGACAGGAGCCCCCACGCGACATCTTGAATTGCATTGTTTGAGTTGAATGCATGTGTGTTTATTGCAGGATTTGTGGCCTTGAGAGTGGCCAAAGCTTCTCGCCTCTCAGTCCCGAGTGGGTGTCGGGACCCGAATTTGCAAATCCAAACCCTCTGTGTATTCAGCACTAGTCTAGGATCACGCTAGTGCACACAGTCTCAACATCGGTAAGTATCACAATCATACTCATCGAATTAATAAAAGTACTTTAATTAAAATAACCAAACTGGTTGCTCGACCTTATGGTCAAGTTACAAGAGTACGCCACACAGGGAAAAAACTTATTAAAGGAAATAAATTGCAGCGGAATAAACGCATCAACGTGGCGCCATCCAGTATACCACAGGCAACTGACTGGGCTTGCTCCCTTGGTACACGGTTCCTCCTGAATTTCTTCCTCCAAAGCTGGCGTCGCTTCTTCTTCAACTGGTGTTGTATTGTTGCAAGGGGTGAGTACTTGGTACTCAGCAAGTCATGCACAGAATGCAAACTAATATTCTACATGCATGGCTTAGTTCAAGGATAGGCTAACAGGTACATTTGCAGTAAACATCATTTAACAAGTAGCATAAGTAGATTGGAAAGCAGTAAAAATAAAGATAATATCAATAACTTTTCCAGCAGTTAAGTAAACACTTTCCCTTTTCTAATCCACATTTCCATCAACGTCATCGTTAAACCCAACCAAACTTTTCAAGTCCAAGTTGTTTTCCAGAAAGTCTAACCCTTGACTGTAATCCCCGAGCAGTGTCTAGTGCCGTGGACTCGGCTATTCGAATAGGTTGTACACTCTGCAGAGGTTATGTACTTTACCAACAAGATACAGTCAAACGCCACAAAGGCGAGTGATCGTAGCAAAGCCTTTCAGAGACCGCAAACTAAACAAGTGAACCTCTTCGGTTTTTGTCATACACCATCCCTTCCCTTAACAGAGGTGAAGTATGGGACCGACATACCGTTGGACGGGTACCATGCCATAGCCCTAGTACGCTCCCCTTTCAAGCTACACAAAAGGTGTAGTTGACACCCTGAGTACCACATGTAAGTTATTAGTAACTTATTCAACTAGGTCTGTCCCATTACAGACATGTGGTTGCACATTTGACTCAGATCAAAGGCTTGCAAGGTGAAGTCCTTAGGATGAACCAGGGCAAGACTACCCGAAGAACCAAAATTACATCCCCGGTGCCACTCATGGCCCACCATATCATTCTTGCCACTTGCCCTGGTCTAAATCTAGTTATCAAACCCAGTTGGTTACCATGCACCATGTGTCATTATCAACATCACAACGCATGATACTTCTCAAAACAGGTTCAATATCTCATTAAGTCAATATTAGCATTTGATTGTCCAAAATCATGTCATATGCACGTAGCAGGTCTAAGCAATATACTACAACGGTCTAAATACCCAATGTTGGCAATTTAATAATGTCCAACTAAATATTCCACAACTAGGGTGACAAGGGTTCATGGCACATAATTTAAGTAATCAAAGTGACATACTGCAATTTGGCATTTATCTAATTCCCAAAAATAATTTAAACAACTTATAATTAAATTAGCATGCAATAGTTTAAATTAAATTAATTTCAAAAGTGGGGTCAAAATGGTCCAAGCATAACTTTCCTTAAAAAATTACTTGTTCTTGGTCTTGCGCTAGCTCCTGAGTCAAAACTTCACCTTCGCAGCCTTCGAGCACTTCAACGTCTACTCGTAGCGTGTGCAATTAGCAATAACATAAATAAACAGTAGGAAAAAAGTGTCCAAAAAATTCAAATAAACTTCAGAAACAGAGAAAGCACATTTTTTATAAATTTTTAGAAATTTGAATCATCCAAATCGGAGTTCAAAGTCAAAAGTTATACCCGTTTAAAGTTTGGGAAATTAATTAAATAAACATAAACAGGAAAAACTTATGTCCAAAAATTAAATAAAATTCATCATTAAGTAGATTCAATTTTATACAAATTTAGAAATTGGAATCACCCAAATTGGAGTTAAAATGCAAAAGTTATAAGCCTGCCACGTCACCTCGGGTCCATGGACCCGGCGCATAGCTCGGCTCGGGTCCACCGTGGACCCGGCCCACGAGCGCACGTGTCACTGACACGTGAGACCCACTCGGATGACGTCATTGCTGACATCATCGCGCTCGGCCGCACGGTACTGACACGGGGGCCCCACCGTGATGTCAGCATGACATCACGCATGATGTCACGCGCGTGCGGGCACGGACGCTAACACGCGGGCCCGTTGCTGACGTCAGGGGTGACATCAGCGACGACCGAGCTGACCACGTGGATCGCGTCGGTTCGGCTCCCGCACACGTGGGTCGATATGGGCCGATGGTTTGAAATCCAACGGTCCAGATCGGATCCAATCTCACGCGTTTTAGAATAACGCGATCGATCTGGACCGCTCAATTCGAATCAAACGGTTAGGATTAGACCGGGTTTCACCGCGTCACTGGGGGTTGACGTGGCATGACCCGGCGTGCGAAACGTGGCACGATCTACGCCGTTCGATCTCGATCGAACGGCTGAGGTTACATCTAACGCTACAACGTGATTGAACCCTAACCGTACGATCTCGATCTAACGGCTAAGATTGGATCTAGAACGGTGAAGTTAAAGGCTACGTGGCTCAATCTAGTGCGTTGGATCTAGATCTAACTTTTGCTAATGGACCAAATTCATAACACTGGATCTAATCTACGCTGTATGATCTATATCTAACGGCTGAGATCTAATCTGGTTTCTATGGGAGTGAGACGCACGTGAACTCACCGCGACGGTTGGATCTTTATCGGACAGTGGAGATGTAACACCCCGGCATTTAATATGCCTGAATGCTACCAAACATAAGCTAAACAACATCTAAATACGATAAATTAAGGTAAATTACAGCAAAGGAGTAAATGCTAAAACCCGAGATTTCGGCAGCATCTCCTTTGTTTTAACATGATTTGAAGGAGCAACAACAGAATAGCAATATAAGGCAATATGAGAGACAACTAAAACAACAATAATTAAAGACTTAACAACAATATAAGTCTATTTTTAAGCATTTAATGTCTCCAAGAGTCAAACGAACAGTAAGACTCTCATATAGCAAAGCTAAACCTTAAAGCAATAATCATCACACGCAGTTTATTATCAAAACTAATTGAATGACTTGTGGAATCAAATGAGTGAAGCTACGTGCGGAAGTGTGACTAATTCCCTTCCCCGCATGCCGGTCTCATGGTACCTAAAACAACAAGAAAACACAAGCGTGACTTCAAAACTCAGCAAGCATATTGCAATGGTGCAACAAGAACAATTACATGGCAATAATATCTCACATCATGTAAACCATCTCATTCATGATCACATATCATTATCATCATCATTATGTATGCAATGCAGTGCGATGCTCATGTCTCCTTGGAAACTCATACCGGTATGGTTGAGTACACACCCGTCGGTGTGCACCCTCTCCCACCTTCCATCCCGAAGATGGAGGGTGCCTACTCCTCGCTTCCGTTCACCGCGGTGAATGGAATCACGATGTAGGACTTACTCATTGGATCTCCGGAATAGTCGTTACTTTCTCACCGACCTTCCCCGGACTAGTTATGACTTTCTCACCGCCCGGGCCATGTAACATGCCATGTATGCAAATAAGACAACATCATAATTAACTTGTACATTAACACATGGCATCATAACATAATAAGCATGCTCATCATATCATTGGCAACCATTAAAGCATGGCAAGTGATCATATCATATAAACAATTTCATCTATTCTCAACAAGCAACCTACAAACCGCTATCCATTACAATACACTTGCCTCAACCACGGGCAACGGATTGGCGGGAAGTAGAAGGCACTCCCGGGGTCACACCACCTTCGCCCGACGCACGAAAACCCAACGGATCTCCTCCCGGTTCGCGCGATCTCCTTCCTCGCTCCAAATCCACCGGATCTCCTCGTCGCGGAGCGCTCCAATGGATGGATCTTCGAGTTGGCGAGGTGGAGAACTCCCCTTGGGGCAGCAAGGGAGGTGGAGAGGTGGTGGAGAGGTGGTGGCGCAAGCAAGGGAGCCATGGGGGCGGCTAGGGAAGGAGGAGGTGAGGAGAGGTGGCCAATTGGGAGGGGCGTCTAGGGTTTTCTTGGAGGGGGCGCACAAGGGGCAGTAGGGGGCACAATAAGGGCTGGGGGAAGGCCCCCAACCAGGTCTCCTACTCTTATTTGTACTCAAACTCCATCCCACCAAAGCCCACTACCCTTTCCCTAAGGCCCAAACTCCTCCGGGAAGGCCCAAATCCCCGGAAACGGCCCGGAAACGCAAATTAACCCCATAACGTATGGTTTCAACCTCCAATTTCATATTTCAAAAAGTTTTTGACCTCAATATTCACATAAATAAGGTTACGACACTCCGTGGTGTCACATTCTCCCCCCCTCAACAGGATTCGACCTCGAATCCTAGACATGCCACTACGTCAACCCAACAACACACGGAGATCTAATCTTCGCGGTTCAAACCTGAAGAAAAGAGCTTTGGGCAAAGCTCGCCTCCACGAGACTTCAACTCCCAGGTCGCTTCTCTAAATAAAACCACTGGAATTTACACTGATCAAGACTCGATGACAGGACGCCTAGGTTCGAAGACCAACAGCTCTAACGATAACTCGCAATCAAAACTTGCGAGAACTTTACTCAACATTGAAACACAAAGTACTAACACATGGTCTCAGCATGACCCCAAGCTATAACATAAATCTTCAAATGGCCCACAAAAGAAAACGGTCTCATACTCCTCATTCTATGCATTCCTCAGCACTGAAGTGCCTGATCCCTTTATCTAATGCTACTCTCCAGAAAAACACGGTACCAAACTCCCCTCTAAGGTTCGTTGTACTCAAGACGACGCGAAACCAGAGAGACACCGCTCTAAGATTACCACCAGAAGGAAAAACCTACTTTACATCCAGGATCCTTAAGACTCGCTCAACAAAAACGACCGAACGTTCCTCTGCGGTTGACACAACTCGCTTCTTGCCCAACGACAAAAGATCCAATACACTTCAAAAGGAAAAGCGATCACTAGCAACCACCAAGTGGTCCACTAATAATTTAATCAACCCTACCGAGGAACATCTCAACGACACAATTCTCCAAGAAGGTTTGCATTGAGTCATACACATCCTTCCACTCAATGGACCACGATAAAGAGTACACTCATTGAGTGAGCTCAACCATAATCATGAACCCACTTGGTCCACCTACAACAACTCAAACCCCAAAGCGCTAAAACCACTTTGGAAAGGATCCGGCAACATCCAAAGAGCACACATTTTAATTTCCTATGCCAAGACACAAAGGAAACGCAAATCCCTTACAGCACAACCAAAATACCAGAAATTCTTCATTGTTTCTTTTCATACTAGAAAGCAAGGGAAATCTCGTTTCATGACAAAAATGCACACTCTTCAAGAGCACTCTGGATTAGTCATATCTCCATATATGACTTTCTCACCGACCTGGCTCAACGACTCTTTTATCATTTAACATCTAAAAACGATATCCTGTTTACTTTTCACCATTCCTTCATCATGTAACAACACTACCGAATAGTCATTCACATAACGACTTCTTTCTTGGTATCACATGAATAAATCTCGAATAACATCGAGAGTTGCGCTAATTCATATAAACTATGACGATAGCATAGTTAACAGTAAGGCACCACATCATATCAGAACCCACCAACGATAGATAGCTAAGCTTGTAAAACATCGCATTTTAACCAAAATCACCATTTTGGAAAAGAACATCGACTCCAAAGTCAAACATCTGCACAAACAACCGCATAAATTTTCTTAAAGAGAAACGGAAACTCATTTTCAAAAGAGAACACTTCACCAACAGCATCGCCGATGAAACATCCACAAAAAACCACCTTTTGAAGCACTTGCAAACTCTACACAGATTTTTCCAAATAACTCCAACTCTAGAAAAGAAAAGATTACAAATTAAACCTCGTGAGTTTTCCAACATAACCCTCTATGTCCATTTGTTTCCTTTTGTCGACGATTGGAGAACGGGCTCCCGTCGAGCTTACTTGTTGAATGGGGGATCAACAGAGCCCCGTCGTACGGACCGAGGAGGTCGTTCGAGCGATGCAAGGTCGGGAGAAAGGGGGACATGGTGTTTATCCTGGTTCGGGCCTCTCACTGCCGAGATAACAGCCCTACCCTAGTGTATTGTGTTCTATCTCTTAGTCCCCTCCCTGTTACAGATCATCAGGGGGGTTTAAATACTACGACTATAGGTACAAAGAAGGCAACTTCCTCCTGGGATCACGCTATGTACCCATATTCATGATCCGCCGTCCTTGATTCGTGCGCTGTTTGAATTTCGGGTAAGATTTCCCTCGAACTTCTGCTGATTGGTTGTCTCCTTCCTTTCTCGTAGCGCTCGTCGGGCCCACCGACCAAACACCTGAGTAGGTCATGGTCTCCACGAGCATGCTTGCTCGTGGGGGTGGGGGGTGTTTGGTATTGCCGCGAGTAAAGGCGTGGACGCGTATGCTCGGAGGAAGAGGAGGGATGCTTGTTTCATTCTCCCGAGCATCTTCTTTCAGTACTGCCTGGTCGGTGGTGCTCAACTTTTCACGGGGGTACCGTTGTTTTCTGCCAGATAGCCAATCCCCGACAGCTAGCCCCCGAGGATCAAGCGGGGAACCCTCGGGCTTCCCCTTGAGCCTAAGAAGACTTGAAGGGGGATTGAATTTCTTTTGGTCGTGGCTTACGACCATTTTATGTCGGGAGACGACCTTTTTACCCGCCGCGTGCTTGCTCCGCGTGGGCGCGTCGTTTGGTTGTTCTGCGGTTCCTTCTCCGAGAAGCCTCCCTGTAACGGTATGGCAGTTTCTTGGAAAGTGCGTTTTCACCGACCAGGTGTCGCTATGCGATAGGCGGCGATTTTTAACCTGTCCCTCCGCTGTCTTTTTAACCCTTTCTACCGGGAGAGGTCAAAGTTACACCGTGTTTCTTTGCTCGTCTACGGCCAAAAATCTTCTAGGAGCCCTAGCGCCCAAGAACCCTTTTCGCTCTCCTTCCTCCTTTGGCCATGGCGCGTTTCAAAGTTAGCCAGATGACCCGTAGGAGGCTCCAGGTGCTCACGGACGAGGGGTACATCGACCCAAGCTCGGGTCGAGTGCTTGGGAGCGACGCGGCGCCGGCACCGCGGGAGGCGGAGATCGTCTCCTGCGAGCTGTATGCCGTCAACGGGCTCCGCCTGCCCGAGAGCGACTTCCTCGCCTCCGTGCTTGCCTTTTGTGGGTGCGAAATCTCTCATCTCCACCCCAACTCCATTCTCGCCCTTGCGGTTTTCTCCCACCACTGTGAGGCGTTCGTGGGTGTGATGCCTACCGCCAGCCTTTTCTTCCATTTCTATTCTCCCTTTCGTACCGGCCGGGAAGGTCCCGCCGGCTGCGTCTATCTTCGTCTTCGGCCCAACCGACCATACGAGTACCCTCTTGTTGCTTTGAAGGACTCGGTGTCGGGTTGGGCCGACCTTTGGTTTTACCAGAAGAAGGCGGAGGGGTCCCAGTTGGTCTATACTAGGGAGGCCGCTCCGCCTACTGAGACGGCCCGCCCGCCCGTGCAGCCTGAGGAAGAGCGGGTGCTCAGGACGATCAGCGAGCTCGCCCAGATGGGGCTCACTGGTCAGGACATTGCCCGGGATTTTACCTTCAACCGGGTGTCCCCCCTGAGGCGCCGCGAGCACCCTTTCTTCGAGGTCACCGGGTGGCATGACTTCACCCGTGAGGACAACGCAGGTATGTTCTTGGACCTCTTTCTCGAGCACTGTTGCTTCCTGGTGATCGGCGCTACTTTTTCTTTTAACCCTTGGTCGTGACGTAGCTCCGAGGACGGACTGGGCTAATGAGAGGGTCCCTGAGATGTTCGGTGCCCCGAAGGAGAAGGAGCTGACGCCCAATCGTCAGATCCCCAAGAACGTTTTTGATCGCGGCGACGCGGTAAGTACATATGTTTGCTCCCGCCCGAGGGCACGTTTTCCGAGCTCATTTCTCCCTGTTTCTATTTGCAGGAGAAGGTCGCCCTCGAGCTCGCCTTGTCGAGCGCCGCGTCGCTGCCGCAAGCCGGCACCCCAGCCAGGGGTTCCCGTAAGAGGTCGGCGGGTCGAGGCCGCCAAGCATCCGCCTCGCCTCCCCGCGCCAAGCGGTCGAAGCGCCGGGCTTCGACCAGGGCTCCCTCCGCGCCGCATCTCGAGTACGCCGACTGGAGGGAGGTAAGAGAGCTTCGCACCTGGTATGCAAGCGGAAGAAGCCGGAGCTGATGGGCCGATTGGAACAGCTTGCCGAGCAGGCGAGGAAGGCCGAGGAGGAGGCCAGGTCCCCCCCGAGCAAGGAACAGCTGGAGAGGAAGATCAAGGCCCTCTAGGACCAGCTTGCTCAGTTGGTCGAGGACCCTGAGGAGGAGGAAGAGGAGGAAGACGCCTATGCTCTGGTTAGAAGGAGCAAGAGGTCGTCTTCCCGATCGGCCTCGGCGCTGGAAGGGGTTGACAAGGACGATGTCTACCCGGCGATGGCGCGGGCTAGCGACGCCGTAGAAGGTCGCGTTGTGGCCGTCGCTGAGGCCTACGAGGCCACCGCGGGCAGGACGCCCGTGGCCCGAAGCGAGGAGACCGAGGAGGATGACGCTGCTCGCCGGGCGGAAGGTAGGCCCTACTTGGTCCTCTCGTTTGGTTTTTCCGTTCTTGTCTTGCGATTTTTTCCGGGCTAACCCCACTCCGTTTGGCGTGGGCGTGATAGCTCGGATGTTGCTCTTGGACTTTCGTCAAATGGCTGAGGAGATTATCGACTCTGCAGTTGACGCCGAGCTCGACCGCGTCTTCGACCAAGTAATGGCCGAGCTGCGCCCTCAGCGGAGTCGGTGCCGGCTGCGCCCTCAGCGGAGTCCGAGCTTCCCTTGGCGGAGCCCGAGCTTCCTCCAGCGAATGTGGAACCTACTCCAGCCGCGGAGGAGCAAGAGCCGTAGGGGGCCGAGGACCAGGAAGCCTTGGCCCTGGTCCACTGCGAAGCGGCAGGCGCAAGCGAGGCCCAGACGATGGGCTCTGATGGTCAAGGGGTGGTGGCTCTCGACCCACAGCCCTTGGCCGCGAGCCAAGAAGAGGAGCCGATCGCAGCCGGCCAGCTGCCTCCAGCTGTGGACCAAGGGGGAGAAGCGGTCGTGATCGACCAGCCACCTCCAGCCGCGGACCAAGGGGAAGAAGTGGTCGTGATTGACCAGCTGCCTCCAGCCGCGGATCATGGAGAGGAGGTGGTCGTTGACGACCAGCTGCCTCCAGCTGCGGACCACGGGCCGGAGGTGGTCGTCCTTGACCAATCGTCTCCGGTCGTGGAGCACCAATCGCCTCCGGCCGCAGAGGTGCAAGGGGTGGAAACGCTTGCAGTCGGCGTCCAGCCCCCGAGCGCAGCGGCCGAACAGGAGGAAGGCGGCCATGAGCCACCTGTTGACGCGGAAGACCAACCTCAGGGCGACCTGGGGTTGGTCGAGGGAGGAAACGCCGTTGCCCTCCTGGGAGCACCGGGTGCTCAGGAGGGGCAAGATCTTGACGCGCCACCGGATCAGGATGGCCCTACGTGGGTCAACCCCTTTTTCCAAGCTGGCGCTACCGACCGCCAGCGGCTTCAGGACAAACTGGTCAGCCGGGCTCTTCTGGTAAGTCCTTTGCTTCTATCTTTTTCCATGAGGCGAGCAATCTTCTGGAGGTTCTTTTTGACTTTCCTTCCTTTTTTGCTCGAAGTTTGCTGTGAAGGCTATGGAGGACATCGACGCCTCCGCAGTTCCAGCAAAAGAGTTCTGGGCGTACCATCGCGAGCAAGACGCCAAGATCGCTGATCTCGAGCGTCGGGTCTCCGAGGTGCGCGAGGCCGACCTGAAGGAGCTGGAGTCGGCGAAGAGCCTCATCGTCGGGCTTCGGGACCAGTTCTTTGAGAGCGAGACGGCGAAGAACACTTCGGAACAGAAGTGTGCCGAGCTCGAAGAGGAACTGGTGAAGCTGCGGCAGGAGGTCCCCGACCTGCGTGGCGACCTTCAGCGAGCTCGGGAGCGCGAAGAGGCCCAGCTCAAGGAGGCGCAACGCCTTCGGGACAGCGCGGCTGAAGGTCGCGCTGCTCGGCGGAAGGTTTTGGACCTGGAGGCAGAGGTCGACTCCCTTAAGGAGGAGCTCGCTGCCATCCAGGCCGAGCATAGGACTTAGCTCTTCTTTTTCCCTTTTTAGCTCTTGCAAATCCTGTAAAAAAGAAACAATCTTTTGGGTTAAATGAGTAAAATTCACAGATGTTTGGGTCCTTGCCTGTTTTTCTCGAGTTTGCTTTCAATGTACGCTCGTACGATCCTGCTTCTGCAGAAAGAGGACCAAATCCCTGCATAAGAGCATATAACATGGATACGAGCAAAGGATCCTTGAAAGAAAAGGACGGAACGATCCTATCATACGGAGCCCCCGCCATGGACAAAGGGCGTGCCTCTACTGTTGCAAGCACGAGTTTGTTCATGGGAAAGTTGAGGGATATTTTGATCGTAACGCTTTTTGAACGATTTAAACAGGTTGATTGCGTTGAGGGAAGTATGAGCGCGAGCATTGTTACGTGCGAAGAGTAGATGAGCTTTAAACCAACAATACGTAGAGTCGCCATACCCGAGTGGTCGCTGAACCGGGCTTAAATGGATGCTCGCGATCGACCACGCATACAGTGAAGAGCTACTGTGGAAAGTGAACGAGTGGGCGAGCATCCGGCCGGGGGCCAAAGGGAATGGTGCGCACATATTCATCGGATAAGCTCGTCTGCAGTGCTGGTAGACGACGAAGCTCGTTCGACAAAGCGAGGATAAAAAATGAGAAGGAAAGGAAATGTTTTATAGGAAGAAACGCAAGGGGTGCGAGATAGGGGTATGCGTCTAAACGTAGAATTTATGCAGTTGATCAATGTTCCAGGTGCTGGCGAGCTCCCGACCGTCCTCCATCGCGAGGCGAACAGCCCCCGGGCGTGCTGTAGACATGACCGTGTAGGGTCCCTCCCATTTTGGGGTCAGCTTATTGGCTTTCGATAGGTCTTGGAGTCTTCGTAAGACCATGTCACCAACTTGCAGGGACCTTGGTCGGACTAACTTGGCCGCGTGCCTACGAAGAGCTTGTAGGTAAATCGCAGACCGGAGCAGCGCCCGTTCACGTGTTGCTTCAACGAGGTCTAGGTCGAGGAGGTGTTCAACCTCCTGATCAACGGAATCGATCAGCTGCACCCTTGGGGAACCTAGCACGATTTCGGCAGGCAGAATGGCCTCCGCACCGTAGACGTGTTGGAAAGGCGTTTCACCTGTGGCTCGACTCGTCGTGGTGCGGACGGACCAAAGAACGGCGGGAAGCTCATCCACCCACTGCTGCCTGTGCTGGTTGAGGCTCTTGAAGACCCTCTTTTTGATGCCCTGGACTAACTGCCCATTTGCTCGTTCGGCTGCTCCGTTGGTCTGTGGATGTGCCACAGAGGCGAAACAGACCTTTGTCCCGACCTCCTCGCAGTAACTTTGGAATAGTTCACCGTGAATCAGTCCCATTGTCCGTGATGAGACGGTTGGGTATCCCGAACCGAGTTATCACATTGCTACGGAGGAACCTCTTGGCCGCCTGGGCCGAGATGGTTGAGACGGGCTCGGCCTCTATCCACTTAGTGAAAGTGTCGATGGCCACGAGCAAATACTTGCAGCCTTTCTGACCCCGGGGAAAAGGTCCAAGGACGTCGAGCCCCCAGGTCGAGAATGGCCATGAAAGCGGTATGGTTTGCAGAGCGTATGCTGGCTGACGGGCTTTGCGAGCATGGAACTGGCATGCTTGGCAGGTCGTTACGATTGACCGTGCATCCGTCAAGGCTGTAGGCCAGTAGTAACCCAATCGGAAGGCCTTGCTCACAAGCGTTCTAAAAGACGAGTGAGCTCCGCACATTCCTTCATGGATATCACGAAGAAGGTATTGGCCTTCCTCCTGAGAGACGCATCTTGAAAGGATTCCTAATGCGCCTTTTCGGTATAGGTCGCCTTCGATCAGTTTGTACTGAGAAGATCGCCTTGTTAGCCGGGAACGCTCGGCTTCTTCCTCGGGCAATGTCCCATGCGCAAGGTATTGGATAAATGGCGTCATCCAACTTGCACTTTGCTCGAGAAAGGAGACCCTACCGTCGGTCTCTGGTGCCTCCTCTTCAGAGGGAATGGAGGGCTTATATAGGTGCTCGACAAGCACCCCCGCCGGAGCGGTAGTTTGAGAGGAACCGACCTTAGACATTTGGTCGGCCAGGGAATTATCCTTCCTGGGGATGTAGATTACTTCAAAATTCTTGAAGTATTTCTCCATCTTCCTTACTTCGGCCAGGTACAGCGCCATTGAGGTATCGGAACACTGATACTCCTTGTTGACCTGGTTCACGACCAACTGTGAATCGCCCATCACAGTGAGCCGTTGGACTCCTAGCGATTTACATGCCCGAAGTCCGGCCAAGAGGCCTTCGTATTCCGCCGCGTTGTTGGTCGCGGCGAAATGTAGTTGGATGGCGTCAGTTGCTCTCCATCCGGGAGACCAAGACGATGCCACCCGAGCGCTCATATGCTCGGGATCCATCGAAATACAAAGTCCAGGAGTTTTCCTTGAACCGCTGGTTTCATTGGCCGGTGGTGTCGAGCCGACCATTCTCGCCACGAAGTCGGCGTAACTTGTGATTTGATCGCCGTCGCGGGCCAAAAACATTATCTCGACCGGCGAGCTCCATTGCCCACTTGGCTATGCGACCACTAGCGTCCTGGTTTTTCAGATTTCCTGAAGCGAAGCCGGCTCGGCACCACGATCTTGTGTGCTTGAAAGTAGTGGCGCAACTTCACGGAGGCCATCAAAGAATGAGTACAGTAGTTTCTGGACCTCGGGGTAACGCTCCTTTGGTCCATGAAGTACTTCGCTGACATAATAGATAGGTCGTTGGGAACCACCTCTCTCTACTGCTAACACCGCACTTACCGCCTGCGGGGTTGCCGCCAGGTATAGTAGCAATTCTTCCCCCGCTGCAGGTGTGACGAGGACGGGCGGCTTGGAAATGTACCGTTTTAGTTCTTTGAACGAGTGATCAGCTTCCTCCGTCCACGTGAAACCATCGTGCTTGCGGAGGGCTTTAAAGAAAGGTAGTCCTCGCTCCCCCAGCCGGGAAATGAACCGGCTTAAAGCGGCCATTCTCCCGGTCAGAGCTTGCACTTCCTTCACGCACGTGGGTGACCTCATGTTCTCAATGGCTTCAATTTTCTCCGGGTTTGCCTCGACGCGTTGTGGTCCGACCATGTAGCCGAGCACCTTGCCAGCTTTCACGCTGAACACGCATTTTTCTGGATTTAGCTTTATTTGATGCTTATTGAGGTTACAGAAGGTTTCTTCCAAGTCAGCAACGTGACCCGAAGTGCTCTTGCTTTTTACAACTATGTCGTCGACATAGACCTCCAAATTTCGACCCACTTGGTCTGCGAAAGTTTTCTGCATGAGGCGCTGAAAGGTTGCTCCCACATTTCTTAGACCGAAAGACATGGTCATATAGCAGAAGGTACCGAACGGGGTGATGAAGGAAGTCTTTTCTTCGTCTTCGCGCGAAAGGCTGATCTGATGATAGCCTGAATAGGCATCTAGGAAGCTCATGGTTTGCGATCCCACCGTCGCGTCGACTAATTGATCTATGCGAGGCAACAGATAGTTGTCTTTCGGGCATGCCGCGTTTAGACCCGTGTGATCGACGCACATGCGCCACTTGCCTCCTTTCTTCCTGACCAAGACTGGATTGGCTAGCCATTCGGAGTGTTCGACCTCACTAATGAAGCCAGCTTTTAGGAGTTTGTCGAGTTCCTCCCGGATGATCGCCTGTTTTTCCGGGGAAAAGCGTCTAAGTTTCTGTCAGACCGGTTTTTGTCAGTGAATCGCTAGCCTGTGCTCAATCACCTCCCTAGGGACCCCAGGCATGTCGGATGGTTCCCAAGCGAACGCATCCGAGCTTGCCCGGAGGAAGGTGATGAGCTCGAGTTCCTATTTGGGATCTAGGGAAGATCCCAGATGCACGACTTTGGCCAGTTCCGACTCGTTGAGCGGAACAGCCTTGGTCTCTCCTCCAGGTTGGAGGGCAAGTTTAGGTCGGGAATGTTTTGGCTCTTGGTCAGGGCCGCGAGTGGGTAACTGACCGACCATATCCAACGCCCTTTCGTCGCAATTGAGTTGGACTTGTGGTTCCCGTTTACGGTTATGACCCCGTTTGGTCCGGGAACCTTCAGGCACTGATACGCTTGGTGCGAGGCGGCCATGAACTTGGCCAAGGCCGGCCTACCGAGGATGGCGTTGTAGGCCGATTCGAAGTCTACCACCTCGAAGGTGATTAGCTCTGTTCTGAAGTTACTCGGGCCGCCGAAAGTCACGGGCAGGATGACCTGCCCCAGAGGTTTGATCGAGGTGCCCGGGACTATCCCGAAGAAGGGCACGGCTACACTTTTGATTTTGGAATGAGGAATCTGCAACTCGTCCAAAACCTTAGCTGAAATAAGGTCCAAAGAGCTCCCGGAGTCTATGAGGACCCGACCAACGATGGTATTGCTGATGGTGGGGTTCACGACCATCGGAAGCCTCTGTGGTTTGGTCATTCCAAGGGGACAATCGTCCTTGGAGAAGGTGAGGGACAACTCAGACCATTTGAGTTGCTGCACTGGCGGCTTACCTTGGGTGACATGGTGCACTTCCCTCGCAGCGTCCTTTAAGTCCCAGCGAGATTTATAGGCAGAGGAGCCCCCGAAGATAACCGCGATGTGGTTCTGTGGTTCTTGATATTCCATGCCATCTTTGTTTTCTTCGACGGGCTGCTTGCCCTTGCCGTTTTCACCCTGCTCTGGAAGCGACGGCATGGGACTCCTGCCATCAGAATCGCTTCCAGGCGGTAGGTCCACGTTCGGCAATTCCGTAGGTCATGCCCGTGTGCCTGGTGAAGCGGACAGTAGAGGTCACCCCGTTGATCTGCCTGGCCACCTCGGTCACGAGGCCTATGTGGTTGTCCTCTTCCCCGAGCGTTAAACCCCCGGCGCTGCGGCTGGGTTGCTCAGGGCTGTTGTTGTTCCACCGCGGCAACCATGCCCGGTGGGAGCTGCTTTTTCTTCTTCTTCTTGATCTTCTTATCCACGGAGTTCGAGCCCTTTTATCAAGTGAGGTTTCTAGCCCGGTCTGAGGCGACAGCTTTCCTTCATCCAGCATTTTCTTCCACTGGACGGCCTCATCCGCGTTGGCATACCGATCAGCCATTCGGAAGAGCTCGTTTGCCGTTAGATCCGGATGGATCTCCAGGTCCTGCATGAAGCGCACGTCCCGTACCCCGAACTTGAAAGCTCGGACGACGGCCTCGTCCGATATGTTCAAGATCGAGTTCCGGAGCTGGATGAACCTCTGGATGAACTGTCGCAGGGTTTCTCTGTCCGTCTGTAACAAGCGCTCCAGGTTGCGCTCCTTTCCCGGGCGGATGTAACTGCTCTGGAAATTTCCTCGGAGCGCGGTGCTGAGCTGCCCCCAGGATCGTATGGAACCCTCCTTTTGGTTGAAGAGCCATGTGCGAGCAGCTCCGTCCAGAACCGTCGGCAGATAATTCGCCATCACCCCTTCATCGCCTCCGGCGGCGAGGATGGCGGTGGTATATATTGAGAGAAATTCATCCGGGTTCTCGGTCCCGTTGAACCTTTCGATATGGCCGGGCTTGAACCTGTTCGGCCATGCGACATTTCGGAGAGAGCTCGTGAAGGCCTGGCAACCGAAGCTCGGGGTTTCGCGGTGAAACCCTCGGTCATAACGGCCTCCGCGCGGGTCTTCCGCCCAACGCCCCGTACGCTGGCCGAGTCGAGAGAAGACTTCATGCGACGGTTGTGCCGTCGACCGCTTGGTCGTGGAGCGTTCAGAACGCTAGTAATCCGGACGATTGTAGAGGTGTCACTCCGAGGTTGCTCTGGAACTGTTCCGGGGCTTTTTCCGGATCAGATTAGCGGTCTGCGGCGATCTCCGTGCATGGCTCCGAGATTCATCTCTGTGCGAGCGCACAGGGGAGCGTCTGTGATGGTCCCGGGAAACACTCCGGGCATCCCGGTTGTGGGGAGGATCCGAGACTTTCAGCTCGGCGGCAAGCCTCTCCAGATCTTCGGCCACGACCTTGCCCACGTCCTCTAGGTCCACTTGCTCGGGGAAACTGCGTAGGTCGCGCACGACCGCCGCCAAGGCCTGTAGCCGTTCTCGTTTCTGGTGAATTGGCGGCGGTGAGCTATGGCGGCGCTCCGGGGCACGATCGGGGGTTCGGTACTCGCGAGAGTTCCTTTCCGCGGAAGCGTGCCTCCCTTTCACCTGGCGGCGTATGGTCGCGAGGGTCTTTCCCAAAGACGCCTCTATGTGGAGTCTGGCCGCCTCATAGTGGTCGCGCTTAGCAGCGTCCGAGGATCGTCCCTCGGGCTCGGCACGGCTCCCGGCCATGTTGACGTGACGAGAGTGAGATGAATGCGATGGGGACATCATCGTATCCACTTGAGATGCAGTCTCTCGGTCGAACTCTAGGTCGTCTGGTATATCCAGGCCATCGTAGAGTCTGTCATAGTCATCCTCGCGGTCTCCGAGGGTAATTTCTGGGGAACGGAGGATCTGCCCTCGCATCCCAGGGTTCGGGGAAGAGCTCCCGGACTCGGTGTGACCGATGGGATCGGTCACGCCGGCCACGCCGTCGCCGGCGTAGTACATGTCGTCGTCTTTGACGTCGTCGAAGGCACAAAGATTCCGAGTATCCCCCGAGTTCGGCATCCTCGAGGATCTTGATCCGCACGGGAATCAAGCTGTCTTCCCCACGGACGGCGCCAGCTGTCGACGATTGGAGAACGGGCTCCCATCGAGCTTACTTGTTGAATGGGGGATCAACAGAGCCCCGTCGTACGGACCGAGGAGGTCGTTCGAGCGATGCAAGGTTGGGAGAAAGGGGGACACGGTGTTTATCCTGGTTCGGGCCTCTCACTGCCGAGATAACAGCCCTACTCCAGTGTATTGTGTTCTATCTCTTAGTCCCCTCCCTGTTACAGATCTTCAGGGGGGTTTAAATACTACGACTATAGGTACAAAGAAGGCAACTACCTCTTGGGATCACGCTATGTACCCATATTCGTGATCCGTCGTCCTTGATTCGTGCGCTGTTTGAATTTCGGGTAAGATTTCCCTCGAACTTCAGCTGATTGGTTATCTCCTTCCTTTCTCGTAGCGCTCGCCGGGCTCATCGACCAAACACCTGAGTAGGTCATGGTCTCCACGAGCATGCTTGCTCGTGGGGGTGGGGGGTGTTTGGTATTGCCGCGAGTAAAGGCGTGGACGCGTATGCTCGGAGGAAGAGGAGGGATGCTCGTTTCATTCTCCCGAGCATTTTCTTTCAGTACTGCCTGGTCGGTGGTGCTCAACTTTTCACGGGGGTACCGTGGTTTTTTTTCCAGATAGCCAATCCCCGACACCTTTAAAATTTATTCCAAAGATAATTCAGGGCGAACGCGAAAGGGCGCGATCCACTAAAAAACTTTTGGGGTGTAAATCCATACTCATAGCACCAACTAAACAAATTAGCCAAAACCAAATATTTGCACCAATTTCTACGAGTTTTAGGAAACTCAAACACAAAGATATGGAACACCTTGACCGAAAACCCTTCAACCAAAATGGCAAACAACCAAACCAGTCCAAAAGCTTTTAAACACAAGGTCAGCATAAAAAAAAAGAACCATCTCTAGTACTCCACTAAGCTTTCCATTAAAGACTTCAATAATCACTATCTACTCCCTGAGGAGCCCCAACACAATTCAACAAAAAGCTTCACAACAAATTCTTCCTCTAGTTACCATTCCCAACATTTTTAATTAGGGTTTATGATGCTTATCAAAAAAGCACCCAACCAAGACTACATTGACATGATCCCCACGGATCACCAAAATATAATACATCTTATTCTAAATTTGAAATATAGTACTTCAACAAATCTTTTAGCAAGATCAGCTTATAATTTCATACCACCTATATGTTCACGTCTCAACAACCGAACCTTATTCAGTTAAACAAGGACTTCAATATGTAAATATTATCTCCATAGGGAAGAATTCGTAAGTGAGACTCTAAGTTATACTTTCATTAAGGATAATATCATTTATCATGTTAATTATCCAAAGCTCACTCCATCGCAACATGTTAAAATTTTCCTCTATTTTAACCATGGTTTTCCAACGAGTAATCCAAACAGTTACCACCACTACTTAGTCATTAATAAAAACAAATGGGCATAATCATCAACCAACAACATTACTTTTAGCTACCCTATACATAGGTGATAACAAAATTACCACCACACAACATACTCCCACTATTTAAAATAGATTGAATACTAGCATTAACACTGCCCTTAACAACATCATTAACAATAAGTCTTATGTCTTCTCAATTGATATCAATATCAGCATTGTAGAGACACAACTACATACTTCCAAATATACTAGTAGGTTGCAACAACATAAATAGCAACTCTAATCAACGTCCAAATTAAAACCACTAGTCAACATGATTAAATTTCTCTATTAACCCATTAGATTAGAACATCTTTAAACAATCGGCAAGGTTTCTTTAACAGTATCATTAATTTACATCATCTTAATGTTCTAACTATGCATCAAGGTTTAAACTTTTAACATTAACAAGGATCATAAGCACTTTTAAAACAAGGCAACAGATTCTAAGCATGTACATTAACACATTCAATTATTCTCGCTACAGAGTAATCTACAACACTAGTAGTCTATTTATTCTTAAGCTAGAGATATTAATCACATTGAATTGACTCCACTCACAATTTAACTTAACAATACATCATCCCATAAACCACATTGGTACATGCTACATAACATGCTAAACAACAATTCTTACTAGGGACAAACGATTTCAGTCAAAAGACTACTTACTTTGTTTGCATCATTTTAGTTTTAAAACTCATCCCAAATTCGTAAGGAAACTTGACTCTCAAAATTGCAATGAGACAAACCCAAACTTGGTCATGCAAAAGGAATTCTCCAAAACACTTTTCAATCTCAAAGGCTCCCATAGAGGAAAATGGTTGAAAGACAATTTTCTTAAAAGGGAACCAAGCGATTTAGTAATCCTTTTCAAATAAAACCTTAACACCAAACCCCAAACTTTCACGAAACAAGAAGGGTTTTCAAAGATGATTTCTCAAACCAGAAAAAATGACGAAATCAAACACCACTTACTCCTACAAAGCCACAGAACTTCGGCCTTGACAACCAGGTCTGGCATAACACCTCAATAACTCTTTTAACCTCGGAGAAAGACAAACACAGAAATAAATTGAATGCTTCTTCCCCATAAAGCAATCAACAAACTAAACATCAAAACTGGAAAGGCGCCCAAAAGAAGCGCAACACTAGACTCCTCTTCTTCGTCTTCAACCAAGGAAGACAAAACCACACACCGCGTACGGAACGATCCGCAAAAAACCAATACCAAGCACTTTTCTTTTGGTTTCCATCAACTAAAACCAAGAAAACCAACCAAGACCGACCACAGAACGATAAAGAACATCCGAAGGAATCCACCACCAAACTCTTCTATTTGACTCCAGTCAACTACCGGATCTACGACAGAAAGGGTAAACACTCTTCTCCTACAGGGGTTAATAGTTCTTCGGTGATGGCGCTAACCGGCCACACCGTCAAACCTCACCCTTACTATGAACCAAAAGAGGTGACCGAAACCGTTCGGCACCACAACCCCACTTTATCACAACAACAAGCACAATTCAATCATTTATCTCATAGACAAGCACCGTCAAACCTCACCCTTACTATGAACCAAATGAAGCATTCAACATCCAAGCTTAAATACAACATTTAAGCGTAAGGAAACGATACCCATACCCTTTTCCTACTGTGCATCCATGTGTGTTAAATTTTAGATTAGTTATACCACTTTTGCACGTTTTAATGTTGCTATCCTATGACAAAATTTTAGTAAAAACCTAAGCCATGTTTCTAAGTTATTCCACATCACATTTTAGTTGTAACCTAAGGTATGATACTAAAAATACATATTCCAAGGACCTACAGCCCGCTCTGAGACCAACTGTAACACCCCGGCATTTAATATGCCTGAATGCTACCAAACATAAGCTAAACAACATCTAAATACCATGAATTAAGGTAAATTACAGCAAATGAGTAAATGCTAAAACCCGAGATTTCAGCAGCATCTCCTTTGTTTTAACATGATTCGAAGGAGCAACAACAGAATAGCAATATAAGGCAATATGAGAGACAACTAAAACAGCAATAATTAAAGACTTCACAACAATATAAGTCTATTTTCAAGCATTTAATGTCTCCAAGAGTCAAACGAACAGTAAGACTCTCATATAGCAAAGCTAAACCTTAAAGCAATAATCATCACACGTAGTTTATTATCAAAACTAATTGAATGACTTGTGGAATCAAATGAGTGAAGCTACGTGCGGAAGTGTGACTAATTCCCTTCCCCGCATGCTGGTCTCATGGTACCTAAAACAACAAGAAAACACAAGCGTGAGTTCAAAACTTAGCAAGCATATTGCAATGGTGCAACAAGAACAATTACATGGCAATAATATCTCACATCATGTAAACCATCTCATTCATGATCACATATCATTATCATCATCATTATGTATGCAATGCAGTGCGATGCTCATGTCTCCTTGGAAACTCATATCGGTATGGTTGAGTACACACCCGTCGGTGTGCACCCTCTCCCCCCTTCCATCCCGAAGATGGAGGGTGCCTACTCCTCGCTTCCGTTCACCGCGGTGAATGGAATCACGATGTAGGACTTACTCATTGGCTCTCCGGAATAGTCATAACTTTCTCACCGACCTTCCTCGGACTAGTTATGACTTTCTCACCGCCCGGGCCATGTAACATGCCATGTATGCAAATATGCCAACATCATAATTAACTTGTACATTAACACATGGCGTCATAACATAATAAGCATGCTCATCATATCATTGGCAACCATTAAAGCATGGCAAGTGATCATATCATATAAACAATTTCATCTATTCTCAACAAGCAACCTACAAACCGCTATCCATTACAATACACTTGCCTCAACCACGGGCAACGGATTGGCGAGAAGTAGAAGGCACTCCCGGGGTTACACCACCTTCGCCCGACGCACGAAAACCCAACGGATCTTCTCCCGGTTCGTGCGATCTCCTTCCTCGCTCCAAATCCACCGGATCTCCTCGTCGCGGAGCGCTCCAATGGATGGATCTTCGAGTTGGCGAGGTGGAGAACTCCCCTAGGGGCAGCAAGGGAGGTGGAGAGGTGGTGGCACAAGCAAGGGAGCAATGGGGGCGGCTAGGGAAGGAGGAGGTGAGGAGAGGTGGCCAATTGGGAGGGGCGGCTAGGGTTTTCTTGGAAGGGGCGCACAATCGGCAGTAGGGGGCGCAATAAGGGCTGGGGGAAGGCCCCCAACCAGGTCTCCTACTATTTGGACTGAAACTCCATCCCACCAAAGCCCACTACCCTTTCCCTAAGGCCCAAACTCCTCCGGGTAGGCCCAAATCCTCGGAAACGGCCCGGAAACGCAAATTAACCCCATAACGTATGGTTTCAACCTCCAATTTCATATTTCAAAAAGTTTTTGACCTCAATATTCACATAAATAAGGTTACGACACTCCGTGGTGTCACAGGAGAAGCTTCGCGGGCGTTGATGGTGGCACGGCGGTGCGAGCTTGCTAGAGCTGGGGACGATGACGAGCCCAACGGTGTTTCGTGCGGTCTCCAGCGAAGTGAATGGTCCTCTCCAAAGCGCCTCGTCATGGGGATCCCGGATCTGGGCACCAATACAGCGAAGGACGACGGACGGCGCCGGAAACGAAGAAATACCGTGGCGGCAACCCTACGAACTACGGTGAGCGATTGCGAGGTGCTGGCGGTGGCTCATGCACGAAGAGCTAGGGCAAAATGTGCGCGATGAAATGGCGTTGCTCGGGCGGCTGTCCACGCATTAAATAGCCTCGGCGTGCGCGCTAAAATCGGAACCCTAGGCCCACACGCCGGTAGAGTTCGTATCCGAGTCGGAGACGAAGGCGGAGCTACATGGCATGATCCTGGGCATCCACGTGTCCACGATCGATGGCCACGATCACGTCGAGCGAGAGCGGGTTCGTACGGGAATGGCTCGGGTAACGTGGCGCAACGTTGGCCGTTGGATCTCGATCCAACGGTCGCGCGGGTTAGGGTTTGGTCTGGCTCGGGTCGGACTCGAGTCAGACGAACAGTGAAACCGATTGGATTTTCCCACGATTAAATATTTAAAATAATTCTTAGAAATTCAATTAATTTAAGAAAAATAGCAAAATAATCAGAAAAATTCCAGAAAAATTCTAGAAAATACTTTGAGACATTTTGGACTCAAATAAAATATTTCCAACAAAATTGTATTTAAAACTTTTAATTATTTAATTATCTCAAAAGGGAATAAATTCAAATTAAATACAAATAAATCCAAATAAATTCCAGAAAAATCCAAAAATTCTCAAAAGTGCAATATTTCATTTAAATTCATGAAAGGCAAAAATTTGGGTATTACAGTGGGTAAAGGCAAGTGCATTGCTTCTATGATGATAGGATTTGTTTCTTGCTAATGATTATAAATATGTTGTGCTAATCATGATGGTGCATTTGTGTGTGTATGTCATGTGGAATGAGAAACACTAAATGCTAATGAAATTGATGAATATGAGAATGGATTGCTATGTACGTATTCATTTATGTCCATGTAGAAAGGTAGAAATGAATGTAGATGCAAGTCAATTGTGTTAATTGCATGTGTGCATTCATAAATGGAAGAGGCGACCCATTTGGATGCGGGCCTCTATGTTCACACGTAGTGAACACGAAAATTTTACCTCGTAGTCCCATTCATCGAGGTGAATGGGAGCAAGACAGTAAGAGTATGCACCTTCCACGGGATGGAAGGGATGTGACGGTGTACACCGACGGGCGTGGACTCGACAATACCAGTACGTGCATTGAAAAGAGCATTCACGTCACATTGCATCATAACGATGATTTTGAGTTGCATTGCTAATGTTTAATTGTGCTAATGGAAGTATGAGGTGTTGGGATCGAGTTGTGGACTCCTCCCAAGAGTTGAATGAGGTATGTGTGTAAAGTAAGAAATGAGGTAAAGGAGGTAAAAGGTATTGACACCATTATTTTCATGTAATTGTTGATTTGGATAAGTATTATGCTCATATATGTCGAAGCCCCTGTGAATATCCGGCAGTACTATGACAGCTGCAGTGGTCAAGCGGTCCTTCAACAATTGGAAGCTCACTTCACACTCTGCTGACCATGAAAACTTCTTCTCCTTCTTCAAGAGTTCGGTCAGTGGTTTAGAGATCATGGAGAAGTTCTCCACGAACCGACGGTAGTAACCCACAAGTCCGAGGAAACTCTGAATTTCTGTGATAGTCTTGGGCTGTTCCCAATTAAGTACTAATTGCACTTTGCTCGTGTCAACTGCAACTCCACCTTCCGACAACACATGGCCTAGGAAGGTAACCTCCTTTAGCCAAAATTCACACTTGCTGAATTTTGCATAAAGTCGGTGTTCTCCCGCTCTGATTTTGATCTGATGATAACCGGACCTCAAGTCAATTTTGGAGAATACACGGGCTCCGGTCATTTGATCAAACAAATCGTCAATCCGTGGAAGTGGATAATTGTTCATGACCGTTACCTCATTCAACGGACGGTAATCAACACACATCCGTAAACTGTTGTCCTTCTTCACAAACAGCACTGGGCATCCCCAAGGTAAGGAGCTCGGTCGAATGAAGCCCTTCTCTTGCTGCTCCGCAAGTTGTTTCTTCAATTCAATCAACTCATTGGGAGGCATCCGATATGGACGCTTAGATATCGGGGCTATTTCGGGCAGCAATTCAATGACAAATTCAACCTCCCGGTCTGGCGGCATCCCCGATAATTCTTCTTGGAAGATATCCGGGTAGTCACATGCCACTGGTACATCACTAATCCCGAGAAATGGCTCATCCCTCAAGGTATAGAGATGAGTAGAATCAAAACTAGATGCAAAGACAACTTGCTCGCCACTTGCACTCGTGAGGGAGATGGATTTTTGTGCACAGTCGATGTATCCCTGATGCTTGGACAACCAATCCATCCCAAGAATAACTTCAATTCCCTTCATCTCGATCACGATCAAGTCAGCCAGAAATTCTACCCCATTGACTTCAATGCTAAATCCCCGACAAATTTGATCGGTTCTCAACTCCGATTGTGGCGCTCTAATGAGAAGAGGTGGATGCAATGGTTGGATAGAAAACCCATTATGAGTAGCAAACCCCTCTCGGATGAATGAGTGTGATGCTCCGAAATCAAATAATGCAGCAGCTGGGTAGGAGTTGACAAGAAGCGTACCCAACACCACATCCGGCGCATCATGAGCTTCTTAGGCGGTGACGTGGTTGATGCGACTGCGTGGTTGTGCCGGCACGACACTCGGGGGAGCTGGCCGTGACCGTGGCGGTGGTGCGGCTCCAGCTGCATTCGGCGTTCGAGTCCTTGACGTCGCTGGGTTTCTTTGCGGACATTGGCGCGCAAAGTGTCCCAGCTTCTTGCACTGGTAGCACACTAGAACTGGGCGTCCTTGATTGTTACCTCCTCGCTGATTCCCACCGGAATTCAGCGGAAGATTCTGCTACGGTGGACGCGCAACAGGTACCGGAGGTCTTGGGGATGTCGGAGGTTGATAATTGGAAGGCGGGGGACGAGTGGCGCGCGGCGGTTGCTAGCCAAAATCTGAGCTGCTCACTTGCGCTTGCGTGACTCTTCCAGCTTTCCCTGCTTCTCGTCCACCACTATGGCCTTGTTGACCAAGTGTTGGAAATTACGGAATTCATGTGCAGCAAGCTCCAGCTGCAATTCCTTGGAAAGTCCCTCCATGAAGCGCTCTTGTTTGCGCTCGTCGGTGGAGGTGTCATCTGGACCATAATGAGCCAAGTAGTTGAACTCGTGAAGATTCTCCATGACTGATTTGCCACCTTGCTTCAATGCGAGGAATTCGCGTTTCTTGATGGCCATAACACCCGTGGGAACATCTGCCTTGTGGAAAGCTACGCGAAACTCCGCCCACGTGATAACATGATCAGTAGGTTGCATGGCGGTGAAGCTGTCCGACCAAGCGCACGATGCTCCATCGAGCTAATGGGAAGCATAAAGGACCTTCTCATGATCTGGACACTAAGCAATGGTAAGCTTGTGCTCAATGGTCCGTAGCCAGTCATCCGCTTCAAGTGGATCCTCGGCACGGGAGAATAATGGTGGCTGCGTGCGAAGGAACTCGCCGAGTCCTCTCGCGGCATGATGTCCTCCCCCATCAGTACCTCGGAAAGAGCTCGGGGGCAACGGCAGTATTGCGAGCAATCTGCTGCAAGATCAAAGTCTGATCTTGCCGATTCTGCTCAATCATGGCAAGCACTTGAACCATGGTAGGAGGTGGTGGAAGTTTCGCATCCGCACGAGGATGGTACTGATTTCGACGGTGGGATGACTCCAGGTTGTTATGAGCAACCCCCTGAGCATGCTCCTCAGCTGTTTGGGAGCCCGAGGTGTGTGGCCTCGTCCCTTGCTGAGTTTGCGATCGAGTGGTAGCTCCTGCCATCCTGTTGCCAACCCCAAGTTAGCAACAAGAAACAAGAGAGCAACAACAATGTGGAAATTGCAATTTCGGACAGCAAGATACATTTATAGCGATCTAAAAGAATGCAACAAGAAAACACACAACTCAAGCACAAAGCAGCAAATTAATGAAGTCCATAAACTCCAACAACATCCATGAACAACAACAAGGTTCTGAGAAGATACAGAAGGGCATAGCCTAAATCACACGACATAGTCTTTTACATAACTTTGAATTAAGATAGTTCTTCCCTACATAGGGGTTACAACAAACTTAATCCAGACAACTCAAATGTCCCTAAGGAAGCCTGGGGGAAATTCGTCCAAAAAATGGTACTCCGGTGATCCCGTATCTTCAGGATCCAAAGAGCAAGCGATACGTTGAGGGGATCCCAAGTAGGATGTAGGTGCTCATGATAATCCTTGCGCATGAATGCGCATTGCGCTTGCCAAGTTGATGCATGCTCGGCTAGGGTTGAAGTGTTGGGCCTCCACCCCCGTCACGCGTGGGAATTGAAAAGGGCCTAGTGCTGCATCATGGGGCGTAGTAGAATTTGGTCCGTACACCACATTCCGTGGCACGAGACCAGTCTGCAAAAATTGATGAAGATGCCCCTAGGCGGTACGAAGACGGGCACAAGTCTCCCATAACTCGTGCACCACACAACGATGAGCCCGATCCAAAGTATCGACCAAGCTCGCCAATTAGCGGACAGAGCGGTCTTCTCCCAGTTCAACCTCCGCAATGTAGTTGTAGGTGCCCGCTGGTCCTCGCTGCGGGAAGTAAAGGAATAGAGGCTCAAGAAACTCCCGCAGATCATGACGAAGATGACACATGGCAACGTATGCCACCTCTTGGATTGCCATCCCAATGGATGTCCCTTGTGCTTGGAAGTGATGGGGAATGCTCCCCGGCATCATTCGGGCGAAGGTGATGGCAGTGTAGGTCTTCAATCTAGGTCCCAAAGCCCGCCCATACACCGCGTACTCGGGTGCATAGGTGAAGCTGGCCCTCCAAAGCATGTCCCTGAGGAGGGAAGGAAAACCATCCACATCCTCAGCGCGAGTAACCATGACCAAAGGACCGTGGTTCATCTAGCATTTTGGAAAAGAGAAGATGAGTCAGAAAACAATTTTGCTAAATCAAATGAACATAAAGATGAGGCATAGAACTAAGATGGATGAGAAACAAAAGAATGGCACAATACTAGCAGTTCAAAAATTATTTGATAAGCAAAATAGTTTTGACTCAAAATAAGTTCTAAGCCAGTCAACCATGCTACGTCGTAACCTGCAGTCAGTGTAGAGCTCTGATACCAAGCCTGTGGGGACCCATTCCCGGAATTCCATTGATTCACTCAGTAGCATCGCACAGTCCAAGTAAATCAAGGGAGTCTCGAGCAGCCCGCATATATGCCCGTGTTGGTCCCAGGAAAGTTCACCAACACGCGCGACAATGCATGACAGTTTGTATCACAACACATACACAATTAACGGAAGCATAAGCTGTAACACCCCATAAATCTCAACTGTTGTAAAAGAACAAATCGACAGCATTTCCCCTAAAACAAGACAATACGGAAGCAATTCAAATAGGAATAATATCATGACATTAATACTAGAGACAACGAGTCTAAATCAACCAGGTATCAACCAAACACAAAACACATCTCTAGCGGGACAATCATAAACGAGAACAAGTTTAAAGTGAACAGCAATGGGTCTATAAATAATAAAATTTCAGCAAGCTAATGCATTAATTAAAAGACTGGTTCATGAGAGTTGTGATGACATTCGAAGATTTATTGTGTTGCTAGCCCACCCTTCATGCTTACGTCTCACGCACGCTACCTGAAAACATCAAAGCGACAAGTAGTGAGATTGGGTAATCTCAGCAAGCGGAACAATTAGTACATAAACACTCCCATCATGAATCTCACATACTACAAGCCTCACATTCAATACCACAACATAGATTCCCACAACCTCAGTAGAATGCTCATGATTGTGCACATGCTTATGCCATGATCCTCCTCACCGTGCCCTTTCTCAGGAACACACGGTGTTGTACGGTGATCGCGCCAACAAGGCGTCGACAAACTTCCAATGCATGAATATGCAGTTAATGCTTCATGCATGAATTCATTCACAACTTTCCACATTGAGTCCACATGTTTGCATACCATCATATAACATGGATAGAAAACAAATAACACTGAGATGAACTATCTAGACAATTCAACAGGTAGACAACATCATTCTTCTCTTTACTCGTAATTCATAGTCAAAGCACATCATCACAATGCTAATCTAAATATTGCAATCATCAAAGCAATTGATTAAACCATGCATGTTTAATGTAATCGGAGGTTATAACGAAGGCAATGCAAACAATGATGTATAGCTCAACCATAACACTACTTCCACTTGCCTTTACCGACGTTGAAGACGAATCTAGTTGCGTCCAGAAGGGCCACCACCTGAACAAGCATTATTTCAGTACATAGAGACAACACAAATGATCACGTAACTCGAACACGCGCTTCCTAACCCCCGTTCCCTTCTTAAACGCCAAAAACCCCAATCTGTCCGGGTTAAACAGCAGCAACCTCTCTTCACAATTTCGTATCTTTTTCTATACAGATCATAAAAATATAAAAAAATTACAGGAGCTAGATATTGACTAAATCTACAACTTTCATGAAGACCATAAATTTCAATTCCATTTTTAATTATGCCTAAACAGACGTCCAACATAGGGGACGAAATCTGTTTCCAGATTCTGTTCGTCAACTTTCAACAGAGATAAATCTCAGACCGTCGTCCCAACAATTCTGAAAAAATTACAGAAGCTATATCTCAACGTTATCTACAACTTTCTAGTTATAGGTTTTTGCCGGAAAAATCGTCTAGGTTACGTAAAACGTGAAACAAGCCGCGCTGCACAATCTTCCCTCTCAGAAACAGCACCACGTGAACAACTACCCTTCTCCCCCTTCAAATCCCATCCAATCCAATCACCACCATATCTAAAACACTCCCAATCCTAGGTATAACAGGGGGTAAAAGATTGGGAATTTTACCTAAAGCTCTCCCTTGAGATCCCACGAAGAACACGCGATGATCACCGAAAACGAAATCTGCTTGTTCCCCACGCCTCCACGGATCCTCTTCTCGCTTTCTCCTTCGCGTTTCGCGACGGATCTTGAGCCACCACGCAGGGGAGGAAGAGGAGATGTGGTGTGGCTGCTAGGGGAGGAAGGGGAGGCACCCTAGGGTTTGGGGGGGTGGCCGGCCACAAGGTGGGGGGGGCGCACCCCTGGGTGGGGGAAGTGGGCCGGCCCACTAGGGGGGGTGGGGAGGTGGAGGTGGGAAGGGAGATTCCCGGTCCAGGCCCAGGTTTTCTTCGGCCTTTTTCCCCTAGCCCGAAACACCAAAATTAATATTAAAATGCAGCATTTTCTTCAATTGTTTCATCCCCCGACAAAACCGTCATACCTCTCCGAAACAAAAACAAGGAAGAAAAACCCTACAATCACTCTCAAGTTCTAGGGCATCACATTCTCCCCTCCTTAAAAAGGATTCGTCCCCGAATCTTCTCCTTTTAGCTACGGAAAGAAAAAGAAAAAGAAAAGGAAGGCAAAAAGGTAAACAACAATTTACCTTCAGCATCCTCAAAGAGTGCAGGATACTTCTTCCGCATCGGGTCCTCAAGTTCCCAAGTTGCCTCCCGCTCAGATTGATTGGTCCACAGAACTTTTACATATCTGATGGTTCTCCTCCTCATGACTCGTTCTGAAGAGTCCAAAATTCGAAGGGGATGGCACTCCAAAGTTAAATCTTGCTCAATCGTAATTGGCTCCAGATCAATCTTATGCTCTGGGTCATGGAGATACTTCCGTAGCATAGAGACATGGAAGACATCATGCACTCCTTTCAAAGAGTCCGGCAACTCCAGACGGTACGCTAAACTGCCCACTCGAGCCACAACTGGGAATGGACCAATGTACCTCGGGCTAAGCTTGCCAGTGGTACCAAAACGAACAACACCCTTTGATGGAGATACCTTGAGGAGAACTTGATCACCCACTGCAAATTCCAAATCCCGTCTTCTGTTATCGGCATAGCTCTTCCGACATCTGGGCGGCCAGAGATTCCGCCGTATCTCTTGCACCTTCTCAAAGGTCTCATTGAACCCAATCCGACCACTGCAATGATTTTTCACCAATCGTATCCCAGCAAAGCGGAGAAACACACCTTCGGCCATAAAGTGCCTCGAATGGAGCCATTCGATACTAGCACAGTAACTGTTCTTGTAGGCAAACTCTACTAAGGCCAAGTGATCCTCCCAACTTCCCTTCCAAGAAAGAACACAAGCTCAAGCATGTCCTCTAGAGTCTGATGGTCCGCTCAGACCGGCCTTCATCTGAGGATGAAAAAGATGTCCGAGAGAGAGTTTTGTTCCCAAAGCACTATGCAAGCTCTGCCAAAACTGGGACACAAATCTAGTGTCTCGATCGGAGACAATCGATTTAGGCACGCCATGGTGCCTAAGCACTTCCTTCATGTACAAGGGAACTAGATCTGGTGCCGAATTGGTCGTCTTCATTGGAATAAAATGTGCTGACTTAGTGAGTCTATCCACAACCACCCAAATGGCATCTCTACCTCACGGTGAGCGGGGTAACCCAATCACAAAGTCCATAGTGATGTGTTCCCACTTCCATTCCGGAATTTCCAATGGCTGTAACAGACCGGTAGGTCTCTTATGCTCAGCTTTTACCTGTTGGCATACTCCGCAAGAAGCCACATACTTGGCAATATCCACCCTCATCCTCTTCCACCAGAAACTCTGTTTCAGATCCCGATACATCTTGGTCTCTCCAGGATGAACGGAATACGGAGTCCTATGGGCTTCCCTTAGAATGTCCATCTTCACATCCGATTTCTGAGGCACACAAAGACAGCCTCTAAACCGAATAGAACCATGCTCGTCTATACTGAATTCCTGAGGTTTCCCTTCGGAAATCCTCCGCCGAACCTCCTAAAGCAAACGATCCTGCAACTGAGCCTCATGCACCCGCTCGGGTATGCAAGACTGAATGATCATCTGAGTCTCCTCTTGTGCAAACTCAAAGAAAGCAGAAGTGACCTGTCCTCTTTCCATCTCTGCAACCAAAGGCATAGCAGTCTTGGGGACACCCGTTCTACTCAAGGCATCCGCCACGACATTAGCCTTACCGGGATGATACTGGATCGACACATCAAAGTCCTTTATCAATTCCAACCATCTACGTTGCCGCAAATTCAGCTCCCGCTGGGTGAATATATATTTGATGCTCTTATGATCAGTGAAAATATCACAAGACTCCCCATAAAGATAGTGCCTCCACAATTTCAAGGCAAAAACCACAGCGGCTAACTCGAGATCATGGGTGGGATAATTCTGTTCATGAGTCTTTAGCTGTCTTGACGCATAAGCAATGACACAGCCTTCTTGCATGAGCACACAACCCAAACCAATCCTGGAGGCATCTGCATACACTGTATAACGCTTGCCACTCACAGGTAAGGATAAAATAGGTGCATTGACTAGTTTGCTCTTTAGCGTCTGGAAACTAGCCTCACATTCCCCTGACCAGATAGGGATGGCAACGAGTCGGGTCGGGTGCGGGTTTTACAAAACCCGACCCGAACCCGAACCCGATTCCCAATACCCGACCCGAACCCGAATAACCTTTCGGGTAGAAACATATACCCGAATCCGAACCCGACGGGAATTAAACCCGACGGGTACCCGACGGTATCAAACATATGCAATTATGCAAGATTAAACATTCGGTCGGAAATAACACAAATTACCACCAATTAATGTCTCTACTAATCACGATGCATACAATTGGAGCACAAAACACATGCAAGGTATTAGCCGACTAGCTACAACCACTCAATTGAAACATGTGACGAGAGTACTCACCGACTATGGCTTGGCGATAATGCAGAGCATGGCCCTGCCCACCACGGCTCCGCCCATGACGATGAGATTCGCAAGAAGCCTACCCGCCGCCAAATTAGTAGCAATAACCATGAGATTAAGCTCAAAAGGCGGGAGATACAGAACAAATCGGTGGTAAGAATCGAATCAAGAAAGAAATCAGAAATCGATGTACCATCTCGCCAGATACTACTCCCTCCCTGGCTCCTACTCCTCCCCAATGGCAAGCCGAACCCTAAGCGTGGCCTCGCAGCATCGCAGAGGGCGCCTTGGGGAAGCGGTGAATCGCAAGAGGGATGGAGGGGCGACGGAGAGATGGCTCATTGTGACTCCTCAAGACTTTCGGATGGCGGCGGCGGCGAATCGATCCATGGTTTTGCGCCTCTCTCTGGGATTTGGGATTTGGGAGGTCATTCGGCCGAAGGGGCGTCCGGGCGAAGGGCCCGTAGGGCACAACTCACAAGGGGTTAATATAGAATTCCCTAAATTCGGATACCCGCCGGGTACCCACGGGTGATTTTCAAAACCCGAATCCGACCCGATTCATCTCGGGTACCCGACCCGAAAAACCCATGGGTAAAAAATAGGACCCGAACCCGAACCCGACGGGTGCAAAACCCGCGGGTACCCGAACCCGCGGGTATGATTGCCACCCCTATGACCAGATGAAAGGAACCCCCTTCTGTGTGAGCCTTGACATCAGTTTAGCAATGATGGAAAAATTGTGCACGAAACGCCGATAATAACCTGCCAACCCAAGGAAACTCCTGATTTCCGTCACACTAGACGGTCTTCGCCATTCAACCACAGCAGCAACCTTCTTTGGGTCAACTGTGACACCACTTTGGTTGATGACATGCCCAAGGAAACTCACCTCCGACAACCAGAAGGCGCACTTCTTGAGTTTGGCATAGAATTGATTCTTACAAAGAGCTTCCAAAACTAGACCAAGATGTATGGCGTGCTCCTCTTCGGACTTCGAGTAGACAAGAATATCGTCAATGAAAATGATGATAAAGACATCAAGATAGTCATGGAGCATCCTGTTCATGGCTTCCATAAAGACGGCAGGAGCATTCGTTAGTCCAAAAGACATGACTACGAACTCAAAATGCCCGTACCTCGTGTTGAAAGCCGTCTTTTCAATATCCTCCTCCTTAATCCACAACTGATGATACCCAGATTGCAGATCGATCTTGGAGAATACTTTGGCACCCCTCAATTGATCAAAAAGATCATCAATACAAGGCAATGGGTACTTGTTCTTAATGGTAACTTGATTGAGTGCACGGTAGTCTACACATAGCCGCTTGGTGCCATCTTTCTTCTCCACGAATAAGACCGGGGCCGCCCAAGGAGACGAGCTCACTCTAATAAACCCCTTAGCTAGGAGTTCATCCAATTGCCTCTTCAACTCAACTTGTTCTATTGGAGCCATCCGGTACGGGGTTTTATAGATTGGCCTCGTACCAGGAACAAGATCAATACGGAAAATAGTCTCCCGCTCTGGGGGCAATCCCGGAAGCTCACCGGGAAACACATCTGGATAACGGCAAACTATAGCAATGCCCTCCAAACTCTTCTCTTCCTCTCGACCCTCAACCATGGACCAGAGGACCCCTGATTTCAACATCTGGGAGCTTGGAAATAGCTGACACAAAAAGGAGAGGGAGTACCGCATAGCACTCCCCTGGAAAACTATCTCTTGCCCAGAAGGAGCATGCAAAGTAACTGTCCTCCAAGCACAATCAATCACCGCCTGGTGCTGGGATAGCCAGTCCATGCCAAGGATAACATCAAACGGCTCCAAGGAGATCACCACCAGATTCGCCATGAACACCTCATCAGCTAACAGAAAGTGACAGCCCTGACAGACCCTCGAACTAGAAATCAAGCCTTGCGGTGCACTAACCACCACGGCGTCACCCAAGCTCTGCACTGGCAGTCCAGCCCGAAAAACAAAATCCACAGAGACAAACGAGTAGCTAGCGCCGGAGTCGAACAACACATTGGCAACAACAGAATTAACAGAAATAGTACCTGTCACCACATTGCCACGATCCACTTCCCCCGAAGAGGGCAAAGCGTGGACCCCCGAGGTAGACTGAGATGGAGTAGCCCTTGCCTCTGGATAAGTCAGCGCAGGGACCCACGGCGAAGCCCCGGAAGAAGGCGGCGGTGGAAGCTGGGGCATCCAGTAAGTCCCTGGAGGTGGTGCGTGGTAGAACGAAGGAGTCGAAGTAGGCGCCGGGAGATACTGCGGGGTAGGAGCTGATGGCAACATATGCATCACGCCTCCCTGACGCTGTCCACCTGGTGAGGATGTCACCGGCTCCCAACGCAGCTTGCCGTTGGGGTTCTTCCGGCACACCACATCCTTGTGATCCTCCCGACCACAGATGGTGCACCTTCCCTTCCACGAGCACTCGCTGCGGCGATGGGAATCACCACAACGGAAACATACCATTCCCATGCCAGGAGTGACTATGGCACGGTATTGGGGCGCACCTCCACCTGAGTTGTGCTGCTGAGTAGGACGGCCACCATAGGGCTGGTGACGATAATTCTTCCCCTTCTTGCTCCAAGTACCAGAGGATTGGCCCTTCTTTTCTGGAGGGCCCCTAACCTGCTCTCCCATGGCAGGTTTGCGATGCTCTTCGGTGTAGTTTAGCTGCAGCTCTACACCCAGAGCTTGTTCCACCATTATCCGAAAATCGACAATGGGAAAAGTGCCCAGCATATGGCGAATGGTAGGACGGAGTCCCTGTCGGAACCGCCTTGCCTTCTCCACCTCGTCACGTGCCACATGGGGCACAAAATGTACGATCTGGTTGAAGCCAACCTCGTACTCCGCCACAGTCTTCTTGTCTTGGGTGTACTGTCCCAAGTCAATCTGCATCTTGTCGAGGAAGGTGGCAGAAAAGAACCGCCTCTCAAATTGACGGACAAACTCCTCCCAAGAGGAGTCCCCCTGCGCACCCCTCGAGGACAGCACACCCCTCCACCAGATTTGGGCTTCTCCCTTCAAGAGCTGTGCTACAAAGCGAACACGATCTTGCGCCACCACCTCAAAAGCGTCCAGCTGCAACTCCATAAAGGACAGCCAATCCGCCGCCTGGATCGGAGTGCCCACACCATCAAAGCTGTCCAGCCTCAGTCCAACCCACTCTCGCAGCTTGATGTCACCGCCTGCCGCGCCGACACCGGTGGTACAGTGCTGCGGCAGCGCCACAGGGGCGGCCGGGGCGCCTTGCCTCAGCACCCGCAACTCCTCCTGCATCGCTCTCATGGCGGCCACAAATTCCACCGAAACACCACCCTCAGCCTGGGTAGTCTCGGCTGCCTCTGACGGCTCGGGAGCGTCGCCTCCCGAACGACCTGTCGCGCGCGTCCTCGGTGGCATACTGTACCCAAACACCGCAAACAAACAATCACGCCAACAAGAACATAATCAAATTCACCAACAATCAAACCATAAATATAGTCGAACATATGCATGCCATGCAATGCAACCCATCCCATCCTAATAGTGCAAGTGTGTCAATTTTAAAGTTTATTAGCCTATGGAAATTTTAAAACTTAACCATAAGCAATGTTACTAATTTCACACAGCAAAATTTTAGTTCATGCTAGAATCTTTTCCAAAACTCATACACCAAGGACCTAAAGCCCGCTCTGATACCAACTGTAACACCCCATAAATCTCAACTGTTGTAAAAGAACAAATCGACAGCATTTCCCCTAAAACAAGACAATACGGAAGCAATTCAAATAGGAATAATATCATGACATTAATACTAGAGACAACGAGTCTAAATGAATCAGGTATCAACCAAACACAAAACACATCTCTAGCGGGACAATCATAAACGAGAACAAGTTTAAAGTGAACAGCAATGGGTCTATAAATAATAAAATTTCAGCAAGCTAATGCATTAATTAAAAGACTGGTTCATGAGAGTTGTGATGACATTCGAACATTTATTGTGTTGCTAGCCCACCCTTCATGCTTACGTCTCACGCACGCTACCTGAAAACATCAAACAACAAGTAGTGAGATTGGGTAATCTTAGCAAGCGGAACAATTAGTACATAAACAGTCCCATCATGAATCTCACATACTACAAGCCTCACATTCAATACCACAACATAGATTCCCACAACCTCAGTAGAATGCTCATGATTGTGCACATGCTTATGCCATGATCCTCCTCACCGTGCCCTTTCTCAGGAACACACGGTGTTGTACTGCACGGTCGCGCCGCCAAGCGTCGACAAACTTCCAATGCATGAATATGCAGTTAATGCTTCATGCATGAATTCATTCACAACTTTCCACATTGAGTCCACATGTTTGCATACCATCATATAACATGGATAGAAAACAAATAACACTGAGATGAACTATCTAGACAATTCAATAGGTAGACAACATCATTCTTCTCTTTACTCGTAATTCATAGTCAAAGCACATCATCACAATGCTAATCTAAATATTGCAATCATCAAAGCAATTGATTAAACCATGTATGTTTAATGTAATCGGAGGTTATAACGAAGGCAATGCAAACAATGATGTATAGCTCAACCATAACACTACTTCCACTTACCTTTACCGACGTTGAAGACGAATCTAGTTGCGTCCAGATGGGGCACCACCTGAACAAGCATTATTTCAGTACATAGCGACAACACAAATGATCACGTAACTCGAACACGCGCTTCCTAACCCCCGTTCCCTTCTTAAACGCCAAAAACCCCAATCTGTCCGGGTTAAACAGCAGCAACCTCTCTTCACAATTTCGTATCTTTTTCTATACAGATCAGAAAAATATAAAAAAATTACAAGAGCTATATATTGACGATATCTACAATTTTCATGAAGACTGTAAATTTCAATTCCATTGTTAATTATGTCTAAATAGACGTCCAACACAGGGGACGAAATCTATTTCCAGATTCTGTTCGTCAACTTCCAACAGAGATAACTCTCAGACCGTCGTCGCAACAATTCTGAAAAAATTACAGAAGCTAGATATCGACGTTATATACAACTTTATAGTTATAGGTTTTTGCAGGAAAAATCGTCTAGGTCACGTAAAATGTGAAACAAGCCGCGCTGCACAATCTTCCCTCTCAGAAACAGCACCACGTGAACAACTACCCTTCTCCCCCTTCAAATCCCATCCAATCCAATCACCACCAGATCTAAAACACTCCCAATCCTAGGTATAACAGGGGGTAAAAGATTGGGAATTTTACCTAAAGTTCTCCCTTGAGATCCCACGAAGAACACGCGATGATCACCAAAAACGAAATCTGCTTGTTCCCCACGCCTCCACGGATCATCTTCTCGCTTTCTTCTTCGCGTTTCGCGGCGGATCTTGAGCCACCACGCAGGGGAGGAAGAGGAGATGTGGTGTGGCTGCTAGGGGAGGAAGGGGAGGCACCCTAGGGTTTGGGGGGGTGGCCGGCCACAAGGTGGGGGGGCGCACCCCTTGGTGGGGGAAGTGGGCCGGCCCACTAGGGGGGGTGGGGAGGTGGAGGTGGGAAGGGGGATTCCCGGTCCAGGCCCAGGTTTTCTTCGGCCTTTTTCCCCTAGCCCGAAACACCAAAATTAATATTAAAATGCAGCATTTTCTTCAATTGTTTCATCCCCCGACAAAACCGTCATTCCTCTCCGAAACAAAAACAAGGAAGAAAAACCCTACAATCACTCTCAAGTTCTAGGGCATCACATAAGCATATTTACATACAAAAGCAGGACTGCTGTCCAAAATGATATATTTAAAGTTATTACATAAACTAGCAGCGGAAACATAATATAAACAACAAAAGAGTCCAGCGTAGTGTGCCATAGCCCGCAGTCAACCGACTGGAAGTAAGAACGTGCCCCTAAGCGTTAGCATCATCGAAATTTGCCCGATAAAGGTCTTCGGGCAGTGCCTCATCCTCACATGCAGCAAGTGGACAATCCGTTTGAGTACAAAGAGTGTACTCGCACAATAATATAAGTTGTATGCTGAGTTCCAGCTACATGTGGTTGCTACATTACAGGAAAGGTAATGTGGCGATCTTAGCATAAAGCAACATTTGGAGTAAAACATAGACATGCATAGATGGGAATTTGCCACTTGGTAAACATTTGTAAAATCTAATACAAAGTATAACAACATCATAAACATAACCACCCTGTATCCATTTCATGCCTCCAAGCATTCTCCGAACCATGAGTCCAACGCTCATGTTCGCTTACACCCACGGATACTCCAATATCTGTGAAGTTCCTTCCACGAGTACTCCAATACTCACGAAGTTCTCCTCATGAGTACTCCAATACTCATGAGACTTGGCTTCCCAAACCATCCATTCTTACCCAGTCCTTAACACTCGCCTAGTGACTGACAAGTTGAGTGATCGTCCTTAACCATGGACGCGGCTATTTGAATAGTTTAAACTCTACAGAGGTACGACAGTACCCACACGACACGGCACACTCGTAAGCCAAGCTATAAACACAATTCCTTTGATGTGCCGGCCGAGGTGAACGTGACAAATCCATTTTCCAGTATGCATGATAGTGTATTTAAACCACCCTTGATCCCACGTGCTTAGTGCTCCATGTGTGTGGACCAAGGAGCACACCCGTTATTGAACATCCCTAACTCCACAAAGTTTAAGGGATTTCGAAGGATAGTCCCGACACTCCATAAAGTTTGAGGAATTCCCGCGGACATTCCGTGACGCTCTACAAAGCTCAAGGAATTCCGAGTGCACATGGTTTAAGCACCCCTAGCCATACATAAGTACTTGGTTAAGCCGGTCCCATAAACAGCGTGTGGTTCGCACGATAGTTACTCAAAGAGACTTCACCAGGATTCAATCCTTAAGGTCATTAACCAACATTGCTACACAATAACCATAATTGAACCATCATCATCGTACTCATCTTTGATCATTGCGACCGAGGGACTAAGTCCAGCTATCACAGTTTCTAACGAGGTTCTAAGCATGGCTAAGCAAATCGTACGAACCCATACGTAATAATAAACCAACCACCTAGGGCGACAATGGAATACGAAAGGAACATGGTAAGAGGATAACATGTCAACAAGGTAATAACTAATCATTCTACCCCGAATATACTTGTAATGGAAAATAAGCATGCAATTGGTAAAATAACTTGAAAGTGTAGTTGCAATTAGTAGGAGCAATCATGTTCAAGGAGTAAAGTAGTGCCTTGTAGCTCGCTCTTGACGTCGTAGGCATAGCGTACTCCGGGTTGTCCTCCGAAGCGTCGACACCTAACGAGAAATCCAATTCCAAAGGAACACCAATCAAGAAACCAACAATAAACAATACGAGAATATGCACAATCATGCATGAAATGCATCATGATTACATTCCAAATCCTAGCATGCATATGAGAAGCATTTTATCCATTGATGTCCGGAGTATCCGGGTTCTAACCCGGAGTATTCGGGTTGATCCTCTCGGTACCCTATTACTGACTAACCCGGAGTACTCGGGTTTAATAACCGGAGTATCCGGGTACACTGGACTATCCAGGTCGGGTCTCTCTGTTACATTTTCCGGTTTCGCCTGACACATCTGGAATGTCCGAATGAATGTCCGGAGTATCCGGGTTAATCGGTCTGTCCGAAAATAACTATTGTACTAGAGGCATCTACACTCCACAAAGGTGACTTGGGGTGGTACCTTACCACTTCTAGGGGGCTTTGGTACTTGGTGGAAGTCCGATTCGTCGACAGGATGAGGAATGACGTCGAGGTGTTGATCTTCCTTGGTTCTCCCGGTATCAACTTCTTCTCCTTGCTCGAGGAAACAATGCATTTACTCCTTATGCTTGTAGTATCGTCAACTCCTCCTCCTCAAGCTTGCAACACAACATGCACGACCCGATCATCGACGGGGAGATGATTTTCATGGAGAGAAATGGGATGAGCTCCATGCTATGAAAATTTTTGAATATGGATGGATGAAGAATGAATTGGAACTCACCCAATACTTGGTGCATCAACAATCCATTTGGATGGATTTGAAGCTTAAGATGAGAGGAATCCAATGGCATAACATGCAAAAGCTCAAACCAATTCCTTGGATTGTTTTTGTGGGGATGAATGGAAAGGGAAATGGTGCTCTTGATCTCTCCCATGAACAGGATTTTCAGGTTGGGGAGGGAGAAATGAGTGGGTAGGGAGGAGAAAAAGAGATGGCAGGTGTTTATATATTTGCCCACTTCATCACTTACATGTGGGGCTTGGTCCCACATGTCATAGGAAGGTAAGAAAGTGGGTATGTTGTAGGTAAGGTGAGAAAAAGTAGGTGAGGTGTGCAGAATTTTCTTCTCTCACTTACAATTGGGTCCACTTGTCATTAACTATAGGTGAAATGAAGCATGGTATAAGTAAGTAGCATTTTTTAGGTGTCATGAACATTACAAATTAATACTCATCTAACTAAAATGATGCTAGCATTTATATGGTCTTAATTAAATGTTAACCGTGCCACTAATATGAATGTCATGAGCATGCCGTGCACAATATGACTTGTGATTAAATTTGGGGCTGTTACAACGCTCCTCTGTTGTCACCAAGGTGGCCCAGTCCTTGGAAAGGGGCCACGCACTGGCGCACACGGAAGGAGACGAAGACATCTCGGATGCAGTGGCGGCGCAAAACCTATAGCACGACAACAACAAATGCTAGCGGCGAGGGGCGGGGGGGGATGCGAGATTTAGAAGACGAAGAGGCAAAGGCACGAAGTGGGGAGTAAGGCTCTTTGATTGCGCCGAAAGTCCAATTTATGCAGGCGGTGGCGCTAGTTTTTGCCTTTGGGCGGGAGAAGTTCTTCGGTTTCCGCAAAAGTGGCCTGGGGGATTGCGCCGAAGGTCCTATTTATGCAGGCGGTGGTGTTAGGTTTCACCCTTGGTCAGGAGAAACGTTTCGGCTTCTTTGTAACGGTGTGTGCCTGATCTAAGTTCCATGTTTGGACTTAACTTAGGTTTCAGGTCTAGACTTAACACGGATCTTAAAGGTAGGCTCTAAAAAGTGCCTTCAGTGGTATACCGCAACCATGGGGTGCGGTTACTATCCGATCAAACACAGTTCGGGATATGGTACGCCCCATGATGGGCCGATCGCTAGGCACCGCGTCAAGCAAAGCCTGAGTACCTACCCAACTAAAATTAAAATATCTTCTCGTGATATTGCGAGTTGCCTCTAGGTAGGGGTTCTGAAAGGTATACCCCATGTTGGGTTGTCAGTTGTACACCCCAGTCGGGTACAGGTAATACTCGGCCAAAACCTACCTAAGCTATGGCATGCGTCATGTTGGGCCGATCATCAGTCATCGTGTTATGCTAGACCTGAGTACTTGGAAAAATATCTTCTTGTGATGTGCCCCATATATGTTGGGTCGATTGCTAGTTACCGCATAAGTCGGAATCGGATATCACAGGTTCACTTTGGGTCACGGGAGGTACGCCCCATATTGGGCCGACAGTTGTACACCGCAACAATCGGGTACAAGCACCACTCGGTCAAAACCCACTTAGGCCATGATGCGCCCCAAGACGGGTCGATTTCTAGTGTCCCGCTAGATATGCAGGGAATCACTCGGAATTCTCGATGCTTGGATCTTTGCTGAGTTCTTCGCAATCTCCTTGCCTGCAGCAGAGCACTCGGCGTGGAAAGGAGACTAGTCGAGAAGCCACACCAAGAACTGGAAGCAGTCGGCATGAGGGATGACTTGGTTGGGATACAACCAGGAAGGCTGCAATTCGATTGCAAAGCACTCGGGGGCTAATGTGGAGTATGTGGACCCCAGGTATATGCATGGCAGACCGCAAGGGCCAACCAAGAGGTGACGGGCCGAGTCGGCCACTTGAGGCTGGGCCTCGTCTGGGCTATCTTCGCCATATCCAACAAGGAAAAGTAGAAGATAGTAATGGGCCCTCAATAGAAAAGATACGACTGTAATCCCGAAGGATAATGTCGCAAGCGGGAAAGGTTACAGATAGGATCTCATCCTATAACCGACCAAAATTCTGCTGTGTAACTGACTCGGACTATTTCGCCCCTTCCCTATATAAGGGGGGCATGGAACCCTCGAGGGGGAACACCAAGAGAGAAAAAAAATCAAGCTACGCATAATCTCAGAGCACATGACTAGGGTATGACCTCCGCTGCTGAGGGTCCGAACATATATAATCACTTGTCTTATGTTACCATCGAGTTTGGATCGAGTACAGTGCCCCATATTCATTACTGCGACAACAAACGTTGACACAACCAAGCTACAAAACGCGCATACACCCATACACACCCACGCACCTACGCACGCTTACAGACAATAACGTGAGCACCTAGTCGAGTCAAGGGCTCGAACACGAGCGGGCTTTGGCGCTTGATTGCGTGCTTGCCATCCAAAAAAGTGCTTGGTCTCGGCATGCATGAATTTCGATTCGCATGAATCGGATAATGGCTACAATGCGTGCATGTGTGACTCATGTCCACCGTTGAACCTCTACATGTCATGCTTAGGAAGCAACCACAAATAAACCTTTTCGAGGATAACCGCATGATTGATAGAGCTTCCCGTAAGCTATTGGGTTTGGGCCCATGCGGTGTAGGTTTGAACTCTGAAGCCAGTGCTTTTCTTCTTGGATTTTCCTTTTTCTAGAGTAAAAACTCAATATTGAATTCAAACAATTTCAGGAAACAATCCCAACAACAACAACAAAAATCTCGGAGTGGTCACGATATCTGTGTTTTGGATTTCATGCTAATATCCGAAATACAGTTTTCACGATGTCAAGATCAGGTAGAGCAATTTGTTGGACGGAATTGCAAATTTGAGAGTGTTCTCATCAAATCTCTAGTAAGAATGTCCTCATGCTATGATATGTGACACCACCTCTTTCCCTCATCCACTTCTCTGCACTCTCAGAAACTCTCACCATAACACATGACGGTATACCTTTCATCCCACTTTCATTTCCTTAAACTCAAAAAAACTTTTGTTTTCAATTTTGCCCGCAAGTTTTTGAATAAGAATTATTTTTTTTAACCATTTTTGAATCTTTTTTCAAACAGAAATTTGTTGAGTCGAAACTTTCTAACTGAAAGTTTTTTGAGTCAAAATTTTTTCAATCAAAGTTTTTTTCAAATACAAAGTTTCAAACTGGAAGTTTTCTTACCAAAATTGTTTGAAATTTTCCGTTCTGAAATTTTTCTGATTTGAAGTCTCTAGTGTTGAAAATTCTCAATTTGAATTGTCTTGAGTTGTGTAACAGCCCAAAAATTATTGATAGCTAAATTGTGCATGGCATGCTCATGTCATTCATATTAGTGGCACGGTTAACATTTAATTAAGACCATATAAATGCTAGCATCATTTTAGCTAGATGAGTATTAATTTGTAATGTTCATGACACCTAAAAATTGCTACTTACTTATACCATGCTTCATTTCACCTATAGTCAATGACAAGTGGACCCAATTGTAAGTGAGAGAAGAAAATTTCTGCACACCCAATCCACCTTTTCCCACCTTACCTACTCCTTACCCACCTTCATACCTCTCTATGACATGTGGGACCAAGCCCCACATGTAAGTGGTGGAAGGGGCAGCCCTATATAAGCTTTCTCCGCCTTGGAATCTCCTTCCACTCACCTCATTTGCCTTACCCAACCTGAAAATTATGCCAAAGGAGGAGCGTAAGAATTCCCATTCACCCTTCCATTCATCCCCACAAAAACCATCCAAGGAATTGGTTTGAGCTTGTGCATGTTATGCCATTGGATTCCTCTCATCTTAAGCTTCAAATCCATCCAAATGGATTGTTGATGCACCAAGTATTGGGTGAGTTCTAATCAAATCTTCTCTCCTTGTTCTGAAAATTTGTTCTTTGAAACTCATTCCCTTCCTCTCATTGCATTCCATCATCCTTGATGGATCGGGCCATGCATGTCGCATTGAAGCTTGAGGAGGAGGACTAGTTGCTATTGTAAGCACGAGAAAGCGAGGCCATCATCATTTCCTCAAGCACGGAGAAGGAGTTAACACCGAGAGAACCAACGAAGACCACCACCTCGATGCCATTTCTCATCCCGTCGACGAACCGGACTTCCACCAAGTACAAAAGCACCCTAGAAGTGGTAAGGCTGTACCCAAGTCATTATTTTTGGAGTGTAGGAGCCTCTTGTGCAATAGCCATTTTCGGACAGAACAGTCAACCCAGATACTTCAGGGATTAAACCCGGACACTCCAGGTAGGTCAGTGCGAAACTGGAAACTGACACAGAAAAGCCCAAACCGGACGGTCCGGACTTCCATTCGAACACTCCGAATGGGTTGGAAAATCTGTAACCGAGCATGTAAACCTGGACACTCCAGGTCCTGTCCGGACATTCCGGATGTGTCGGGCGAAACCGGAAAATGTGACAGAGAGACCCAACCCAGATACTCTGTGGTTTCAACCTGGATAGTCCGGATAACCCGGATACTCCGGATGTATAACCCAGATACTCCGGGTTAGTCAGCACTAGGGTACCGAGAAGATCAACCCGGATACTCCGGACATAAATGGATAAGATGCTTCTCGTGTGCATGCTAAGATTAGGAGTATGATCATGGTGCATTTCATGCATGATTGTGCATGTTCTCGTGTTGTTTATTGTTTGGTTCTTAATTGGTGTTCTTTTGGAATTGGATTTTCTTGTTAGGTGTTGACGCTTCGGAGGCCACTCCCGAGTACGACTACGCCTACGACGTCAAGAGCGAGCAGCAATGCACTACTTAATCCTTGAGCATACTTGATTCCATTATTTGCATACTATGTTTGAAGTTATCTTATCAATTGCATGCCTACTTTCAATTACAACTATGTTTTGGGTAGAATGACTAGCTAATGCCATGTTGATGTGATATCCCTTTACCATGTTTCCTTTGTGATCCATTGTCGCCTTAGGTGGTTGGTTTAATTATTATATATGGTTTCGTATAAATTGCTTAGCCATGCTTAAAACACCGTTAGAAAACGCGATAGATGGACTTATTCCATCGGTCACAATGATCAAGAATGATTACGATGAGGTTGATTTGAATTGTGGATAATGAGTAGAAGGATTGGCTAAGGACTTTAAGGATTGAATCCTGCTGACGTCTCTTTGAGTAACTGTCGTACGAACCACATGCCGTTTATGGGGTCGGCTTAACCAAGTACTTATGTATGACTAGGGGGTGTTTAAACCATATGCACCTCGGAATTCCTTAAACTCATTGGAGTGTCAAGGAATGTCCGCCGGAATTCCTTGAACTTTGCGGAGTGTCAAGGAACGTCCTCAAAATCCGTTGAACTTTGTGAGAGTTGGGGATGTCTAACAACGGGTGTACTCCTTGGTCCACACGCACGGAGCACTGAGCACGCGGGATCAAGGGCCACAGTCACCCGGTTGGTTTAAATGCACTACCATGCATACTGAAAAATGGTTTTATCATGTTTACCTCGGCCGGCACATCAAAGAAAATGTGCTCATAGCTTGCCTTACGAGTGTGGCGTGTCATGTGGGAAAGTCGTACCTCTGTAGAGTTTAAACTATTCGAATAGCCGCGTCCATGTTAAAGGACGATCGCTTAATTTGTCAGTCACTGGGCGAGTTTTAAGGACTTGGTAAGAATGGGATGGATGTGAAAGATTGACATGAGTATTGTAGTACTCGTGTGTGTATGTGAACACGAGCATTGGACTCGTGGTTCGGAGAATGCTTGAAGGCATGAAATGAATATATGATGGTTATGCTTATGATGATGTTATATTATATATTTGACTTTGAAAAGGTTTACGAAATGCAAAATTTCAATCTATACATGTCTATGTTTTCATTCCAAATATTGCTTTATGCTAAAGTTACCCTTTTGCCTTCCTTTGTTGTAGCAACCACATGTAGCTAGAATTTCGCATTTTCTATATATATTATTGTGCAAGTACATTCTTTGTACTCAATCGGATTGTCCACTTGCTGCAGGTGAGGATGAGGCGCTGGCCGTAGACTTTTACCGGGCAGATTTCGGCGACACTAACGTCTAGATGCGCGTTCTTGCCTCCAGTTAGTTGCCTGAGGGTTTGGGGCATACCATGCTGGCCTTTTATTATTGTTTTATGTTTTCCTCTGCCATGTTTATGTAATAATTCTAAATATGTCATTTTGGACAACAGTCCTACTTTTGGTATGTAATGATGTTTATGTTGTCGTTATTGTGCATGCGCTGTGATACAAACTGTCATGCATTGTCGCACGTGTTGGTGAACAGTCCTGGGGCCAACACGGGCATATATGCGGAACGCCCGAGGTTCCCTAGATTTACTTGAGTTGTATCGTGCAATTAAGTGAATCAATGGAGTCCCGGGGACGGTTCCCAACAAGTTGAATGTTCCCGAATTGAAATTTTCTAAGTTGAAAATTTTCCTTATTCAATATTTCTCAAGTGATTCAATTTTTTTCGAATTGAAAATTTTTTATTTGAAATTTCCGTTGTTGAAATTTCGCCTAGTTAAAATTTTTCGTGTTCAAATTTTCCAAGTTCAAATCTCGGAGTGGTCACGATATCTATGTTTTTGAGTTGCAACTTCCTATTTAAAATCTTCAAAGTTGGAATATTCGGAATTGAAATTTTTGTGTCAAAAAGAAGGAAAGGAGTAGGAGTATTGAAGTGGGAAGGGGAAAGCTAGAGGTTGATGAAGATGATGACACATACCATTGTACGAGGGTGTCTTAAAACAATTGAGTAACGGCTTCTCCATGACTTGACCATTCAATCTTGTGAACTAAAAGAGACCGAAATTGGATAAAGAGATACCAAAATAGAGGATTACCCAATCGATGAGAGAACATGAAGCCCTTATGTTTCTAGAGGTACGGAAAATGGTTAGGGGCAATAAAGTAGGTGATGTGGTTGGATTTTGGAAGCTGTTTCAACCACTGCTTGATGTGCTTCCAAGAGTCGAATGAGAATGAATACCACACAGAAGAGTCAAGACCGGGCTCGCTGATAGAATGTTTAACCGATCCATTGAGGATCAATTCCTTAAATATTTTACTTTGAGGGTAATCTTTAACTAGTCCTACGTATTTTTTGGACTTGCATTTTTAACAATTTTTTGTCGAAATTTAATTATGAAACAATTGGCTTTATTGTCTTTGTGGTTTTCCCAAGAAGAACAACGTTGTCCGAGATATAGTGAATGGACGCAACTCAAAAGTGGCACATCCTCTGTTTAATACGGACGGCTGGTTTGCAGGCATATCCCCGTCACAATACCGATAGCCCTGTGGTGAGGATTCGACGAATGGACCTCAAGCAAACAATTCTAGTAGAGGTATAAAACATGATATGCCAGCCTTATTTCCATACGTATATTGCCTCGAATTATTAATTATTCGGCCCCTTGTGATGATAGGTTCAATCCTTGTAACCTGAGGTGATGTTTAAGTACATAATTGCCTGTAATTTAATCACGATCGTAGCAAAGCTCACATCTGCATATGCCTTTTGCAAAACCATCGCACCAGCCATCTTTGTACCGGACATGGTCGAATCGGGCGTCAATCCAGCACGCCAATCTGCACAATGGTGTGATACATAAAATTTTCGCCCGTTGACTGGTGAAAAAGCAGTCCTCTTCTGAAAGAAGAAAACATATTAATCCAATAGTTAGCGGTGATGTTAATAAATGTATAAAGTACTGTACACTGTGTGATCATGTGGCTTTTCTTTGTTAGCTAAACAAGCAAAATTATGGATCGTCAGGGAATAAAGACAATTGACAGAGGCCTTATTGCCATATAATACCCCTATTACGCGTCGAAGATTTCCCGGCTTCTCCTGCAATCCGGCCGTGTCCCGGTCTCCTCGCCGTTGGATTCCGTTCCTTGGCTTCTCCTGCAATCCGGGCGTGTCCTGCTCTCCTCGCCGTTGGATTCCCGGTCGTTGGTTTGATGCCGTTCCTTGGTTGGGCGTTGCGGTCGGTTGTATTCCCGGTCGTTGGTTTGATGCCGTTCCTTGGTTGGGCGTTGCGGTCGGTTGTACATTCGCGATTATTTTATATTGTGTGTCGGCCGGTGCGCTGGCTTCTTTTCGTGTTTCCTCTGTGTGCGTCCCTTCGTTCTCGCGTCCTCCGTCTTTCGCCGCTTGCCGCTTGCGCTTGTGAACTGGTGCGGATTGCTCGAGGTGCGTGGTCTCCGTTGCGCATGGATCCAGATATGTTGCCTTGTCCGTGTCGGTTTGGCGTTGCATTGGCCTGCTCGGTTCCCACTGCGGATTGGCCTGATCGGTTGCAGTGCGGATTGGCCTGCTCGGTTGCTTGTTTCTGTTGTTTTCGCAGCATTTCTTTGGTTAGGTTTTGCCTTTTTTCGCCAGACCGCCGCCGTGATCTGGCCTTGTTCTTGCATTGTTTTGTTAAGTGTGGAGTATTTATTTGCCTTCGTGCCGTGTATCTCCATCTTCCGTCGATTTGTTGTTTTGGGGCGGTAATCCGTTCTTTGCGATGTCGCGGGTTTTATCTTTTCGGTCCAGGCTTGTCCTTCTGATTGATTTTGTGTTGATAATATTGATTCTGCGATGTCCGTCCCATTACCGTTTTCGGTAAAATGTTGTTTGGTTTGATTTCTGATGCATGTTCTTTTTATGTGCAGGCTTGATCTTTTCTGTTGGTTGCCTTTTTATTGGAGTTGCTTTGTGCTATCATCGGGGATTTGTTATTGTTTTTTTTATAAGGCTGCTTTGCTGTTTCTATATCCTGCGTTTGTTTTGTACGTTCCTCTGTTGAGAAATTTTATCTTGGTGAGTTGTCATTCTACGGATCTTGTTTTGGTAGATACATTCCTTTGTGGATTTATTCTTTTATTGGACAGTGCTTATGTTTTTTTTGTTGGATGTAGGCTGTGCTTACTGTTTTTGACGGTGCTGATTGCAACGCCAGAGGTTATCCCTGTTAGGTAATGTTCTTCCTGCCTTGCTGAAAAGAGGTGTTGTTATATGTCCTTGTCGGTTATCTTAATGTCTTTATTGTTGGTTTGTTTGTGTGTGGGCCAATTTGTTTAGCATTACGGCAGGGTTATTTGTTTTGCGATGAGTGCCTCTACGTAGGGAGCTTTCTTATGATTCCTATTCGTTTGGTTCTGGGTGCAGATATGTAGTGCGTGCGGTTGCTGATGCCGTTTGGGTGTTCGGACCCTGTTTTTGCCAGAAGGCCGCCTTTTCGGTTTGGTCACATAAGGTTATGTTGCTTTCTCCTGTCACTTATGCTAATATGTCGAGTATGATGTAGGATAGCGAAAGCGGCTTTTATTTTGTTTTGGTCGTTGTTTTCGGGTGTTGATTGTTGATGTGTTTATGCTTGGCCCAATATGTTTTATATCGTGCAAAAAATATGTGTTTTACAGTTCCGGTTGAGTTTTTGTTGTGCTATCGAATTTCTTGATTGTCTATTTGTCAGCTAATGATTGTTTTTTAACTGTGTGTTTGTGTGTTATCTATCCTACTAGATATGGGGTTAGTCCCTCTGTATTTATCTGCATTATTTAGCATGTTTAATGTGGGGTTCGTTCATTGCCTCATCGTAATGTTAGATATAGGGTTCATTTCCTTTACATTTATCTCATTATTCGGTATGTTTGATGTAGGATTCGCTCATGCCTAGCCGTATGTATGTGTGTATATATATATGTGTATTCGTATGCATGTGTGTGTGGATGTAACTGCGGCCTGTTTTATTGGTTCTGTGGTGCTTGTTTTTTTGGTCGTTCTCTATTGAGCTGTCTTGATAGAATCATCTCCTTTACGGTTGGCGCCACCATAGAAGCATCCCTGTAATAGTGTTTGTCCTTCTTGTCTTGAATGTGGGGTATGGTTAATGTCTTTGGTAATACTACTTGTGGCTGAAAAAAAAAAATCTCACGTTTTTTGTTGTTTTCTTTTGGATGCAGATCTTGCGATGTTCTTTTGAGTGATTGCTGAAATCGGTTTTCAGATTACAAAGGCGTTTTTCTGGGGAAATCGCCTTTTCATCCTGCTAGCAAGAGGTACCATTATTTTATCTTGTTGCTTATGTTGGTACTTTGAGTATTTTTTGCCTATATTAGTTTGTTAGGTATACACCGAATATTGGTTAGTTTTTGCCGGTTGGATGCTCGTATTGTATTGTTGCAGACACTGACTATCCATTTGTCGGTCCATTAGTGTGTTTTCGCGCTGTGTTCCTGTGTTGTTTATTGTGTTTCGAATGGACTTGATATTCTGTGTGTATGTGTTTTTTATTTACTATGTTGGGCGTGGGGTCTGCACAGCAGGGTATCCTATGTATATCTGTATGTATATATGTATACTTATTTGGGATCTATTTTTCTTTTGTTGTGATGTGTGTTCTCTGGTTGAATATATTTGTGTGTGCGCGCGACAAGATACATCGATAACCAATTGTTGTTTCGTGAATATTTTTTGTGTGGGCAGGGCCTGATTGGTGTATATGGAAAATGTGATTGATACAGATCGCCCTCAGGGTATAGTTTGGTCATCATTCGCGTTCTTTATTTGCCGAGCCTACTACCTGCTATTGGTCTTATCGTTTTTTACTGTTAACGTTTGTGCACAGCCTTTGTTCTCTTTGTTGAATAAAGTTTATTCATTGACTGTGCTCACATTTCGCGTTCTTCGCCTGTTGGTTTCATGTTAATGATTTTTAGGCAGTTTTTGAGTATATATGTGATTATTAGCCTGCTCTTTTGATGTATTGCCTTCGTAATTCGTGTTGTCGATGGCAGTTTTGCTTGATTCCTATACACAGCGCTTGGCTTTACATGGCCACAATACGTCCATAACGTCTGTGCCTCAGCGCCAATCCGTGCTAAGTTAGTTCTATGGACACTTTTGATTGAATCGTGTGTTCTTTTCCAGTTCAGGCTTCTTTATCATGCCATAATCTTCGTATTGTTATGTTTAGGAGACCACTACGCGCGTGTACGCCCGTTGCCCGTGAAAATCGAGCTAAAAGGCGTGCTGTTAATGTTTCTAGGCGTTTCGCAGAAAAAGGTTTTTTTTTTAAAAAAAATATAGAAGTTATCATGTCAGTTGGTTTTAACTGTTTAGGGAAATATTTTCATGTGCTATGGTCTTCTTAGATTGGTACTTGTCATATCAGCGATTTATTGTCTTCTTATATTGATACTTCTCATAGGAATCATCCCGTACGTTCCATCTGGTAGTGTTGTATGTTCTCTGCCTAAGGAATATGCTGATTCATTGAAAGGTATTATTGTTTTTGTGTGTTTGTTTTTTTTATCTGGTAAAGTGCTTTGTGTTGATGTTGTTTTATTTCCTTAGCCAGTCATGTTGTTTGTGTTTCTTCTGTAGCCAATTACCCAGGCCGTTCATACTATGGTGGTCCTGATTACTCTGCAACAAATGCTCAATGTATATTGGTATCAAGAAAGGATATATAACTGCAGCTCATACGCATGCAGGCGTATCGTATATAATCTCTGTTGTCGAAAAGGCAGGTTTCTTTGCCTTCACATAGACCGTTCCCATCGCCATTACAAGAGCTTATGTGTTTTAATGGCGGTCCCCGTTCTAAGAGTTTCATGAGATTGATAAGGCAATACAATTCACTTTTTGCTTTTGCCTCGCTTGGAGTTGATATTGATAAGAGTATTAATACTGGTAACGGTCCATATGTTTTTCGGGATTAATGGCGTTGTCCACCATCGTATTGGTTCTCTTTTGCCTAGCACTGGACGCCGACCTGAATTTGCACAGTTATATGTCTATGATACAACAAATGAAGTTCAAAACCGCTTAAATATTCTTGGATCAGATGGTGTTAGCACGGAGCAGCCTGATCCAGATGTGGTTATGGAAATTATGGCTATGCTAGATCGTTATAACCCTATTGTTCGGCAATTTCGCCTTGCACGTGATAGGTTATTATCGCCCAATGCTCCTGAAATTGCTATCAGACTTATTGGCCCGCAAAAAACAGAGAGTGGTCGTTATGATCTTCCTATGGCGTCAGAGTTAGCTGCTTTAGTTGTGGATGGTATTTCATGATGCTTGTAGATTTGATGTTATCGTCCAAGCGAGATCAGGAGAGTTCAAACAGATTTCGCCAATTCATCCATCTTTAATGGCTTTACAATATCCTTTACTTTTCCCCTATGGTGATAAAGGATTCCATTTGGGCATAAAATTACAAGAGATCGACGACCATCCTCCTGGAGGGCGTGATGATGTATCCATGTTAGAATATTACGTTATCAAGCTCATTATCGTAGAGATAGCCCAAATCCATTCACTTCTTGTGGTAGACTTTCCGATCGACTAATTGTTAATGCCTATTCGTATTGAGGCAAATCGCTTGTCCTATCATTTTTCAATCAGGACAAGCTTAGGTCTCAAACCTATCAAGGTATATCCGATGTCGCTTTGTCGGGAAGTAATCTAGGCAAGGATATTGGTATAAAACCATTTTACCAACCGATTTTATTGGGGCAAAAGATACATGATTCAAATTATCATGATTCTATGGCAATCTGTAGAGCCTATGGACCGCCACAATTGTTCGTTACCTTCACATGTAATGCTAAATGGCCTGAAATAATTGAAGCCATTCGATTTGAGCCAGGCCAAAAAGCGCATGACAGGGCTGATATGGTTACGCGTGTTTACAAAATGAAATTAGATGAGTTTATCGCTGATATTAAAGATGGTGTAATGTTTGGTCCAGTTCGTGCAGGTATGCTTGTTTTCTTGTTTGTTTATTCTTTTTTTCTTTCATGTCGTTTCCCGTTGTTTCTTATTCTAGGTTTTGTTATCTTATTTCGCAGTTGTGTATACAGTTGAGTTCCAAAAAAGAGGGCTCCCACACGCTCATATCCTTATATGGTTAGTCAGACAGATAGGATCCTTCTCCAAGTTTTATTGATAGCATAATTTCTCTGAATCAATCGACATAGCAACTGATCCACTAGGATATGGTCTTGTTGAAGAATTCATGATTCATGGACCATGTGGCAATCTAAATCCTAAATGCCCTTGTATGAAAGAAGGTCGTTGTTCAAAAAGATATCCAAAATCATTTCATTCTGAGACAACTATAGATCGTGATGGATTCCCTATTTATCGTCGCCATGATAATAATAGATTTGTTATTAAACATGGGATTAGACTTGACAATAGATGGGTGGTGCCTCATAATCTTCAGATCTTAATGAAATACCAAGGTCATATAAATGTAGAATGGTGTAACAAAACGTATCTTGTGAAGTACCTTTTTAAGTATATTACAAAGGGGCATGATCGTGCCACCATGGCTTTTCATGTGGTTACCAACTCAGCCAATATCAAGTCATATGTTGAAAACAAAAGCGCTAGCCATATCCCGAAGAATAATAATGTTGGGATTACGCCTAATGAAATTCCTGCCGATGATTGTGGTACTGGTGATAATAAAGAAAAGGGCCTAGATGAGATTTACGAATATATTAGGTCGAGATACCTATCTTCATGTGAGTCGTATTGGAGGATATTTTCTTTTGACATTCATGGTAGAATGCCTTTGTTGAACGATTGTTTGTTCATTTGCCGGGCATGCAAATGGTTACGTACCATGAAGGTTCTGATCTTAACAGTATTATAGAAGATCCTAATTCAGACACAACAATGTTAACGGAATGGTTCGTGGTTAATCAAAGATCAGTATCTGCTAGAGAGCTAACCTATTGTGAGTTTCCAACAAAATGGACATGGCGGTGATAAAAAAATGGACTCAAAGGAAAAAGGAACAAAAATTGGTAGATTACGCCATATCCATCCCGATCTGGGTGAAACTTTTTACTTAAGGATGTCAGATGGTTGTTCATGGTGCTAAATCATATAAAGATGTTCGAACATATGAAGGCATTGTTTATGATAGTTATCGTCAAGCATGTCAAGCTCGTGGTTTAATTGGTGATGATAGTGAATGGGCTGCCCTATTTGATGAAGCGCTCGTATGGGCGATTTCGCCAGTATCAACCGAGGAACCTATTTATGGCTATTTTAGTCTCTTGTGATGTTGGTGATGTCCGTATTTTTATTTAATAAATATTGGAGATATATGGCGAGATGATATTGCTTATAGAATCCGAATTCCCTTGAAATACAAACTATATAATTCCACGATCTTTGTACTACAAGATAAATTGTTGAGACAGCTTGACACACTATTCGTGGATAATGGTTTATCAATATCATTATATAATCTCCGGTACCATCTAATTCTTCCGATGATGGCCTTGGCAATAGATTACTTCTTCAGAATTATCCTATGACAGGATGAGCTTTTAAGCAAGCTAATTATATGTGCTCTAAACTTAGCGGTGACAGCGCTATCTATGACACTATCATGTCCAAGATATTATGTCATGAAAAATGTCTTTATTTCATATCTCGCCATGGAGGAACCGGAAAGACATTTCTATGGAACACAATTATTACCAAACTTAGATCTGAAGCCCAGATTGTGTTAGCCGTCGCATCATCGAAGTGGTTTGCATTGCTATTACAGTGATCGTGATCGCTCATTCTAGATTTCGTATACCAATAGATATAGACGACCGAAGCATGTGCCATATACGAAGAGGAACCGTGCTTGGTGACCTAATAAGAAAATCTGCTCTGATACTGTGGGATGAGGCTCCTATGACACACCGCTTCTGTTTCGAAGCTCTAGATCGGAGTCTACGTGATATACTTTCTCTTGATGATCCGCTCAACAATGAAAAGCCATTTGGTGGGAAACCTGTTTTATTAGGTGGTGATTTTAGACAGGTACTCCCTGTTATCGAAGGCGGGACACGAGCGGATATAATAGCGGCTTCTCTTCTTAAATCCCCGCTTTGGAAATTTGTTGATGTCATGCGTCTAACATTGAACATGCGTGTGATGAAACCCTCTTTATCCACGGAAGAAAGAGAGAAAATGCAAGAATTTGCTCAATGGATTCTTGACATAGGAGAAGGTCGTATACCAACACACAACCAATTAGCATCTACTGAGCAGTCATGGATTCATATTCCGTAAAAGTTCTTATTAAGGCCGAAGGAGATAAAATAAGAGCAATAACCGATGTCAGTATATGGTGGTTTCTCCATTCAAGATAATGATCCTGGTTTATTTGGCTCAACGTGCTATCATATCTCCGATCAATTCGATTGTTGATGAGCCGAATGATAATATGCTTGATAGAGTGCCTGGAAATATTAAAGAATATTTAAGCTATGATACGATTGCTAATCCAATCGAGCGACTGCGGACATTGACATTCTCTATCCACCGAATTCCTCCATTCTATCGTGATAAACAACTTTACCCAACATAAACTCCGTTTAAAAATTGGTGTTCCAGTTGTACTTCTTAGAAATATCAATCAAGCTCTTGGCCTCTGTAATGGAACACGTCTGATAATAATTAGGCTTGGTGACCGAATTCTAGAAGGCGAATTATGGCTGAACACATATTGGTGACACAAGATGCATACCACGGATAATCCTTAATGGAACAAATCCAAATGGCCATTTACTCTACAACGGAGACAATTCCGGTTAGATCGTGCTATGCAATGACAATAAACAAATGTCGTGTCGACCTTGAGCAAAGTGGGAGTATATTTAAGAAATCCTGTTTTTACACATGGCCAATTTTATGTTGCTGTTTCTAGAGTCACATCACATGAAGGATTGATTATATTAATAGAAAATGAAGACGGATCAATTGGTTCAACAACAAAAAATATAGTATATCAAGAAATCCTGCCTTTTCTTTGGTTAGTGTTGTATATTCTCCTTTTTTTCAATATCAGATATTTGTTTCTTTGTCTAGCATGTTGCAGACTATGCAGTGATATAGATATAATGGATAGAAAAGCTTATTTTCCTTTGGTCATTGTTATTTCCCTTTGTTTATTTGGATGTCAGGTATTTCCTTTTAGAATCATGCCGAAGGCCTTTTTTTTGGCCTGTCTGTTTCGGTTTGTATGATGATAGTTTATCTATCAATACGAATTATCCTTATGATTGCAGTATCACTTTACTGTTGTTTGGGTTCGCTTTTTTATATATTTCAATGTCACATTTGTTTCATTATACCACTTATATACTTTTTATGTTCATAACTATTAGAGCGAATTCCAATATGACATATCATCCTTTTTGATGTTCAGCTTCATTCCCATTCTACACTTCATGCATATACTGCTTACCTTTGTCTTGATCTCGCTATTCATTTGTTTGCTTTAGAAAAATATGATTCCAAATAACAGAATTACTATTACAAAATCCTCAACGTACCTCATTCTTATATACATATGAGTTATATTTTTACCATCGGCTTTTTACTATAATTTTGAACCAACATGTTAGATATAATATAGATATAATATGATTATTCTTAATATAGATATAATATGTAAAGGAAATTATATTTTCTTTAGTCACTATTATTTCTCTTTATTTCTTTAGATGTTAATATTTTCTTTTAAAACTATGTGAAAGCATTTTTCCCTCCTACATGTTTCATATTGTATAATGATTGTTTATCTATCAATCTGAATTATCCTTATGCTTGGTTTTTCATACACACCTTAATGGGCTACGATCTGTTTCATTATCCTACTTATATTCTCTTTATGTCTATAACTACCAGAGTGAACTCCAATATACCATATCGTCATTTATGATGGTCAGCTACACTTCTATTCTATACTTCGTAAATAGGCCTGTTTAAAGAACCGTGCCAAAGCCTTTTTTTGACGTTACATATTTCAAACTGTGCAATAATTGTTTATATATCGGTATGAATTATCCTTATGCATACAGTATCACTTTACTGTCAGTTGGATTTGGTTTTTCGTATACCTTAATGAACCACATGTGAATTATACTTTTGACGTTTTCATTTCGCTATAATTCCGATTCATTTTTTGAGATATACAATGGTCTCTAATGTTCTATACCACCCTTGCTGTTCGCAGCATTTATTTATTTATTCTAAAGTACAGTTTTTATATATATTAGATTTCCTTTAATCAAGCACTAAGCCAATTTTGTTCTTATATACAGATGGACTATACTTTATTAAAGGACGTTACTCAACAATCGCATCGATGGCGCGTACGTGTCCGACTCACCCGGTTTTCTGAATATATTGATGACAATAATCCTAATAAAGTGCTTCGTCTTGACTTTGTTTTCCTAGATGAACAGGTTCGGCTATGACTGCCTTATCTTTATTTTATCTATTTACCATACGCCTGAACTGACTTCTATGATGTTATGTTTGTTTCAAAGTCTGGCATGATGGATGCTCAAATTCCAGAACGACACCTCCCATTATTCACTCCCTTACTGAAGGAAGATTCGATATACTATGTGGAATACTTTGAAGTGACTGACGCACGATCGAATTATCGTCTGATAACGATATGCTCATGGCTAAATTCACTGCTCATACCAAAATCAAGGAAATTTCTCTTACTCCCCAAGATTTTCCACTATATGCATGTGATCCTGCTTCGTTTGAGACACTCAGAGCCAGAGTTAATGACAGAGTTCTTTTATCTGGTATTGCTAATCACCACACCTGAAAAGTATATTGTTTATTGTATTCTCTATGTACCTAATATCTACTCACGTTATGACACAGATACTTTGGGACTTATCACAGCTATTTCACATATAAAAGCATCCATTAAAGGTGCTACCAAGTCAATTCGAAACATCCAAATTACAAATGGCAGGTATGATCATAAAAAAAATAGCTTTTCTTTGCTGTTCTACAATAAAACTATGCCTGCTTTCAATACAGAATCGTTGCCTTTACTGGATTTGTATCTTACGAATGCCTAACACTTTGGTACTCATTGCCTTCTGTTATCTTGATTCTTGCCTATTTATGCGCTAATGAGATTAATGTTTAAAAGAGAAAACGCTGAAATCACATTATGGGGCCCACATGCGCTCCAGTTTGAAGCTGATGTCATCTATGATCAATCACACCGAGAACCGATCGTTCTTCTATTAGTCGGATTGATAGCTAAATTATATAATGGTGCGTTATAATGTCTTTCCTATAATTATAACTCTGCCATATATATAGTTATTCTGATTGGACTAGCTGCTTATCTTTGATTGTTTCTATTCTACGTGTCGACTTTCCTTACAAGGAAGTACCGCTGCGAGATGGTATATAAACGCCGTGCTTCCACAAGTAGTCGAATCGCAAAAGCAATTACAATATCGAATCAGTTCCAAATTCTATTATTTATCGGCTCGATGCTTTTATTATAATATTCCATCTTTGTTTTGTAAAATTTCCCTACTCCATGTCCTGTTCTTCATACTATTCGACAACTCTGTTATAAGCGATACCTCGAGATCATTTGTAGTTTTCATGATCCTATTCTCATACAATACTATATCTTACCTATATTTTTTTGCCTATCAACAACACGGCCTAATAGGAATGCCTGCAGGATCAAATGGATTGGACAATTATCCGTACAAGAAAAGCCTCGCCAACTACAATTCACCGGATATGCAACCTTAATCCACCACGATGTTTTGGTGAGTATGTTCTCAAACTTCGTGATAGGATTTTGCCTGTTTAATGCTCTCAAACAAAAAAGCTGTCTATGCCTCTAGGGAAACAGCTATATCATACACGTTACCATCAAAAGCCTTGCTCCAGGACAGCCGTGGTGGTATCTAGCGTGCACCACATGTAAAAGAACTGTCAGTCCCCAAGGCGATTCTTACAAATGCTCTAGATGTGGGATGACAAAGCACTGATCCACAGTACATTCCTATTCACTTTTTATATTAATGACTGCTCGCTTTACTATTATCATATATATTTACTCACCGACCATACTTACTATATCAGCTATCGTGTATTTGTTCATGGAGTTGATCCGTAAAACATCGACAAACCAGATGAGAGATAGTGAATTCATTTTCTTTGCAGAAACAGCTCAACAGCTAATAGGCTGTCCAGTTCTACCTCTCATTGAAGCGTCTAAAGGTCTTGAAAATTTTATTCCACCACAGATAACAAGAACCTATGGTAGACAGTATAACTTAAAAGTATCACCACGTAGAGCTCTCTACGAACTAAAATATCATACCAAGTAGACTCTTTCTCACCAGTCTTACATACATCAGAATCTACTTCTGCTAGCAAACAAGTACAAAAAGAAACCATTACTCTTAACAGTGATGATAGCATTAGGCGCAATATGGCACACCTACTCAAGCTTCTCGCCATTATCAATATACAACCGACAACGCTTCCCTCAATTGGTTCTGTGACTGGCAAAACTTTGGAAATTTCTAAACATGATGAACACCCAGATAGCTCCAAAAAGGTACGCTGTTATTTCATAGATTAATTACCATGGCTACACATATATTATTAACTGTGTATATGTCTTACCTCACGGGAAAAAAAAGTTACATCATCTATTTACTGGACATACTTATACGAAATTCATTTGTCAATCTTATTGGAAAAACTATCGCTTATAACAAAACGTTGCCACAGCAGTTTCACAACAGAACCAAGCATTTATAACATCTTTAGATTTTACGGTTCTTAGATTATATAATGCAAACCTTACCATACATACTGCATACATTTCTCTGCTGATTAATACTTGGAACATTTTTTTTCCTTACCATATATACAAATACAATAGCAGGAAAAACACACATCATCTACGATTGACGTTGAAAAAACTCCTCCTTCGCCACATGTGAGTAACTGAACCATTTAACCGCCCTCTTTTACTTATCAAACCAAACCCTCTGTTTTATTGTGTAATCCTTTTCTATTTCTTGCAGGTCATCCCCAATCCAGGATCTACACCAAAACAGACATCAGCAATCACCCATTCTGATCTGCCCGATTCTCAAACTAATACAAGGTTACACCTCTACAGAAAAGTAAAACCTTAAGCTCTATTAGAATGTTCATGCCACGGTTCTCACAGATTTATTTTCCTCTCGCTAATACTTGCAGGACCAGCAAAAAGAGAACTTCGGTGAAGAAAACTTTTTGCGGACGAATAGCCCAAAACGCCCTAGAAAAAGGTTCACACTTCACTAAAAATTAATTTATAACCTGTTGTCACTATTCGTTCTGATATTCTTCGCTTACACCGAACAAATTGTTGCAGGCGCCTGCACTCGCCATAACCAAAGACTTTAGATCATGCAGTAATCCAACGTGTTTTGCATAATCGTGCCCCAAAAAAACTGTGCGGCATGATGCACACGCCCGGCTATATGTAATATATGTACTTTACGACCTGGACCATGCGCGAGAATATCTCAGATGATGTATGATCCTACGCACTATGTATTATATAGCGTCTCGAACTTCGGCGTATCTAGCTCGAGCGAATATTCTTCCTCTTTTGGACCAGCAAAGTAAACATGGAAGAATATTTTGTTGTTTATCGAACTTGTGTTTGCAAAACATGCGTCCTTACGTGCTTCACATCATAGGCTCTGTATTGTCCATACTTAATCTTCGCATTTTAACTGTTCGTCAAAAATCTGTCAATGCCATTCGCACCAATGCAGGACTCAATGTCCACCTGACGTATATATAACAACGTAACCAAAACGGCGCGGCAGAGCGCGCGTCTTTACCTAGTATGCTCCTATACTAGTGGAACGGTAAGTGGCTTGTGGAAAATACAACGAGCAGCAAACAAACCGTCTATTCCAATTAAAGGCCATCTAAATCTTAAGAAAATTGTGTATGTAGCTGAGAGAGAGAACTGCAGATGAAGTATTCTACTGTAACACCCTGCTCTTCTCCCGCCCAGCGCGAGCGCCGCCCAACGGCCCCGCACCAGCCGCCGCCTTTTTCGCCGCCGGACTCGCGGCCGTTGCGCCCGGCAGCGTCGCCCCTATAAAGCCCCCGAGGACCCCTCCTTCCCGTGCCCTTCTCCTCTCTCTCCCTCCACTCTCCTCCAGAAGGATCCGCCGCCCGCCCGCCGCCCTTCCTCGCTCCGTGAGCCGGCCACGCCGCCCGTCTCGGGGCTCGCCGCCTCCGGCCGCGCCGTCCCGCCTCCGGCCTCGCCCGCGTCCGCCGCCCGCCGGTCGCCGTCGCCGCCCTTCCAGCGCCTCGCTCTGCTCCCCTCGGCCGCCGCCCGCTCCGCCGTCCCCGAAGCCACGGTGCCCGCCGCCCTCCCCTCGCCGTCTGCCGCATGCCGGCGCTGCGCCCCGACCCGCTTCGGCCGTGCGCTGGGCAGCTCGGCGTGAGCACACAGCGTGTCGTGGTCCACCGCCCGTCGTGGGCGTGGTCCACAGACCACGGCCCCTGTCGGCCGCTTAAAAAAAATGAATTTCCAAAAAAAAAAAACCGTAATTGCTGCTGACGTCAGCATGACGCAGTAATTCGGTTTTCTTTTTAAAAAAATGATTTAAAAATTCCGAAAAATCCAGAAAAGTCCGTTTTATTTGTTTTTAAACTTCCGGAAGCCCGTTTTCACCCGTTCGAACTCCGTTTGGCTCCATTCTTCTTCCTAAATTCGTTAGAAATCTCAAACTTTAGTTTAGAGCTAGTTTGAAGTTCAATTTGGGTTTATTTGTATTAATTTGGATCTTATTTGAATTTGGTTGTTTTTCGCGCGTAGATTACGGAGAGACCGAGGAGTTCCCGAACGACGATTTCGAGCAGCAACTCGTCGAACCAGGCAAGTCACACCCCCTTGATCATATTGCTCCCAGTTTATGAACTTGTATGTTGAATTTAAATTATTGCATGCTTATTTGTTATAAACATTAATTTCCGACCTAGTTTTAAATGATAGTTAAATCCAATTTTTGATTTGCGACCTTTGACATTTGAATTCCGATACCCTTGTAACCTTAGTAAAAATATGAGTTATGACTATGGTAATAGTTAGACATTGCTTAGCCATGCATAGAACTGAACTTAGGAAATTTTGGGGAACTTTATGCCAAAATGATATCATGTTCAATTGGAAACTTATGGTGATCAATGTTAGTATTAATGTGGAGATTAGTATGGTTAAAATGAAAATGACTTAGACCGGGCGAGAATTGGTTGGAAAGTGGTGAGGTCATGGTTATGGGTTTGTGGAAAGTCTCGCCTAGTCAATTAAGGACCGGTCTGAAGTTTCATTGAATGTAAAGCCTAACCGTACTACCACGAAGTGCCGAATGGGACAGTCCTGGCTATCCTTATTAAATCATTTCATGGACAATCATGCCATATGGTGGTAGTGGTGTGGTGGCGAGATGTCGCCACTCTGGCGCAAGAGGGGCTTCGATTAGAGGGAGTCTTTCAATGTGAAACCTTAGCGGGCATGACTACATGTATGATTTATTAATGGGGCCTTGTCATATTTTTCTCTGTCACTCACCAAAGGAAGTGTGTTGACATAAAAGGGAAATATTATGTCTTGTGGGTAAAGTTGTACAACCTCTGCAGAGTGTCAAACTAATCGATTAGCCGCGCCCGCGGTTATGGGCATGCCGAGCAAGCCATTCTCAGATTAGACTTTGGTAAATTAAAACTTGGTTTCCAAAATGATGTTGGATGGAGGGAGTCCATCATGGGTAAAACTTAGCCAATTCCAGGAGAGATTCCTGAGTTAAAAATGTATAGATTTGATTTTTGGAATAAAGTATGCCTTTTAAAATTATTGAAAATGTTATCAAACTGTTGCTTTATGCTTAAATAAACCATATTGCCATCCTTTGATTACCCGTACATTTATATTGCATTTCCGGTGTGGTTTGCTGAGTACGTTTGTACTCATCCTTGCTTAATTTACCACTTCAGAGGAGGAGTACCACGATGGTGAGGAACAGTTGGACTAGGCCGCGTCCCCAGTCGATTGCCTATGGCAAATTAATTGGGCTCTATCTATTTATGTTTATTTCCGCTGCTTTCATTTATTCATTTATTTATTCGTTGGCCTGCGCGCCATTTCATTTGTAACTTTGAATATTTATCTTGAATAAAGAACGACGGATATGCTATGGTTTCATTTCTACTGTGTGTACTAGCATTTCCTGGACTAGTACAGAATACACAGAGGATTTCGGAGGTGTTATTCCGGGGTCCGACAGAGATGGTATCAGAGCCATATCGACTGTAGGAGTGGCCTTAGTCAGAATGGTTTAACCTTAACGACTTATTTTGAAATAAAAACAATATTTTTGTATAAGTTCCACTCTCATCTTATCCTATCTTGTCCTTATCTAAATTCTTATTTAAAAAGGAGTTTTATCTACTCCATCCTCACTTTCAAAATATTAGAAAGAGCTTCTAGCAAAGCAATGGATTACAAGTGTCTCGCGAAAAGATGGCAACCCGATCCGTGCCTGAAGATCTAGAATGTCAAGACCAGAAAGAATACCCCAATTAAGGCCTAGACTAAGCTATCCATTTTTTTTTTGTAGACGGTGATTGTGTGCTGTCCTTTTTCTTCTTTTGTTGGCAGCCACAATGGTTTAAAAAAAAAGTTGGAGTTTATTGCTTCTTTTGGTGCGAAATCCTTCCCCTTTGTTCCCAGTCTTCCTAAACCTTGTTCCCAACCGTCAGATGGTGAACACTTGTAGCAACGCCAGCAGTCCCCCTCCACCCGGTCTGCCACCTCCTCCTGTAGATGGACCCAACTGGCAGCAAATGTTGGACAATCAGAACCAACTCATCCAACTCCTAGCTCAGTCCATCAACAATAATCAGACCTCTCAAGCTACTCAACAGGCTCATGCACCTCCTCAGTCCAGACTGTCAGAGTTTATGAGAATGATACCTCCAACCTTCTCCAGCAGCACCGAGCCATTGGACGCCGATGATTGGCTCAGAACCATTGAGAAGAAGCTGGACATCCTTCAATGCAGTGACCGAGAGCGAGTCCTATTCGCTTCTCATCAGCTTAGTGGGCCAGCTGCAGAGTGGTGGGACAACTTCCGTGTCACCCACCGGAACGCCCAAGCCATCATCTGGGATGAGTTCGCGATAGCTTTTCGCCGAGCTCACATTCCATCTGGCTTGATCGCGTTAAAGAAGAAAGAATTCCGCAGTCTACGCCAAAGAGGTCATACGGTGACGGAGTATCTACACAAGTTCAACCAGCTAGCACGCTACTAGGGGTGAAAACAGGACAGGAAATATCCGCCCGATCCGATCCCGAATCCGTTTAAAATCCGTACCGATGTTATCCGTATCCGTATCCGGGAAATCCGATGTAATATGGGTTAGGATATGGGAAGAGCAATATCCGATCCGTATCCGAAAAATCTCATGTAATATGGGTTAGGATACGGGAAGAGCAATATCCGACCCGATATCCGGTAAATATCCGACCCGATATCCAGATAAAATCAGTTATTCTTTCGTTAATTTGGTTCATTATTGGATAGATAGTAGTTGTTTGATCATCGACACTAAAAACACTACTTTATTATTAGCGTGAACTTCAACAAATCTATCAACAAACAAATAGTGATGACATAATGCTTTTACCTAAATTGATTTGTTCAACTTATTTGATAAACTTCTTTTCTATTCAAATTATTGGAATTAGTTGAGTCACTAAATTGAAGCATAGCAAACAAATCCAAGTAGTCCTCATTATAAGAAAAGTCTATCTTTAGGTTGTCAGAATGTGACAATTCAACATTATTTAGGGTGCGTTTGGTTCATGGTATGAGGTTGAATGGGATGGGATGGTCCTGTACCATTTGATTCCATTATTTTGGGTGAATGAGATGGTTCAGCATCTAGAGGGAATATTCCTTAAATTTGTACCACTTGATCCAGGACGGGATGGTTCCGTTCAAGCAACCAAACGCATGGATGTCTTTTTTCTTGAACCATCTCATACATGTACCACTTGGTACAAGCAACCAAACGCATCCTTAATATCTCCGAGAATTTATTCCGTAAGGTTAAGTTTGATGGAAGAGCTCTCCTTGTTCTCTGTTTTATGTATGTCTCGATCTCTCTCCTTGTATCCGACCCATTTGCACCTCTAACTATACTCTATCCTACGTTGAAATAATTATGACTTGAAGCTAATATTGTAAGGTTAATGCTTCATTCTTTCTTTTACGTCCACAATTATGTATTATACTACTATCCGATTATGATATCCGATCTCGACCCGAATCCAGTCGTATCCGCTCCGTATCCGAATCCCGAATAATCCGAATTCGTATCCGTATCCGGGACATCCGTATCCGACTCCGCATCCGGGAAAAAAATACGGGTTAGGATACGGGACGAGCAATATCCGCCCGTATCCGACCCGGTTTCACCCCTACACGCTACGCACCAGAAGATGTGGCCATAGATGAAGCCAAGCAGGAGAAATTCCTAGATGGACTCAATGACGAACTGTCAATTCAATTGATCTCCCACGACTACTCCGACTTCGAGCAATTGGTTAACAAGGCACTTCGCCAGGAAGGCAAGCACTTGGAAGTGGAGAACCGCAAGCGAAGAATGACTACCCAACGGTTCAATCCTGGAGCTTTTCCCAAAACACGGATAAATCCATCATCGTCTCCCAAGTTTGAGCTGACAGAAGTAACCAAGAAGCCAGTAATGGTGAACAATCCCAACAGCTTGGCAATCAACAAAGTAGATCAAAGAGGGCCAACACAACAAAATTCAAAACCCCATTCCAAAGTCACATGTTACGAGTGCCATGGAATTGGACACTTCGCCAGAAATTGCCCCAAGAAGCAGCAGAATGCAAGTCCAAGTGTGAACAACTCCGAAGCCTTCCGCAATGCAGCAAGGAAGCCACAGATCTATGGCAAAGGACTCCTGAACAATATCAAGGCTCAAGACTTGCAGCATGGTACGTTTGAGGAATAAGATAAAGGATCTATAACCTATTCTTTTGCCAGCCTTTCCAAATCTCGGGGTCGAGATTCTTTTTAAGGGGGATAGATTTGTAACACCCTGCTCTTCTCCGCCTTGGCCTTGGCCATGACCGCGCCGCCTTTTGCCGCGGACTCGCGGCCGTTCTGCCGGCCATGCGTCGCCCCTATAAAGCCCCGAGGACCCTCACTTCCCGTGCCCTTCTCCTCTCTCTCCCTCCACTCTCCTCCGAAGGACCGCCGCCGCCGCCCCTTCCTCGGCTCGGCGAGCCCGGTGCCGCCCGTCTCGGAGCTCGCCGCCCCCTCGTGCGCCGTCCCGCCTCGGCCTCGCCAGCGTCCGCCGCCACCGGTCGCCGTCGCCGCCCTTCCGCGCCTCGGCTCTGCTCCCCTCGACTGCTGCCAGCTCCGCCGTCCCCGCCGCCACGGTGCGCGCCGCCACCCTCCTGCGCCGTCTGCCGCCCGATCGCGCGCTGCGCCTTGCCCTGCTCGGCCGTGCGCCTGGACGCGCTCCAGCGTGAGCACGCACGCGTGTGCGTGGTCCACCGCCCGTGCGTGGACGTGGTCCACGGGACCACGGCCCCACCTGTCAGCCGCTTTAAAAAAAAATGAATTTCCAAAAAAAAAAAACGTAATTGCTGCTGACGTCAGCATGACGCAGTAATTCGGTTTTCTTTTTAAAAAAATGATTTAAAAATTCCGAAAAATCCAGAAAAGTCCGTTTTATTTGTTTTTAAACTTCCGGAAGCCCGTTTTCACCCGTTCGAACTCCGTTTGGCTCCATTCTTCTTCCTAAATTCGTTAGAAATCTCAAACTTTAGTTTAGAGCTAGTTTGAAGTTCAATTTGGGTTTATTTGTATTAATTTGGATCTTATTTGAATTTGGTTGTTTTTCGCGCGTAGATTACGGAGAGACCGAGGAGTTCCCGAACGACGATTTGGCGACAACTCGTCGATCCAGGCAAGTCACACCCCCTTGATCATATTGCTCCCAGTTTATGAACTTGTATGTTGAATTTAAATTATTGCATGCTTATTTGTTATAAACATTAATTTCCGACCTAGTTTTAAATGATAGTTAAATCCAATTTTTGATTTGCGACCTTTGACATTTGAATTCCGATACCCTTGTAACCTTAGTAAAAATATGAGTTATAACTATGGTAATAGTTAGACATTGCTTAGCCATGCATAGAACTGAACTTAGGAAATTTTGGGGAACTTTATGCCAAAATGATATCATGTTCAATTGGAAACTTATGGTGATCAATGTTAGTATTAATGTGGAGATTAGTATGGTTAAAATGAAAATGACTTAGACCGGGCGAGAATTGGTTGGAAAGTGGTGAGGTCATGGTTCTGGGTTTGTGGAAAGTCTCGCCTAGTCAATTAAGGACCGGTCTGAGTTTCGCTGAATGTAAAGCCTAACCGTACTACCACGAGTCTGGAATGGGACAGTCCTGGCTATCCTTATTAAATCATTTCATGGACAGTCATGCCATATGGTGGTAGTGGTGTGGTGAAAGCGAGATGCTGCCACTCTGGCGCAAGAGGGGGCTTCTGATTAGAGGGAGTCTTTCAGCGGTGAAACCTTAGCGGGCATGACTACATGTATGATTTATTAATGGGGCCTTGTCATATTTTTCTCTGTCACTCACCAAAGGAAGTGTGTTGACATAAAAGGGAAATATTATGTCTTGTGGGTAAAGTTGTACAACCTCTGCAGAGTGTCAAACTAATCGATTAGCCGCGCATGATTATGGGCATGCCGAGCAAGCCATTCTCAGATTAGACTTTGGTAAATTAAAACTTGGTTTCCAAAATGATGTTGGATGGAGGGAGTCCATCATGGGTAAAACTTAGCCAATTCCAGGAGAGATTCCTGAGTTAAAAATGTATAGATTTGATTTTTGGAATAAAGTATGCCTTTTAAAATTATTGAAAATGTTATCAAACTGTTGCTTTATGCTTAAATAAACCATATTGCCATCCTTTGATTACCCGTACATTTATATTGCATTTCCGGTGTGGTTTGCTGAGTACGTTTGTACTCATCCTTGCTTAATTTACCACTTCAGAGGAGGAGTACCACGATGGTGAGGAACAGTTGGACTAGGCCGCGTCCCCAGTCGATTGCCTGTGGCAAATTAATTGGGCTCTATCTATTTATCTTTATTTCCGCTGCTTTCATTTATTCGTTTATTTATTCGTTGACCTGCGCGCCATTTCATTTGTAACTTTGAATATTTATCTTTAATAAAGAACGACGGATATGCTATGGTTTCATTTCTACTGTGTGTACTAGCATTTCCTGGACTAGTACAGAATACACAGAGGATTTCGGAGGTGTTATTCCGGGGTCCGACATCTACCCTAACTGAAGTTCAAAGGAGAAAGCAAACACATGCAGCTCCTCTTTCATTCATATTGTTGAGTGCCAGATAATAACACGCCTCTAGTTTACTTATCCTGCTTTATTCCTAGCCTGTTTGTTTGTATTTTTTCATCCAGCAAAAAAAAAAAAGTCTAAACAAATGGATTGTTTTCTATCTGGTCTTTTTTAAAAGCCATAAGCCAGCATATAACTAAAAGTCAAAAGTCATGAGAGAAATGCTTTGTAGACCTATTGAGGGTTGGTTTTAGATACCATTGGAGTTAGAGTAAAATTATCCACATCTACCATATATAAAAGCGGACTACTTTAAACTGTTTAAGCAAAAAAATGACTTTAAAATATAATCCAAAAAGTCTAAGCTTAAATAAATATGGTCTATGTTAGGAGGATAGACACGACTATTTTTCTAGATTTCTGGAGAAGGATAAAAAAAATGGAAGCGTTCTGCTTGGGCACATTGAAAAAGAACCTGAATTTGCTCCCTTCTCATTATTAGTAAATTAGGAATAATAATAATAATTAATTGCATCTTTATAACCTGTGTGAGTGTAACTATGCATTCAGTGCAAGAAAATTGAAATTTGAATACCATCCGGCTGAAATCCAAGTGCTTAGCAGGAATTTCTCTTTTTCCCTTCTTCTCATACCGTTTATGTTTAGACGGGATGCGAACTTGACGGCTTATGTAAGTGCCAAGCAAGCATCACCGGTTAAAATCCGGGCTCTCCATCATCGTATCTATATGTGATGCAAATAATTTTGTATGATCAGAATACATTTCCTAATTTTTTTGTTACATATTGAAACATTTCAATTACATTACTACGTGTCAAGAATTTGAAATTATGTGCGACTATCCTAAATAGAGACAAGCACGGGAGGGTGCGGGCTCCAGCCCTTGTGCCACAATGCATATACATTTATGAAATAAGTATATTTTATCTTGAACTTTTCAAAAAGTTCATTTAACACCTTCAACTATAAAATCGAATATTTAACCCCTTAAACTTACAAAACTAGATCAATTTACATCATAAGACGGTTTTGAAGGATGGTTTCGATGATGTACATCTCGCTCAAGGTGGTTTTCACTATATTGGCAATTGCATCATCGAGTTTTGGTAATGAGAATCCGTTTCGTACACATCATCGACCTCTTTCTCACTAATTTTATTTCTTTATTCATTCTATTTCTTGTTCTTGTCATCATTGCTTCTCTTATTTAGATCTACATTACCAAAAATCAGTGAGATGGTTGCCAACATGACAAAAACCATCCTGAGTTGGATCACTCTCAGCAAAACCACTCTTTAAAACCATCTTAGAGTCCCAATTAACCTAGTTTTGTAAGTTTGAGGTGCTGAATACCTGATTTTAGAGTTGATGGTTTTACATAAATTTTTTGGGAAGTTGAGGGATGTAAAATGGTGTATTCCTATATTTATTGATTCTTATCAAGGGTTTTAAGGAGATTTAAGTGCATGATCATGTAGATGATTTTTCGAGCTAAAAAGCAACAAATTATGAGTTCAAATTCTACAGGAATGTGTTTGCACCAAAATTAGGTTTTCATGGTAAAATCGGCCCAATTCAAATATGGAGAGTTTATGGAAAGGATAAACCGATACCAACAAGGAATCCATCGCCAATAAGGAAAAGGATATCAGATCAAGAGTCGATACGGATGTGGTTGCCGTATCCATGCAGGACTCGGATCGATCGAGGCAGTATAAAAGGGGACGGAGCATGAGGCAAAAGGGCAATCAACCAATCAATCAACACAACCCTATTTACAATTCTGTTTCTAGTTCTTGTAGCAATCTTTCCTCTGTAAGCCGTCGAGATCAATAAAGAGTTGCGCATCGCCGATTTGTTGGTCTCATCGACTTGTCTCCAGGTTTCGTTCTACTTTGCTTGTTGCGCATCGCCTTTCAAAGTCGATCTATCTTTACCCTCGGATTAACCGTAACTGGTTGATCTAGTTATCTCCTGATCGGCTTTTAGCCGACCGATGTTAAGCCGATAATCATCCATTTATCGGCTCTGATTGGTTTTACGACTTTTACCTTGTCAATTCTAGGTCAAATTGACTGGCACGCTCTGTAAACCCAGCGTTTGTCTTGTGTGTTCGAGGCTAGGAACCCTACCTCACGTTTTTAGCGCGAACAGAATGTTTTACTACAATTTTCGAACGTAGTCAATCTTTCCTTTGGTCGGTTTCTACATCCACCCCTGCAGACTTGCAAACAAATCGAAGCGGAAAACACCTGATTTTATTGTTTTTACCATACACGTAAGAACCATATGACCAAACCGACACTGAAACAGAATTGCTACATATCCTGATATTCACAATGGCTTAATTGATGGCACGCAGCATAAGAGAGAGAGAGAGAGAGAGAGAGAGAACGAACCTGCAGAACAAGGATTTCCTCGAACCACGAGTACCAAGAGTAAAACGAATGCTGCGTGCCCAAACTCATTCCTTGTTTTTGCTTTATGTGTCTTGGTCAAAGTATTATGTCATTGAGGATACAGGATGACATATCTATAGCCTTATCAGAATGACCAAAAATGAACATGACGTGCACATTGATGTAACAACCCAATTTTTGCGATTTTTAAATTTTTTTGGGTAGTTTAGCCCTTCAAATATTTTCACCAATTTTATTACAAATTAAAGTTTAATATGAGACTTTCATAAATCAAGGATATTTAATATGAATAAACCCAAAGAAAACAATTGTCAAAATTATTTTGTTTGAGTTTCTTGTGCTTAGAAATTTTTTCAGAAGTTTTTAGGAACTTTTCTAGTGTATTTGCTATTTTATTTGTGCTCTTTTTCTTTTTTATGTATTTTCTAAAAAAATAATTAAAATGATGGAAATGCCTTGGGTAGATTTTTTCCATGACCCCTATTTTTCTCAGTGTAATAAGGGTGGTACACTGATGTAAGTCCCCCATGCGCCCTTGCCAGCCCAAGCATAAAAGAGGTGTCTGTTGGCTCTTACGCCGACAGTGGCGCGCCAGTTAGGGGGCTCAGTGGCTGGATTGCCCTTTCTTCTTCCACCTCCTTGTGAAGCTTGCAAGAAGCTTTGACTGTCGTCATCATGGCGGCTTCACGCTCCAAGCATGACAACCTACCCCAGGAGAGCAGTGCTCGCAGCCAATCCCGACGCTCGGCCATGGCATCGGACCTCCCGGGTCCCTCTGTCCAGGGAGGGACACGTGGTGCTTCCTCGCAAGGAAGACAGCTCGTCCGACGGCACCTGTTGATGGGAGACGACACCACAGCGCGGAATCTTCATGCAGCCCGGCTGCTCCTCGATCACCATCCAGTCGCGCTAGGGGGCGAAACCTCGGCCGCTCCATGGCTACGGGACATCACCCGCTTAGTGGATACTGCCCAGCGGCAGGTAGAGGCGGCAAACCAGCCGAGGGCTTCTGGTGTCGGGCAGCAGGACATGCGCGCGACCGATGCGCAAGCTTCCAGCCGCCCTGTCAGAGTTTTTCCTGGTCATGAGGGCCGGGACAAAGGGAAGGGTGCACATGTTGCAGCCCCCTCGGGTACATGGGGACGTGCACAAGCTCCCACTCCTCATGGTTCCCCCAAGACGGCGGGGGGCCACGAGGATCTGAGGGCCCACCTAGACGAAAGGAGGTTCCAGCGCGATGGTGACTTGCGCAATGTCCTTAAGGGGCATCGTGCGCTTGTGCAACGTCGCGTTGGCCACCCAATGTCTAGCGGTCGGGGGGAGACCTCGCTCCCTAACTCCAGGGAGAGCGTAGACTCGCACTCCTCGACCCCATCTCGGGGTCGAGGGGCGGACGAGCGACGCTGCTCCCCCTAAAACGTTGGATGCCAGGCGTTTTCCCTCCGCCTACGCCAAGCCGCGTGGCCGAAGAGGTTCCGCCCCGCGTCCATCGAGAAGTACGACGGCACCACCAACCCGGAGGAGTTCCTACAGATCTACACCACGGTAGTGCGTGCCGCGGGATGGTCTGAAAAGATCATGGCGAACTACCTCCCGACATCACTGACGGGCTCTGCCCGCTCCTGGCTACTGAACCTCCCGTGAGGCTCCATGCACTCATGGGAGGAACTGTGCGACCTTTTCGTCGCCAACTTTCAGGGCTCCCACACTCAACCGGGTGTGGAGGACGACCTCCATGCCCTAGAGCAGACGAAGGGGGAGTCCCTGAGAGAGTTTATCTGGCGATTCCGCCACTGCCATAACACGATCCTCCGGATTTCTGAGCAATCGGTGATCATCGCTTTCCGGAGGGGGGTTCGGGATCAGAAGATGCGGGAGAAGATGGCAACCCGCACCATCTCGACCACCTCCGAGCTGTTCTCCCTGGCGCATAAATGAGCCAGGGCGGCGGAGGCCCGGGAGCGTGCGGCGGGGCCGTCCGGCCACAGCGAGGCGGGAACCTCAAAGGCTTCCGATCACAAGAAGAAGAAGAAGCGCAAATAAGTCGGTGCCGGAGATATCCTAGTCGCTGAGCCGGAGGCCAAGCCCCAGAAGCGCGACCGCCGGGACAGGAGGGGTGATCGCCGAGACCGCGTGGCGACCGCGGGGACCGCCGTCCGCCCAGCCGAGAAGACAACGGGAGCAGACCTTACTGCCCCATCTACAGGACCAACAGACATGATCTGGGGGATTGCCAGGTCGTGTCCTAGCTGGTGGAACAGCGGCTTAAGGAACGCCGCGAAGATGACCGCGACGCAGGTGAAGACCCTGCTCCGCTGGCCTTTCAGCAAGCGGAGCACACGGTGGCGTTCATTCGTGGTGGCTCTGCCACCTACTCTTCAAACTCGCAGTACAAGCGAGAGTTGAGGGAGGTGTGCGCCACCGTACCAACCCCCGGGGCGAGCAGGCCACTAAAATGGTCGGAGGAGCCGATCACGTTCAGTCGAGCCAACCACCCGGAGAGCACCTCGGGCCCAGGCCATCTTCCGATCGTGGTTTCTCTCACGATCCAAAATGCGAGACTCGGACGTGTGCTTGTTGATGGAGGGAATTCCATCAACCTTATGTTAGTCGGGGCGTTCAAGGCACTCCAAATCCCTATGAGGAGTTGCGCCCGGCCCCTCTCTTCTATGGAGTTGCCCATGGGGTAGGCTTGACACCCCTGTGACAAGTCCGGCTGCCCGTCACCTTCGGAAGTGTGGAGAACTTCCGGACAGAGAAAATCAACTTCGAGATCGCCGACTTCGAGCTCCCTTACAACGCTTTGCTTTGCCCACCAGCTCTGGTCAAGTTCATGGCGGTCACGCATTATGCCTACATGATGGTGAAGATCCCTGGGCCTGGGGGCCCAATCACTGTGAAGGTAGATCGGCTGGAGGCTCTGCGCCTCAGCAAGCAGGTGCAGGATCTGGCCGGCACCACCTGCTCGGCCCGAGGCGAGGACGACTGCACAGAGCTCCCCCCGGTCAAGGCCCGCGCCTCACCTGGTCCCTCGGGTGAGGTGAAGGCGGTCCCCGTGGGCGAGGACGGTTCTGGGAAGGTCATGAAGATCGGTACCAACCTCAGCACCAAATAGGAAGACGCGCTCGTCACCTTCCTCCGGTCTAACCTAGATGTGTTTACATGGGAACCATCTAAAATGACCGGGGTCCCTAGGGAGGTGATTGAGCACCGATTGGCAACGCTCCCTAGAGTGCACCTAGTCTGGCAGAAAGTCCGGAGGCAGGCACCAGAGCGGCAAGATACCATTCGGGATGAGGTAGAGAAACAGTTGCAGGCAAGGATTGTACAGGAGGCTGCCTACCCCGAGTGGTTGGCCAACCCTGTGCTTATCAAGAAGTCGAACCGGAAGTGGCGGATGTGCATTGAGTTCACCGACCTCAACAAAGCCTGCCCCAATGACCCGTACCCCCTGCCGCGAATAGACATTGTCGTCGACTCCACAGCAGGGTGCGAGGTCTTGTGCTTCTTGGACGCCTACTTCGGCTACCACCAGACGAAGAGAAGACTACTTTTGTGACCCCTCTAGGCGTGTACTATTATGTCCGAATGCCATTTGGGCTGAAGAACGCTGGTTCAACCTACCAGCGAGCTATGCGCACTGTATTTCGGTCACAAATTGGAAGAAATCTTGAAGTGTATGTTGATGACTTGGTAGTGAAGACCAAAAAGACTATTGGGTTTGTTGAAGATCTAGAGGAGACTTTCTCCCACCTCCGGTAGTATTGCTTGAATCTGAATCCTGAGAAGTGTGTGTTCATTGTGTCGTCTGGAAAGCTGCTTGGGTTCCTCGTGTACAGTCGTGGAATCGAGGTCAATCCGGAAAAGATTGCGGCCATCGAGCGCATGCAGCCACCCACACGGCTCAAGAAAGTGCAGTGCTTGGCTGGTCGCCTGGCCTCTCTCGGCCGGTTCATAGCCGGACTAGGGGAAAGGAGCCTCCCCTTCTTCAAGCTGTTAAAGAAGACTAACTTTTTTCGAATGGACTGCAGAAGCACAACAAGCACTCAAAGATTTGAAGAAGTATCTCTCCTCCCCTCCGGTGCTAGTCGCCCAGTGGCGAGCCATTCTTCTTTGTATGTAGCGGCGATCCGTCGATTGTGGCCGGTGGCCAGCGGGAAGGCATCCAATGGGCCATTTACTATGTCGACAAAGTCTTTGCATGATGCGGAAACAAGGTACCCGCAAGCCCAGAAGATGGCATACGCCGTGCTGGTGGCATCCAGGAAGCTAGTGGCATTATTTCCAAGGAAGGGAGATCACAGTGATTTCTGCCTACCCTCTGCGTGAGATTCTTCACAATCGTGAAGCGGAGGGTCGCATTGCCAAATGGGCTGTGGAGCTGGGGGAGTTTGGCCTCAAATTCGCCCCCCGCACTGCAATCAAGAGTCAAAGACTGGCGGAGTTCGTCATCGAGTGGACTCCAGCCGAACCTGAAGTTGAAGAAACCCCCGCGCCATCCCCCTGGACACTTTACTTTGACGGCTCCTTCAGGCTTGAAGGCGCGGGGGCTGGGGTCCTCCTGGTTTCCCCAACCAGAGACCTCTTCAAGTACGTGGTCGTCCTGGAGTTTAAGGCTACCAAAAATGTTGCTGAGTACGAAGGCATACTGGTGGGACTCCGCGCTACCGCAGCCATCGGTGTTCGACGCCTACAAGTCAAAGGCGACTCGCTGCTAGTCGTCAACCAAGCAAGAAATGAGTTCTCCTGCTCTGATCCTGTCATGACGGAGTACTTGGCGGAGGTCAAAAAGTTGGAGCGACACTTCGATGGGCTGGGGTATACTCATATCCCCCGACGCGATAATTACTTGGCGGACGGGCTCACACAGCTCGCCTCGACAAGATCCCCTGTTCCGGTGGGAGTCTTTGAAGAAAGGCTTCCGCAACCGTCCATCGCAGCCCCCGTTTCTGGTGGGAATGATGGTGACGCTACTTCAGCCCTCGTTCCGGAAGGGAGAGTAGTACCGGCGGAAACGCCTGGCCAGGCGGAGTACCCGGGCGATCACCGAGTGGTCGCCACACTTGACCGGGAAGGCACATGGATGGATCTGATCCTGGCCTACCTGCGGGATCAAGTGTGCCACGACGATGATGCATCAGCAGAGAAGATAGCACGAATGGCCAAGTGCTATACCCTGGTGGGCGAGGACCTGTACCGCCGGGGTAGGAACGGAATTCTTCTGAAGTGCATCACTCGGTAAGAGGGGAGAAGTTTGCTCTCTGATATCCACGGAGGCGTGTGTGGGAGCCACATGTCAAGTCGAACGATGGTTAGGAAAGATTTCCGCCAAGGGTTCTATTGGCCAACCACCCTCCTGGATGCTTGCGAGCTGGTGAGGAAGTGCGAGGCATGCCAGTTCCACGCCAAGCAAATTCACCGACCAGCCCAGGCTTTGCAAACCATCCCGCTCTCATGGCCCTTTGCGGTCTGGGCGCTGGATATCCTGGGCCCATTCCCGCGGGCCACAGGGGGCTACACCCATCTGTTCGTCGCCATCGACAAGTTTACCAAATGGGTGGAAGCCGAAGCAATAAGGGCGATTACCGCCGCCGCTGCTATTAAATTCATGCAAGGAATCTTCAGCCGCTTCGGGGTCGCCAACTGCATCATTACCGACAATGGGACACAGTTCACCAGCGCTTCCTTCTTGGGTTTCTGCGAAGAAATGGGCACCAGGGTTTGTTTTGCCTCGGTGGCCCACCCAAGAAGTAATGGCCTAGTCGAGCGGGCCAATGCGCTGGTGCTGAAGGGCCTCAAAACCAGGGCGTTTGATCGGCTCCATAAGCGCGGAGCCCGGTGGACTGAAGAGCTCTCGGCAGTGTTATGGTCGCTCCGTACCAGTCCCAGCCGGGCCACCAGAGAAACTCCCTTTTTCTTGGTCTACGGCACGGAAGCTGTCTTGCCCTCGGAGCTGGCCTTGGGGTCACCGCGCGTCGCGGTATTCACGGAGGAGGCCAGGAGGATCTACGCTGAGAGGAAGCCAACCTCTTGGAAGAGATGCGAGACCGTGTAGCCCTGCGCGCTGCTCGGTACCAGCAAAGTCTCAGGCGTTACAACGCCGCCCGGGTCAGCGAGAGAACACTGGCAGTGGGCGACCTGGTCTTGCGCAGAATTCAGACGCATGCCGGGTTGCACAAATTGTCTCCCCAGTGGGAGGGCCCCTTTAAGGTGTTATCAGTCTCTCGCCTCGGGGCGGTCAGGTTGGCCACTGAGGACGGGGAGGAGCTGGCGAATTCCCAAAACATAGAGCTTCTGTGCAAGTTCTATCCCTAAAATGGTTGTAAGTGTGGGGCTGTATGCCCCGACCAGCCGGACTGAGTTTTTCTATCTTTCGTTGGTCGGGGGAAGCCTCTGTTTAATTAAATGCTCAGTTCTTGTTGAAAGCAGTTGTCATCTCCGTTCTCTTTTTTCTGGCTTGCGCCCTGTTGGGCTGCATCCGCGTAGTCGCCCTCGGTACCTTGCGACTCTCTGAAACCTCGACAGTAAAAGAGGAACCATTGGGTGAGCGCGGCGAGCAGGAATGGATGATCGGGCGGCTAGTTTGGCACGTTTCTCAACACGGTCGTGACGCTCGGGGTGCCCCCGTGAGAAACGGTGACTTAAACACCGCTACCGAGAGCCTACTACCCTGCCATGCCTCACCAAGTGTTCGGTCCCAAGAGACCGCGAGAGTAGTTAATTTCACCAAGTCCTAGGATCCTGAGATGGCGATGTCTCGGCACGAGGGTCTAGAACCCTGCATCCCTGCTAACCCTTAAAGTGTACGGTTGCCTGTTCGCTTATGTAGAACGAGCAAAGTGGGGCACGCGGACACGCAAGCAAAGCATAAGACATGTAAAGGTAAACATGTGCATTCAAAGAGTAAAGGCTAATTTGCAGGAGTTGTTTACAAACAAAAGACGAAGCAAAAGACAAAAAGCTAAGTCTAGGGTCTTCACTCCTCGCCCACCGCGGCTTCCGCGGCCTCCTGGTCCTCCGCCGGACCGCCGTCCAGCCCAAGAGCCACGTCCTCGGCCACCGCTTCCAGCGCCGGGTTGACCATCTCGAGCTGCCCGGTGACCTGTTCGGCGGCGTCGTGGACCTGCGCCTCCGCGCAGGCCCAGTCCCCTTCCACCCCCCTGGATAGCGACCAGGGGATCGAAGTTTGTGTCCCGGTTGGCGCAACATGCCAGCACGTACTTCGCTGTGGCCGCCGCGATTGCGCGCCCTTCTTCGCTGGACCGGGTGGCTAAGGCGGCGGGCATCATGGTGAGGAAGTTGGCGATGCGGCTCATGCAGAAAGCATAGTGCCACGCCTCCTCCAGCCCCAGCGGCGCCAAGCTGGCCACCATCCGGTCGAAGGCAGGGCGAAACATCGATCATGAACAAGTACAATCATCAAGATACTAACTAGCATCAAGTTTAAGTTATTACTACGTTGAATGTGCAATGACCAAGCGTGCTCATATCCGAGAGCGTGGCAATTCGAATCGCTTACTCACCCTGCAGGGTATCATCAATCACACGACATGAATCCCATGAAGGAACGTCATGTCAACCCTCCTCCCATTCATACCTATTCGTTGAACCATCTTCATGCGGTGCGAGCACCTAGCACCCCCTCGAGTGGCCCAAGCCTCGCTTGGCCCTCGACGGTCGGCCTAAGCCTCGCCCTCAACCACGTCCAACCGCATGATGTCATGATCCATCGAATAGTATGCCATGGAAGGGTGGCTTACCGTACCATAATTAGGCATGCGATTAACAAAGTGTGCTCGATCAAAGGGCAAACAACGGATCGGTCCTCAACTGACACAGGCGAGACTACGCATTTGAGTCTCCACACTCAAATGATCCAACCCTCTCGCCCGGTCTCAATTTCCCATTTCAGTTCCTACCAAAATCCATTGTAGCCCAATAGTGTGAAGTAATATTCTTTAGTGATGGAACAATCCGCCACTTGGCCCATACCCGACATCTAAGCAAACTAAGCATGGACACAATATAATTACCCATAGACTAGCTCCAAAGGAGGTGTTCAACAAATATCAAATGGTGTATGTGCAGCAATTAGGACCTAATACCATCCCACCATTTAACTCCTAATGCATGACTTAGTCATCCAATAAGCAATTCATTCACAAAAATAACATTTACATATAAGGTTGAATATGCTTAGGTGCTTGCCTTGAGCTTCTGCCGGGTTCTCAACGATAATTTGCACCTCGGGTTCCCCCTCGGCCACGGCCACGTCAACCTCAATGGGAACATTCTCTACACGATAACAATGCATGAAATGAGATGCATGCCGTGCACATGAGATGAAATGACAACTAAAGACCCATGTTAGCTCCAAAAGAATACAAACATTCATCAATCATAATGAAAATGCAAAGCTTAACACTCAACAATAATAGACAAGCAATATTTTGAAATGTTCTACACTACTCCAACCCAATCCTAACTTTTGTAGCATCCTTGAAATCTGAAACAACAATACACTCCTCTTTTGGTTTCTTAACCACAAACTCTGAATTTTCAGAATAGCATGAACTTCAATTGAACATATCTATTATTCTACTCAATCAACTTGAGTGATTCCAGTTTACAATTGAACATAGGAACACTACATACACATACCTCTACCCCCCAAATGAGCAACCATTGCTTTAACTTGCCCAAAAACAAAAAGAACAGTACTCTGCACAAATGCAGCAATTTTGGGACAGATTTCAGCAAAACGATCATAACTTTCGCAAGGTTATATGAAATCGAGTGCTTCCAAGTTCTAATGAAGCTTAAGAGGCATATATATAACTTATATTTGTCCAATTATCCATCCAATGCATGTACAACTCCCAGTTCGGCCAGGAACAGAGAGCAAGTTTCAGCATCCACAATATTCAGAGTTTCAGAACAGCTAGCATTCAAATGTGTGTAACTTTTTAATCACTCCACCAAACTAAGCACTCCCAATTTATAATTGAGAATAAAAGCCCTACATACAATTCACACTACCCCCATTTGATCATAAACTAGTTTAACTCTCCCAAAACCGAGTGGAACTGCAGCTCTACCGAAATGCTAAAAAATCTGGACAGTCAGTACTAAATCAGCCATAACTTTCAGCTGCCTTAATGAAATTTAGCGATTCTAGTTGGAAATGAAATATAACTCGATTATCTACAACTAATCCTTCAGCCATCCTGAGAGATGAAGCTTCTAACTTGCTCAAAACGATGCAAAACAACAGCTATAAAATCTGCTCGAAAATCAGGATTTTGCTCCAAACCGTAGAACATGGGTTTCCCTCCAAAACTTTCCCCAAATTAGACCTAGGGAACCCAAGACAGCAGGAGGAGACCTTCTAGACTAGATATAGCCATGGGGGGGAGCTTACCTTGACCTCCCTCAAGGAGGAGCCATGGGGAAGGAAAGGGGAGCTTGGCTTGAGGAGGAGGGAAGGCGCCACCAAGAGGAGCTGCAATGGAGGAGGCTTCGTCTTGTGCTGCTGGTGGAGGAGCTCCAAGATGCAGCAATGGAGGAGAGCTCTACCCACAAGGGAGCTTGGCCTTGACCTTGGGAGCTTGCACGATTTGGGGAGGAAGGAAATGGGGGTGGCTGCTGTTTTTTTGGTGTGTTGGGGAGATGAGGAGTGGTGCTTTGCTGTTTTATCTCCAACAGCCAACACACATAGAACCCAAACAAGGATAGTAAGTGGATGCTAAATATTATGTCTAAGTCCCTCAAAATTTTCAGCACTAGATTTAGTTTTTTAGCCTCCCCCTACTCCCGTGCCACCTCCTCCTCCAGGCGGCCTCCCTGCAGCCGAGCTCCCCGCCGCCTCCCTCCCGTGCGCATCACAGCTGCTTTCCCTACAGCCGGCCGAACTCCCCAACGCCGGCGATCGGGTGGCAGGAAGCTGCCCTTCTTCGCCTCCGCCGCCTCCTCCTCATCCCCCTCCAAGCGCACACGCTCCGCGTGCCGCCTCCCCTCCCTCCCCAAGCCCCGCACGGCGGCTCCCCTCTCCCCCACCTCTCCGTCCGCCCCGCCGCCGGATGCGACGCAACACACCCCATCACCGTCTCCCCTCGCCATCGCCGCTGCCGCGAGCGACGGCGCCGTGTCCGGCAAGGTCGGCAAGAAGAAGGCCGGTGCGCGCCTGTGGATGCGGCTGGACCGGTGGGGCGCCTCCGAGATCCTGGAGCTTGACAAGGCCTCCATCATCCGCCGCGCCGGCGTGCCCCCGCGCGACCTCGGTGAGCGCTCGCCCACTCCTCCAGCATCCTCGGTGAGCACTCGCCCAATAATATTGACCGCCATTTGGGTCGCTTTTGGTGTTGAGAAACCAAGAAAACCCAAGCTTTGGTATAATATACAATGATTAATTCTGCAGCTAGGGAGAAGGCGATGTTGATCAACCTAGAATTCATCAGGGCAATCGTTACGGCCGAGGAGGTCGTCCTATTGGACCCTCTCGCCCACGAGGTGCTCCCTTTCGTTGACCAATTGAGGCAGCATCTGCCGAGGAGCCTAGCGGGTGGGAACGGTGAACTTGATTCTGATGGCCATGGGGAAAAGCATGATGGCTCGCCTGGAGATCAGGTGCCCTATCTGAATGAGGCGACCGGGGCAGAGCACGAGCTGCCATTCGAGTTCCAGGTGCTGGAGGTCGCACTAGAGGCTGTGTGCTCGTCGCTGGACTCAAGCGTGGCTGATCTTGAGAGGCACGCTACTCCTGTACTTGATGAGCTAACCAAGAATGTGAGCACAAGGAACCTCGAGCGTGTGCGAAGCTTCAAGAGTGATCTTACCCGTTTGCTTGCCTGGGTGCATAAGGTATCACTACAGAGATATATACACGTGTACTATAGTTTCCAGATAAGCCATTATTCTCTATGGTTGGCAAAGAGGAGTGAATTACGTGGTCTGTACAATGGAACATAAAGGTGCAGATATGTCCGCAGTTTATTACCCATCTCAGTGTTGCATAGATAAGTAGTAAACACTAATCCCGTTTGTTTTCCATTGCTGAGTTGATATAACTTGTGTTTGCAAAATGGTAGGAGCATGACGCAAAAATGGTGCATCTTCCGTCAGAATAGGTGGGTGGGAGATATGCTTGAAGCAAATCGAGCACAATAGTGATGGATGTGATCTGGATCAAGCGCATTTGGTGATCGCTTGGCTGTTTTGTTTTAACTTTGGAATATTCTGGTGCATGTTTTGTCACTTTTTTGTATAAAAAAAACTGGGAGATATTTCCATTAGGGGGATCTGGAAGACATGAGAAAGATTTGTTTGCTGTGATGCATATATTTGTTTGCTAAAATTTGGCACTGTATTAGCTGTGGGAAGACACTGTGTTCAAGTAGTTTTATTTTAGTTCTACTTGTCTGCTCGCAGGGTGGCTTTATCATAGAATTGTGATAATCTAGAATGCAATGTCGCTGTGGTTTGTGAACTCACCTGAATTTTCTTTAAGGTGAATGTTTCATCCTTGTTGAGATGCGTTTCATCCTTGTTGAGATGCGTGCTTGCTGTGACTGTGTGATCTGCTTGCTATAATGAAGGACTATCCTTGGGTTTTCATATTGATCAATAACTCCCTTAACAAACGCAGCTATCCATTCATAGAAGACCAAGTTATTTTGACGGGATGGGAGGAGGAAATCTCTAACGTAGCCAAAAAAATCATGGAGGAGCCAATTCCAAGGCAGTAAGTTGCCCCGTTCCATTGTGATGCTTCATACTTCAGTACATGTGAGCTTCTTTAAAATTCCGCAACAAATATGGGAATCTGTTCTTTTGCTGTGTGTGCAGGCTATTTGTCATCCGGGGGAAGATCAGAAAACTTATCGAACATAATGTGTCACCTTATTTCATTTTCCATGTAAGCTCTGCCCCGCCTTCTGTTTCCATGATTTCAATAGTCCAGGCTGGGTTCATTTTTGTCATAGCTCATTACTATTCTTTTTTCCTTTTCCTTTGAGACGCAGCACCTGGTTACTGAACTGAAAAGGGACAGGGATAAAGAGTTTCAGAATAGTATTGATGGACTGGCATCAGAGTTGAACCGTGTGAGCATGACTGCTAGCATCTTCAGTGATAGCTGCCTCGTTTTTCATTTATGTGTAGTGTATACTGATTGTTTGCTTCCCTTTGACCAGTGTAAAGAATGCATGTTTCAAAAAGAGCAGTGCAAAGAATGCAAATCTCGAGACATAACTTCATATATGATTGTGACAATAATATTATTATGGTGTGGTGTTCTTCTTCATATATGATTGTGACAATAATATTATTATGAGTGTATATGAATAATATTTTCCCCTTTTTGTCCAGCTATTGTTGCATAGTAGTAATCGACAGAATCCGATCAGTCTAGACTTTTGTCCTTTCGCCTAAACCCTTTTTGATTTGTTTGTGCAAAAGTGCTACTGAATCCTTATTATTGATTTTTTTCGGAAGGCAATTAACATCCCCTGCTTTGTCTGCTATCGGACTCTTTTATTCATTGCTGGCAAGATTAAAGTGATAAAATGGCTGCATTACTCAACTTTTTCAGAAGTTACTTTTTCTGACTGGATGAGAGCAAGGCCTGAACTATACAACATTCTTCGAAGGTGAGCCATGGCACCTTACAATACAAATGCCGGCAATATACAGCTTGTAAGAGTGTATGTAGCAACTTTGTTTCTTTTAAGACATGAGATGAGTTCTTCAAAATTAACCCTTTCGTTGCTAGTTTCACTTTATTATCGAATAATAGGTTGAGTGCTGATATTCAGAGTACTGCTATCTACATTCCCTCGTAGTGCGTCGAGGAATTCCATTTTAATTGTTTTCTTCTATTGTTTGTTTGGAATGATTGCTAGATTGCACTAGCACTTCTACTAGGCAGTCTTTGTGTCCGAGAGATATTAGACATTACATTTCTTGCATCACGTATTTGGAGCTGTGTCGGTCCGGTCAAATTAGGGATCTTCTTGATGACTTCTGCGAGCAAACAACAAAATGGTATATTTTATACTGACTTGATGGTAGATTTTTTTTCTCCAAAGCATAATATATTGTTGCATCCAAAGGTTGGACATAAAGTTCTCAGCATTGTTCCAAATTAAAAGGCGTAGATTGATTCTCAGCCGCAGCTTTCCCAATATGCCCCTGCCATGAGTAATTAGCAATAAAACCTGTTGACGTGCATGTTGATTGCGTGAGGATTTGCATGCGAGCGCGCGAGCTTTGATTGCATGTGGCGCGCTATCAGGAGCCGAGGAAAAAAATTCTAAAGTGTATCAGGGAAAAAAATTGCATGTGGCGCGCTATGTTACTTTATGCACTTGCTTGTGTAATCAACGATATAATAATAACTTTCAGTATCTTTCTTTTGTACACATCTTACTACACTTCATTACCAAAACATATAACACCTTTTGCTTATTTGAATTGTATTACCAAATATCGTCGTAGCTTTAGCACGTGCAATATACTAGGATGGGAAGCTGTTGAGGGCTAAGTTTCTCATGAGCCTATTGAACTACAATGAGAATGAATCGAAAAACAACATTCCTGAAGTTATACGGGAAATCCTAAAGCATATCAGGGATTAGATGGATTTTAATGATAAACAGTTCTTATGTTACTTTATGCACTTGCTTGTGTAATCAACGATATAATAACTCTCTGTATCTTTCTTTTGTCTACATCTTACTACACTTTATTACCAAAAAACATATAATACCTTTTGCTTATTTGAATTGTATTACCAAATATCGCCGTAGCGTTAGCACGGGCAATATACTAATTTTATAGAATTTGAGAGTTCTCCGACGAGTCTTGCGTTCAGCTTCATCCAAAACTTGAATAGGATACTCTTGGTAAGACAGATCAGGTAGAACTTCAAGTTCATCCACCTCAAGAGGTTCGAAGGGAATACGGAGGCACTTCTTCAGTTATGATATATGGAAAACATTGTAGACCATTGCTAGAGAGGGAGGAAGCTCCAACTGATATGCCACTTGATCGCGTCAAGCAAGGATCCAGAAAGGTCCTATGTATCGAGGTGCCAACTTTCCCCTAACTCCGAAACGAGTAGTGCCCCGGAGGGGAGATACCTTCAGATAGACATAATCACTAATGCTGAAAGAGAGAGGTCTCCTACGACGATCAGCATAGCTCTTTTGCTGTGATTGTGCTACCCTCAAATTTTCTTGAATGGTCTTCACCTTCTCTTCTGCCTTCATGACCAATTCGGGCCCAAAGAAGGGACATTCTCCACTCTCAGACTAGTTCAGGGGCGTCCGACAGTTACGACCATAGAGTGCTGCGAAAGGAGACATTTTGATGCTGGTTTGGTAGCTGTTGTTGTAAGCAAACTCAGCATATGGAAGACATTCATCCCATTTCTTCCCATAAGATAGAACACAAGCCCTCAATATATCCTCGAGAATTTTATTGACCCTCTCGGTTTGGCCGCCGGTTTGCAGATGATATGCTGAACTGTGAAGTAGCTTGGTGCCCAATGCCTCATGCAAACTTTTCCAGAATTGAGAGACAAACTAAGAGCCTCGATTTCAAACTATCCACTTTGGGACTCCATGAAGACATACAATTCGAGATATGTACAACTCCGCATAGCTCATGGCTCGATAGGTGGTGCGAACGGCTAGGAAATGTGCGGACTTTGTCAACCAATCGACTCTAACCCATATCGAGTCATGACCCGAAGAAGTCGTTGACAGGCTAGTGATGAAATCCATGCCAACCTCTTCCCACTTCCAACTTGGAATGGGCATCGGCTGAAGAGTGCCAGAAGGCTTGTGATGTTCGGCCTTCACCCATTTGCAAACATCACATTCGGACACATAGCGAGCAATCTCACGCTTCATGCGAGTCCACCAAAACCGCTGCTTCAAGTCATGATACATTTTGTTGCTGCCCGGATGGATTGTGAGTAAAGAGTTGTGGGCTTCATTGAGGATCTTTCTTCTCAACTCTTGTTCTTTAGGGACGACTAGGCGCTTGCCGAACCATAAAGTTCCCCAATTATCAAGATGGAAGCTAGTAGCTTGGCCGGAATTTAGTTTGCTAAAAATTTGGGCAACGCCCATGTCCCTCTTTTGAGCCTCTCTAATCTGGTCCAACAACGTGGAATTCAACTCTAGATTAGCCAAGAAACCTTCTTCAACCATCTCTATGCTGAGTTTCTGTAATTCTGCACAGATAGTGGCACTTTAGGGTGAAAGAGTGAGACAATTGCATCGGGCCTTGCGACTCAATGCGTCAGCCACCACATTGGCTTTTCCCGGGTGGTAATGCACTTACAAATTGTAGTCTTTGATTAGTTCAAGCCACCTTATTTGTCTCATGTTCAAATCTGCCTGAGTGAAGATGTATTTGAGACTCTTTTGATCATTATAGATGTTACACTTGTTCCCAAGAAGATAGTGGCGCCAAATTTTTAAAGCATGGACCACCGCTGCAAGCTCTAGATCATGAGTTGGGTAGTGCTCTTCATGGCGTTTCAGTTGCCGAGATGCATAGGCAACAACCCGGCTTTCTTGCATAAGTACACAGCCAAGGCCGATACCTAATGCATCGCAATAAACATCAAATGTCTTGTGAATATCAGGTTGTGTGAGGACAGGAGCTGTAGTAAGGTGCTATTTCAAGGTCTGAAATGCTAGCTCACAGCCCGCTGACCATTTGAATTCAGCACCCTTCTTTAGTAGCTTAGTAATGGGTTTGGCAATTTTTGAGAAGTCTTGAATGAATCGGCGATAATAGCCTGCAAGCTCAAGAAAATTACGGATCTCTGTGACAGTTTTGGGCTGTTCCCACTTGAGAACATCTTATACTTTTCTTGGGACAGCAACACCTTGCTCGGAGAGGACGTGTCCCAAGAAAGATACCTCTTTCAGCCAAAACTCACACTTGCTGAATTTGGCATAAAGGCGATGTTCCCGGAGTCTCCCGAGAACGATGCGAAGATGCTTTGCATGCTCTTCTTCATTTTCTGAGTAGATGAGGATGTTGTGGGGACCCATCCCCGGGATTCCATTGATTCACCTGGTAGCCTCGCACAGCCCAAGTAAATCAAGGGAGTCTCGAGCGGCACGCATATATGCCCGTGTTGGTCCCAAGAAAGTTCACCAACACGCACGACAATGCATAACAGTTCGTATCACAGCACATACATAATTAACGGAAGCATAAGCATATTTAAATACAAGAGCAGGACTGCTGTCCAAAACGACATATTTAAAGTTATTACATAAACTAGCAGTGAAAACATAGCATAGACAACAAAAGAGTCCAGCGTAGTGTGCCATAACCCGCAGGCAACCGACTGGAAGTAAGAACGTGCCCCTAAGCGTTAGCATCATAGAAATCTGCCTGGTGAAAGTCTCCGAGCAGTGCCTCATCCTCACCTGCAGCAAGTGGACAATCCGTTTGAGTACAAAGAGTGTACTCGCACAATAATATAAGTTGTATGCTGAGTTCTAGCTACATGTGGTTGCTACATCACAAGAAAGGCACAAGGTTAATTTCAGCATAAAGTGATATTTGGGGTAAAAACATAGACACGTATAGATTGAAACTGCCATTTGATAAACATTTAAAAAGTCTAATACATAGTATAACATCGTCATAAACATCTTAATCTCATGCCTCCAAGCATTCTACGAACCATGAGTCCAACACTCATGTTCGCTTACACCCACAAATACTCCAATATCCGTGCAGTTCCTTCCACGAGTACTCCAATACTCGTGAAGTTCTCCTCATGAGTACTCCAATACTCATGAGACTTGGTTTCCCAAACCATCCATTCTTACCCGGTCCTTAACACTTGCCCAGTGATTGACAACTTAAGTGATCGTCCTTAACTCTGGACACGGCTATCTGAATAGTTTAAACTCTGCAGAGGTACGAGTTTACCCACACGACACGCCACACTCATAAGCCAAGCTATAAGCACAATTCCTTTGATGTGCCGGTCGAGGTGAACGTGACAAATTCATTTTCCAGTATGCATGATAGTGTATTTAAACCACCCGGGTGACTGTGACCCTCGATCCCGCGTGCTCAGTGCTCTGTGTATGTGGACCAAGGAGTACACCCGTTATTGAACATCCCTAACTCCACAAAGTTCGAGGGATTTCGAAGGATATTCTCGACACTCCACAAAGTTCGAGGAAATCCCACGGACATTCCTTGACACTCTCCATAGTTCAAGGAATTCCGAGTGCACGTAGTTCAAATGCCCTAGTCATACACAAGTACTTGGCTAAGCTGGTCCCATAAACGGCGTGTGGTTCGCACGATAGTTACTTAAAGAGACATCACCAGGATTCAATCTTTAAGGTCCTTAACAAACATTGCTACACAATAACCACAATTGAACCATCATCATCATAATCATTTGATCTTCGCGATCGATGAACTAAGTCCATCTATCGCGGTTTCTAACGAGATTCTAAGCATGGCTAAGCAAATCGTATGAACTCATACATAATAATAAACCAATCACCTAGGGCGACAATGGTATACGAAAGGAACATGGTAAGAGGATAACATGTCAACAAGGTAATAACTAAGCATTCTACCCCAACATAGATATAATTGAAAGTAGGCATGCAATCCGAAAAATAACTTGAAAGTGTAGTTGCAATTAGTAGGAGCAATCATGTTCAAGGAGTAAAGTAGTGCCTTGCTTCTCGCTCTTGACGTCGTAGGCGTAGTCGTACTCCAGGTTGTCCTCCGAAGCGTCGACACCTAACGAGAAATCTAATTCCAAGGGAACACCAATCAAGAAACCAACAATAAACAATACGAGAACATGCACAATCATGCATGAAATGCATCATGATCATACTCCTAGTTTTAGCATGCATATGAGAAGCATTTTATCCATTTATTTCCAGAGTAACCGGGTTCTAACCCGGAGTATCCGGATTGATCTTCTCGGTACTCGAATGCTGACTAACCCGGAGTATCCGGGTTTAATATCCGGAGTATCCAGGTTATCCGGACTATCCGGGTTGAAACCCCGGAGTATTCGGGTTGGGTCTCTCTGTTACATTTTTCGATTTCGCCTGACACATCCGGAATGTCTGAATGAATGTCCGGACTATCCGGATGAAACCCCAGAGTTTTCGGATGAATCGTCTGGAGTATCCGGGTTAATCGGTCTGTCTGAAAATAACTATTGTACTAGAGGCTTCTACACTCCACAAAGGTGACTTGGGGTGGTACCTTACCACTTATAGGGTGCTTTTGTACTTGGTGGAGGTCCGGTTCGTCGACGGGATGAGGAATGGCGTCGAGGTTGTGATCTTCGTTGGTTCTCCTTGTATCAACTCCTACTCCGTGCTCGAGGAAGCAATGCCTCCACTCCTAGTGCTCGTAGCGGCTGCTACTCCTCCCTTTCAAGCTTCAAACTTGACATGCACACCCCGATTCTCAACTTGGAGATGATTTCAAAGAAGAGGAAAGGAATGAGCTCAATGCCACCAAAATTTCAGAAAATGGATGACTAAAGAGTAGATTGGAACTCGCCTAATACTTGGTGCATCAACAATCCATTTGGATGGAATTGAAGCTATTGATGAAGAGAATCCAATGGCATAATATGCACAAGCTCTAACCAATTCTTTGGATGGTTTTTGTGGGGATGAAAGGAAAGGGAAATGGTGCTCTTGCTCTATCCCTTGGACAGGATTTTCAGGTTGGGGAGGGAGAAATGAGTGGGTAGGGAAGAGAAAAAGAGGTGTGGGGTGCTTATATACTTGCCTACTTCATAAATTACATGTGGGTCAAGGTCCCACATGTCATAGGAAGGTAAGAAAGTGGGTATGTAGTAGGTAAGGTGAGAAAAAGTAGATGAGGTGTGCAGAATTTTCTTCTCTCACTTACAATTGGGTCCACTTGCCATTGACTATAGGTGAAATGAAGCATGGTATAAGTAAGTGTCAAGGCCCCACTTTCGAAAATTCTGGGACGTCCGGAGTGTCTGGATTAAACATCCAGAGTATTCGGATCTGACCCGGAATGTCCGGATAAAATGTCCGGAGTATCCGGATTGGGCTGACCGAACACCCCAACCTGGAGTGTCCGGACTGTCCGGGTTAGTGCTACCGAAGACCCCAACTCGGAGTCTCCGGGTTGAGCGTCCGGAGAGTCCGGATGGTGCGGGATTTTCTATAAAAGTCCCATTTCGTGGCCCTCCACTCACCCCACCTCACTTTGTCTCTTTCCCACCTCTCCCGTGCGTCACCTCCACCCCGTCCTCGTCTCCGGCGAGCTCCCCACCGGCCGGTGACCTCCCGTGGTCTTCCCCGGTGGCTTCTCCATCCCGGTGGCCTCAAGTTCCTCCTCAAGCCGGCCTCCTCTTCGTCCAACCCGGCTTCCCCTCCCTCTCCTTCATCCCCATTGAAGGTGAGACCTTTTCTTGGATTCCACTCGTGGGTCCTTGAGTTCTATGGTTTCCTTAGGAGTTGGTTTTGGGGCTAGGGTTGTAGATTTGGGGTTGGGGGGAGTTGACCTTGGGAGTGTTAGGGTTTTAGGGGTGGTTGGATTTGGGATGGTTGTCGGGACCCCGAATTTGCAAATCCGGACCCTCTGTGTATTCAGCACTAGTCCAGGAACGCGCTAGTGCACACAGTCTTAACATCGGTATATATCACAATCATACCAAACGATACTATCAAGTACTGTATTTAAATAATCAAAGGGTTACTCGACCTTATGGCCAAGTTACAAATATATGCCTTGCAAGGCAAAACTTATTGAAAGAGAAATAACAGCAGCGGAAAAATCAAATAAACTTCGTGGCGCCATCCAAGATACCACAGGCAACCGATCGGGCTCGCATCCCTAAGTAGACGGGTCCTCTTGGAACTCCTCTTCCGAAGCGGCGTAGTCTCCTCTTCAACTGGTATTGTGTTGAGGCAAGGGTGAGTACTTGGTACTCGACAAGTCATGCAAATGCAAGCTAATATACTATATGCATGGCTTGGTACAAAGGAATAGCTCAGGTATATTTGCGATGCTGACTTTTGACAAGTAATAAAAGTAGATTCAGCGGTAGAAATAAGTAAAGCATAAATAACTTTTCAGGAAATTTGATAAACATTTGCCCCATCCTAAACCACATTTCCATCATCTTCATTATTAAACCAACCCAACTTTTCAAATCCAAGTTATTTTCGAAAGTCTAACCCTTGGTGTAATTCCCGAGCATTGTCGATCACAGTGGACTCGGCTATTCAAATAGATTCTACACTCTGCAGAGGTTATGCACTTTACCCACAAGATACAATCCACTCACCACGTCGGTAGTGAATCGCCATACAAAAGTATGCGAATGAGCGATCATAACAAAGCCTTTGGAAGCCTCAAACAACACAGGTGGTCCTCTCCGGTTCGTGCTCTACACCATCCCTTCCCTTAGCCAAGGCGAAGTATGGGACCAACACACCGTTAGATGGGTATCGGCCACGACCACGATACGCTCCCCGTCACAATCACACAAGCGGTGTAATGGCCCGACACCCTGAGGCTCCACAAGTGAGTCCTTAGCGACTTAGTCAACTAGGGCCGTCCCATTCCGACCATGTGGTTGCAAGTATGACTCAGTTCAAAGGCTTGCAAGGTTAAGTCCTTAGAGTGACCAGGGCAAGACTACCCGAAAAACCAAATCAACACTCCCAATGCCACAACTGGCCCACCTGATTACTCTTGCCACATGCCCTGGCCGAATCAGCGTTTATCAAACCCCGCTTGATTACCATGCACCACGTCTTGTCAACATCACATGATACTTTTCCAAAACAGGTTCAATATATCATTAAGTCCATATTATCATTTGATTGTCCAAAATCATGTCATGAGCACGTAGCAGGTCTAAGCAGCATACTACAACGGTCTAAACCCATGTTGGCAATTTAATAATGTCCAACTAGTAAACCACAACTAGGGTGACAAAAGGTCATGGCACATACTTAAGTAATCAAGGTGTCATATAGCAAATTGGTATTTATCTAACCCCCATGTTTAAACAAAGTATCTTTCTAATTAAACTAGCATGCAATAGTTTAAATCAAAATAGATTTCGAAATAGGATCAACATGGTCAAAGCACAACTTGCCTTCAAAAAGTACTTGCTCTTGGTCTTGAGTTGGATCCTGAGTCAACACTTCTCCCTCGAATCCTTAGGCACTTCAACGCGTCTACTCGTAAAGCGTGCAAATAGCAAATACCCAATAAACAATAGGCAAAAACATCCCAAAACTCCAAATAAAATCCATAAACAGAGAGAACGTAATTTTACGGATTTTTAGAAACTAAATCGTCAAATTTGGAGTTAAAACGCCAAAAGTTATGATTTATTAAAGTTTAAATAATCAATTAAATAATATTACAGAGAAAAACTTTAGTCCAAAAATTAAATAAAATTCATATTTAGGTAGATCTCAATTTTATACAAATTTAGAAATTTGAATCGCTCAAATCGGAGTTGAAACGCAAAAGTTATAAGCGTTTGAAGTTTGAATCTAAATTTGAATCAATATTTCGAATTAATAAATCATTTTCTTTTCGGAAATTAATTATTGCGTCGGCATGGACACGTGTCGACCTCTGATTGGCTGGTGGCGTCGGCCGGTCCATGGACTCGGTCCACGCTTGGCTCGGGTCCACGGTGGACTCGGTCCACGACTCGTCTCATCGACATGTGGGCCCCACACCCGGTATTTGGGTTTCACGCCGCAGCGTGGTGGGCGACACGTGGGCCCTCGACTCGCGGGTCCGCGTGTCGAGACACGCTCCCCAGCGGCGTGGGCGCGGTGAGCACACGCGTGGCACAATCTCGGCCGTTGATTTGAAAATCAGCGGTCGGATTGGATCTAGACCTCTCGTTCAAAACTACACGGTTGATCCGGCCGTTCGATCTAGATCGGACGGTCCAGATCTAACCCTAAAGCTACAACACAACTAACCCACGACCGTGCGATCTAAATCTAGCGGTTGAAACCTAATCGAGACGGAAACAAGATACGGCGGCGTGGCCTCGCCTCGTCATTGGATCTCGATCCAACGGTGCACCGAGCTTCATGGACGGCGATGGCTCGCGGCGGCGTTGCGCTGCCCGTGGCCGAGGCAGCGACCACCCTAACGGCGCTTGGGCGTCTCCGGCCAAGTGAGTGCACCGGTAGAGTGCGCCTCGACGCAAGGTTCTCGAATCCGAAGCTTGAAGGCGGCGGAGGATGACGAACGGCGCCGAAACGAAGAAAACCACGGCGGCACTCCCCAAACTCCGCGAAATCGCGAGGCGACGGCGGCTTGGGCGTTGGAACTTAGGGCAATAAGCGCGCACACGAGCAGCGATCCTCGGCGATAACCCACGCCTTAAATGGCCTCGGCGGCGTGCACAAAGCGGAAACCTAATCGGTCACGGCTATCGCGGCGGAGTCCGGCTTCGATCCGCAGGAAGACGACGCAATCCCAGCCGTCCGCAGCGTCACGATCAACGCCACGATCGCACGGCGCAATCGGTCCGGTCTGACGCGCCGAACCGGTACGGGCGGATCTCGGCCGTTGGATCTTGATCCAACGGTTGGGATCAATTAGGTTTTCAAGTTGGTTCGGTCGAGTCAACTGGCTCGGGTCGGACTCGAGTCCGACTCGGTCGGATGAACAGTACTTGACCCGAGTTGGATTTTCCAGCGATTTAATAATTAAAATAATTCCCAGTAATTCATTTAATTCATTAAAAATAGCAAATGACTCAGAAAAATTCCAGAAAAATTCTGGAAAATATTTTAGATCATTTTGGACTCAAATAAAATATTTCCAGCAAAATTTTATTTGCAAAATTAAATTCTTTAATTATTTCAAAAGGGAATAAATTCAAATAAATTCCAAATAAATCCAAATAAATTCCAGAAAATTCCAAAAATTCACCAAAGTGCCAAATCACACATGAATTTAAGAAAAGCAAAATTTTGGGGTGTTACAAACCTCCCCCCCTTAATAGAATCTCGTCCCCGAGATTCAGGGCTTACTAAAGGAATAGGTTTGGAAATTCTTTCTTCAAATCCTCCTCGCGCTCCCAAGTCGCTTCACTTTCTTCATGGTTGCTCCTTTGAACTCTCTGAAGCGGGTTGACTTGTTTCTAGTTTCTCGATCCATTGTGTCCGTAATCCTCACAGGATGTTCCTTATAAGTCAAGTCCTCTTGCAACTCGATTGCCTCTAGCGATGTCTGTTCCTCGGGAACTCGGAGACATTTCTTCAAGCCAGGACACATGGAATACGTCGTGTACTCCTCGCTAACGATTGTGGCAACTCCGGTGGTAAGCAACCGCCTCTGCGGCTCAAAATCTTAAATGGTCCAACATAGCAGGTGCGAGTTTCCCTTTGGCATGGAACCTCTTAACTCCCCTGAGAGGCGTAACTCTGAGGTATACAAAGTCTTCTGGTTCAAAACTCAAATCTCGGCGACGATTGTCAGCATAACTCTTTTGTCGAGATTGGGCTATCTTCAACCTTTCCCTAATCATAGCGATCTGCTCTTCAGCCTCTTGAAGAATATCAGGCCCAAAGACACGGCGCTCGCCGGTCTCATTCCAATTCAATGGCGTCCGACAGGGTCGACCATACAGTGCCTCGAAAGGTGACATCTGTAAACTAGCCTGATAACTATTGTTGTAACTGAACTCGGCATACGGCAAACTCTTATCCCAAGAGGTAGCATAAGCCAATGCACAAGCTCTCAACATATCCTCCAGAATCTGGTTGACTCTTTCGGTCTGTCCATCCGTCTGTGGATGATAGGCATCTTGAAGTTTAAACGGGTTCCCATGGCTTCATGCAACTTATTCCAGAACCTTGAGGTAAATTGGGTACCTCTGTCCGATACAATCCTCTTTGGCACTCCGTGCAAACAGACAATCCTGATCATGTACAACTCTGCTAACTTATCTCCCGAGTAGGTGGTCTTCACGGGGATAAAATGGGCTACTTTGGTCAAGCGATCCACTATAACCCATATGGAGTCATAACCTCCTTGAGTCTTGACAAACCGGTAATGAAATCCATTCCGATTTCCTCCCACTTCCACTCGTATCTTCGTAATTTGTAGCAATCCTGCTGGTCTTTGATGCATTGCCTCGACTCTCTGGCATACGTCGCACAATGCAACATGCTCGGCAACTTCACGTTTCATGCTCGGCCACCAGAATCTCTCCTTCAGATCCTGATACATCTTGGCGCTTCCAGGATGAATTGAATACTTAGAGTCATGGGCTTCTTCCAGAATCAGTTGCTCTAACTCCTTTTTGTTAGGCACACAAATACGATCCTTCATCCACAACGTGCCTTGCTCATCCAACTTGAAGTCCTCTGCCTTGCCCTCCTCCTTGACGGACTTAATCCTGCGGATCTTGTCATCATCCTTCTGTCCTTCTCGGATCTGATTCTCTAGGGTAGGCTTTACTTCTAATGCGGCCAAGAATCCGCTAGGTACTACCTCAATCTTCATCTTCTGAAAATCCTCACATAACTCATCCTGACTTGTGGCTAGCAACGTACTCACGGTATGGCTTTTCCGACTCAGAGCATCGGCTACTACGTTGGCCTTCCCGGGATGGTAATGGATTCCAACATTATAGTCCTTGATCAACTCTAACCATCTCCTCTGCCTCATATTCAGATCCGACTGGGTGAATATGTACTTAAGGCTCTTATGATCCGTATATACTTCACATCTGTTTCCAATCAGATAGTGACGCCATATCTTCAAAGCATGCACTACGGCAGCTAACTCTAGGTCATGTGTCGGATAATTTTCCTCATGCGGCCTCAACTGCCTTGATGCATAAGCGACGACCTTTCCATTCTGCATCAGCACACATCCAAGTCCTTGGCGCGATGCGTCACAATAAATATCGAAGCTTTGAGCAACATCCGGTAGAACTAACACCGGTGCTGATGTCAATCGCTTCTTCAGCTCCTGAAATCCTTCCTCACATTCTGGCGTCCATGCAAACTTCTTTTCCTTCTTCAGCAATTGCGTAAGAGGTTTCGCAATTGTCGAGAAGCCTTCAATGAAACGGCGGTAGTATCCCGCCATTCCAAGGAAACTCCGAATCTGGGTCACAGTCTTCGGCTGCTCCCAATGTAACACAGCTTCTACTTTGCTTGGATCCACGGCGACTCCTTCTGCGGTCATTACATGTCCAAGAAACTCCACCTTGTCCTTCCAAAAATCACACTTGCTGAACTTGGCGAAAAGTTCTTTGTTCCTCGACTTTTCCAAAACTCGCCTTAAGTGTTCGGCATGTTCATCCTCTGTCTTGGAGTAGATTAGGATATCGTCTATGAACACGACGACAAACTTGTCCAAATATTCCATGAACACCTTATTCATCATATTCATGAAATAAGCTGGCGCATTAAATCGGCCCAAAGGACATAATCAGAACTCGTAATGTCCATATCTTGACGAATGCGAGTCTTGAATATCCTCGATCGGATCTTCAATCGATGGTATCCCGATCTCGAGATCAATCTTGGAGAAAACTCCGGCTCCTCTTAATCGATCAAACAAATCATCAATCCTGGGTAGCGGATACTTATTCTTTACGGTGACTTCATTGAGTGCACGATAGTCAATGCACATCCTGAAACTCCCGTCCTTCTTCTTGACAAACAAAACTGGTGCTCCCCACGGCGACGAACTCGGTCTGATAAATCCTTTCTCCATTAACTCTTCTAGCTGTTTCTTCATCTCTACCAACTCCTCGGTAGACATCCGATAGGGTCTCTTTGCTATCGGTCTTTGTACAGTACAAGCTCTATCACAAACTCTATGTCCCCTGTCGCGGCATACCGTAGATCTTCGGGAAAAACATCGGGGTACTCATTCACCACTGAGACATCCTCTATGCTGATTGCCTTGGTACTGTTAACCATCAACTGTCCATCTCTAACTGCAGTGGCTTGAAATTCCACTTTCTTCCCACACGGGCTCTCAACTGAGATAGTCCTTCGTCCACAATCCAATACAGCCTTGTGCTTGGATAACCAATCCATTCCCAATATAACATCTAAGGTCTGGGTCTCCAAAATTATAAGGTTTGCTAGGAACTCTATTCCATCTATTAGTATTCTCACCCCGGAACATCCTACTTCCGTTCGGAGTTCGAACCAGGGTTTGAACTAAAAGCATGCACTTAAGTCTTGCAATTCTCAAGTCATTCCTAGCAGCAAAGCCTTGCGAAACAAGCGAATCTGAAGCTCGAGTCAAACAAAGCTGTTGCAGTCTTGAGTTAACAAGTAACTTACCCAAGATCTGACGTCAGTAGCATTCTGCGGTGCATCTGCGGTGACATGGTTGACTCGGCCTCTCACCACGGTGCAGGGTGTGGCTCCTGGTCTTTGGCGTCCTAGGCCGGGTGGTTCCTAGGTTGAAGCGGCCCAGGGTCGCTCTGCTGTCTTCTTTGGACAATCATTGGCAAAGTGTCCTGGCTCGTTCTGCGGTTATGTAACGTCTCACTATTCCTTCTTGTTTGCACAGGGTAGCGTTTCTAGCGAGTGGGGTTTGGTAGTTACGATTGGCAGGTCTTGGTGCGAGGATGGTGTCCTTGTCGCGATTCGTGGTTGGAATCGAAGAATTGATTTGGTGCAACTCTCAAGCGCCATTGCGCTCCTCGACGTGATCCTTCTTTGTTGCATCCTGCGCTTCTGTTCTCATCCGGTTCCTTGCGCTTGTCCTCAAGAATAAGCGCCTTATTCACCAATTCTTGGAAATCTGGAAAGGTGTGGGTGATCAACCCTACTTGCAATCCCGAGTTAAGTCCCTTCATAAAACGAGACTGCGGATTTATCTGTCGCTACATCCTCAGTGCGTAGCGTGCTAGCTGTGTGAACTTGTTCGTAGTCGACCACCGGTGATTACCTTGCTTGATGCTCAACTCCTCCTTCTTAAGGTCCATGATTCCTTCAGTGGGTGATCTTTGTCGGAATGCATTTGTGAACTCTTCCCAAGTGATATCTTGAGGGTTCTCTGCGTGGCACAAGTTCTCCCACCATTCGGCTTGTTCCTTCCAAGCGATGAGAAGCGTAGAGTACCTTCTCATTTCCTATGCATTGAGCTATGTGTAACTTCCTCTCGATTGATCTTAACCAATCATCGGCCTCCAATGGATTGGCATTCCCGAAGAAAGTGGGTGGGTGAGTCCTCATGAACTCTGGCTGACCTTGTATTGGCGTGGTCCACGATTAACTTGATTAGCAGTGGCCTGAGCAAAGGACGTGTCGCATTTGTTGCATCATAGCATGCATCAACCGAGTCTGGGCAGCAAGAAAGGCTCCAAAACTCTGCATATCAACTGGTGGTGTGGTGCTCCATCATTGGGGTTTTCTGTTTGGCGAGATCCACTCCCATTGCTTCCCAAGTTTCCACGGTGTTCACCATCTGTCGATTTGCTCTAGGTTTAGAGATGAGAGGAAACAAGAATAGACAAGTAATATGGAACTTATGCGGGCGAAAGGGGTAACTTTAAGGTCCAACTTTATTATTAATAACTTGGTATGGCTGCTTACAATGCCTAAGGGCCTTGCAACACATACTGCACACTCAGAAAACAATGAAAATCCAAATCGAGCTAACTCTGGAGTCTAACGCCTAAAGGGTGACTCTTTCTTCTATGACGCGACTCGGCGAAGGAGTCTCACTATAGAACCTATGCTCACTCATCGAAAACCTCCACGGCCTGGTGCAGGTCTTTGTGGCATAGGCGCGAAACGATCGCCATGTCCAGAATCTGTGTCCTCTGTGGTAGTCGAAGAAGCGGTGTCCTCATCGAGATCGACTCCTCGGATCTCGCTCGTGTAGCTCGATATCTTGGCTCTGGGTGCAGTCCGTACAAAGTCATCTCCAACTCGTCAATCCTTCGCAGAAGATGTGCCACATACTCTTGAGCTTCCCGCCATCTGTTCTTCTCTGTCGTGATCTCCTTGCGGGCCTTCTGTAGCTCCTTGCTTGTATTATCTAGTACATCCTCCTGGGCGACGACAAATCGTGCCAACTGTGTAACCGTGGCATCCTCATCCTGAATCTCCTTCGGGTCAAGAAGGTTATCGCTGCACGGATGGTAACGGAACACCGTACTCTCCAATTCTCTGGCGTAGATACGGGTAATGTGCCGCATTGCTCGTCGTGATACTTCTTGGATACCCATCTGCATTGTAGATCTCCTGGCAGTGCAGTGTATCGGGCGATTGCCTGGGCCCTTTTTCCTAGCAGGTACCTCAATCCTCACGTCACAAGCCTTGATCAACCCCGCTTGTCTGATCACTTCTACTTGGTATTGGGGCTTCTCAAAATCTCCGAGAGTCTGTAGCATATGCCAAAGTTCCGCGGCGTGACCAACTCCCAGATCAACGTAGTTGAACTCTTCCTCCATCTGTCACAAGAGTGCTTTACGTAAGAACCCGGAATTTTTAAATTGTGACAAGGTAAGGGAAAATTTCAGCAAGAGACAAGAAAAGAGAGAAGGGGATAAGTCGAGATGTCATTTCTTGTCTTCACAAATTTTTAGCTTTTAGAAAATAGGTTTTATCCTCACTACGACCATTCTAACTTAGGGTTGAGCCTACAGTCAAGTATGGCTCGATACCACCTCTGTCGGGACCCGAATTTGCAAATCCGACCCTCTGTGTATTCAGCACTAGTCCAGAACGCAGCTAGTGCACAGTCTTAACATCGGTATATATCACAATCATACCAAACGATACTATCAAGTCTTGTATTTAAATAATCAAAGGGTTACTCGACCTTATGGCCAAGTTACAAATATATGCCTTGCAAGGCAAAACTTATTGAAAGAGAAATAACAGCGGAAAAATCAAATAAACTTCGTGGCGCCATCCAAGATACCACAGTAACCGATCGGGCTCGCATCCCTAAGTAGACGGGTCCTCTTGGAACTCCTCTTCCGAAAGCTGGCGTAGTCTCCTCTTCAACTGGTATTGTGTTGAGGCAAGGGTGAGTACTTGGTACTCGACAAGTCATGCACAGAATGCAAGCTAATATACTATATGCATGGCTTGGTACAAAGGAATAGCTCAGGTATATTTGCGAAATGACTTTTGACAAGTAATAAAAGTAGATTCGAAAGCAGTAGAAATAAGTAAAGCATAAATAACTTTTCAGGAAATTTGATAAACATTTGCCCCATCCTAAACCACATTTCCATCATCTTCATTATTAAACCAACCCAACTTTTCAAATCCAAGTTATTTTCAGAAAGTCTAACCCTTGACTGTAATTCCCGAGCATTGTCCAGTACCGTGGACTCGGCTATTCAAATAGACTAGTTATATGTTCGTGCGTTACTACGAAAAACAAAATTGATAACAAAAAATAAAGATTAAAAAATAAAAAAAATACTATTTCATAAGATCAAACATCTATCTTTAACGCTTCGTTTCTTGCAAAAGCTGGCTAATTAAAGCAACGCTTCGTTTCTTGCGTAGGGCAATTAAGCAGAGCAATTAATGTGACGTGGGAAGAAACTCTCACTTTATATAGTAGAGATTCTACACTCTGCAGAGGTTATGCACTTTACCCACAAGATACAATCCACTCACCACGTCAGCCGTGAATCGCCATACAAAAGTATGCGAATGAGCGATCATAACAAAGCCTTTCGGAAGCCTCAAACAACACAGGTGGTCCTCTCCGGTTCGTGCTCTACACCATCCCTTCCCTTAGCCAAGGCGAAGTATGGGACCAACACACCGTTAGATGGGTATCGGCCACGACCACGATACGCTCCCCGCATAATCACACAAACGGTGTAACTGACACCCTGAGGCTCCACAAGTGAGTCCTTAGCGACTTAGTCAACTAGGGCCGTCCCATTCCAGCCATGTGGTTGCAAGTATGACCCAGTTCAAAGGCTTGCAAGGTTAAGTCCTTAGAGTGACCAGGGCAAGACTACCCGAAAAACCAAATCAACACTCCCAATGCCACAACCGCCCACCTGATTACTCTTGCCACATGCCCCGGTCGAAAACTGTTTATCAAACCCCAGTTGATTACCATGCACCACGTGCTGTCAACATCACATGATACTTTTCCAAAACAGGTTCAATATATCATTAAGTCCATATTATCATTTGATTGTCCAAAATCATGTCGTGAGCACGTAGCGTGTCTAAGCGACATACTACAACGGTCTAAACCCATGTTGGCAATTTAATAATGTCCAACTAGTAAACCACAACTAGGGTGACAAAAGGTCATGGCACATACTTAAGTAATCAAGGTGTCATATAGCAAATTGGTATTTATCTAACCCCCATGTTTAAACAAAGTATCTTTCTAATTAAACTAGCATGCAATAGTTTAAATCAAAATAGATTTCGAAATAGGATCAACATGGTCAAAGCACAACTTGCCTTCAAAAAGTACTTGCTCTTGGTCTTGAGTTGGATCCTGAGTCAACACTTCTCCCTCGAATCCTTCCTTCACTTCAACGTCTACTCGTAAAGCGTGCAAATAGCAAATACCCAATAAACAATAGGCAAAAACATCCCAAAACTCCAAATAAAATCCATAAACAGAGAGAACGTAATTTTCTGGATTTTTAGAAACTGAAATCGTCAAATTTGGAGTTAAAACGCAAAAGTTATGATTTATTAAAGTTTAAATAATCAATTAAATAATATTACAGAGAAAAACTTTAGTCCAAAAATTTAATAAAATTCATATTTAGGTAGATCTCAATTTTATACAAATTTAGAAATTTGAATCGCTCAAATCGGAGTTGAAACGCAAAAGTTATAAGCGTTTGAAGTTTGAATCTAAATTTGAATCAATATTTCGAATTAATAAATCATTTTCTTTTTCGGAAATTAATTATTGCGTCAGCATGGACACGTGTCAGCCTCTGATTGGCTGGCTGACGTCAGCCGGTCCATGGACTCGGTCCACGCTTGGCTCGGGTCCACGGTGGACTCGGTCCACGACTCTACGTCTCACTGACATGTGGGCCCCACCGCCAAGGTATTTGGGTTTCACGACGCTGCGTGATCGTGGTCGACACGTGGGCCCTCGACTCGCGGGTCCCGCGTGTCGAGACACGCTCCACGCCGCTGCGTGGCGCGGCCGAAAGCACACGTGGCACAAACTCGGCCGTAGATTTGAAAATCAACGGTCCACAATGGAACTAGACATCTCGATCAAAACTACACGGTTGATCCGGCCGTTCGATCTAGATCGGACGGTCGGATCTAACCCTAAAGCTACAACACAACTAACCACGACCGTGCGATCTAAATCTAACGGTTGAAACCTAATCGAGAGCGGAAACAAGATACGGCGACGCGTGGCCTCGCCTCGTGCGTTGGATCTCGATGCAACGTTGGACCTAGGTCGCGGACGTAGATGGCTCGCGGCGGCGTTGGCTGCCGTGGCCGAGGACGGCGACCACCCTAACGGCGCTTGGGCGTCTCGGCCAAGTGAGTGCACCCACGAGTGCGCCTCGACGCAAGGTTCTCGGATCCGAAGCTTGAAGGCGGCGGAGGATGACGAACGGCGCGAAAGCGAAGAAAAACCACGGCGGCACTCCCCAAACTCCGGCGAGAAATCGCGAGGCGACGGCGGCGGCTTGGGCGTTGGAACTTAGGGCAATAAGCGCGCACGAGCAGCGATCCTCGGCGATAACCCACGCCTTAAATGGCCTCGGCGGCGTGCACAAAGCGGAAACCTAATCGGTCACGCAGCGGCTATGCGGCGGAGTCCGGCTTCGGCCACGGAAGACGACGCCAATCCCAGCCGGCCCACGCGTCACGATCAACGCCACGATCGCGACGGCGCAATCGGTCCGGTCGACGCGCTCGAACCCAGACGGCGGATCTCGGCCGTTGGATCTTGATCCAACGGTTGGGATCAATTAGGTTTTCAAGTTGGTTCTGGCCGAGTCAATCGCTCGGTCGGACTCGAGTCCGACTTCGATCGGATGAAACGATTTGACCCGAGTTGGATTTTCCAGCGATTTAATAATTAAAATAATTCCCAGTAATTCATTTAATTCATTAAAAATAGCAAATGACTCAGAAAAATTCCAGAAAAATTCTGGAAAATATTTTAGATCATTTTGGACTCAAATAAAATATTTCCAGCAAAATTTTATTTGCAAAATTAAATTCTTTAATTATTTCAAAAGGGAATAAATTCAAATAAATTCCAAATAAATCCAAATAAATTCCAGAAAATTCCAAAAATTCACCAAAGTGCCAAATCACACATGAATTTAAGAAAAGCAAAATTTTGGGGTGTTACAATGGTGTAACGCCCTAGTTTTTGCCTTCTGGAGAAAATCTAATTTAAATAAATTAAATTCGAAAATTTGGAGTTTCCTTGGTGTTTATATTAACGTGGCATCCATTCCTATCCAAAATCGGGATTCAATTCCCTTCCGTTTGAAAAATCGAATTTCCAGTTTCCACCGGTACCCGAAATTTCACCCGAGTCCAAAAATGCTCCAAAAATCCCCAAACCACTTCAATGGCGTTCCAAATATTATAACATGATTTTAGGAATCATTCCCCAGATTTTTGGACCTCCGTTCCTATTTTATCTCGCGCGGCTTTTGTTTAAATGCCTACATTCCGCGCCCGAATATTCAATTCCACAAAAATCATCCAAATTCCGCGAAACCAATTTTATTGGGTCCCAAATATTCTAAAATGGTTCTATGAATTTTTCCGGAATTTTTAGACCATTTTTCCTAATTTTCTCTAGGGCGAATCATTTACGTAAAGGAGGACCAATGGGAGAATGACACGTGGCAGTGAATAGTGCTTCATCTTCAACCTCCAGCCAACCAAAACAACAGTGGAGCTCCAAAGCTCATCCATGGCTAGGGTTGTGTTCAAACGTCCATAACTTGTTCATCTCAACTCCAAAATGCGAACGGTCGGTTCCGGTGGATCCGCAACGACGAGCTCTTGCCATTCCCCACCTTGATTAGCCACTAAGCTCGCCGGAAGTTGAACAACCGAGCAAAAACCGAAATCCAGTAAAATGTCATTATCTCGGCCGTTTCAACTCCAAACGCCGCACCACCACCTCCATTCTCTTCGTATAAGAGTCCCCTTTACGGCAGTGTGCTTCCCTTTCCCTCTACTCCACTCGTGTGCCCGGCAGATCAAGAAAACCGACGTTGTGTTGCACTTTTTCGGTGTTCGTCGAGTTCGTGCTTGTAGCTCCTTCTCCGGTGAGCCATTCTTCATGCCACTTGGTTCCTTGTGACCGTGGATGAGTCTAGAATCTAACCCGATCATCAATTTTGGGTTGCATCAAGGATTGGCGACGAATTTCGCGTTTTCGTTGCTTCGGCCGAACCTCTGTTCTTCGTTGATTTCTCCGATTCCGGTGAGGTTTGGCTCAATTCCTTCCTTCTCTAGGTTCCTAAGGATGTTACCTAGAGGTTCTAGGCTTTTGTTTGGATCAATTCCATGCGAATTTGGGCTAAAAATCAAGGTTAAGGAGGTGGTGTGTTTTCTTTTAATTTTTGGATGCTCTCTGTTTTGGTATGGGGCTCATGCTTGGGCATGGCCGGCCGCCGCCGCCGCCCCGCCGCCAGCCACCCCCCCGTCGCCGGCCCCTCCCCACCCCATCTCCACCTTCCCTTCAAGCTCTCTCTCCCTCCATGGCTTCCATGGAGGAGCTCAAAGCTTGAAGACAAGCTTTAGACAATGACGAATGGGCCCCAATTGCCATAGACACAAACCCAGTCAAAGTCAGCGTTTGACCAGTAAACAATGGCATATTCCGGGAATATTCTCGATTTTCCAATTTTTCGAAATGCGAACTTCGGAAGCTCATACCTTCTCCGTCCGAACTCCGTTTGACCCCATTCAAATTTCTAAATTCATCTAAAATCAAGCTCTACCGACCAGTATTATTTTTGTAATTTTTGGATTTTATTTATTTTCCGTTATTTATTTATTGCCTTGTTTTGCGTGTTGTCGACGATCCCGCCGCGACCGCCTATTCCGCCGCCGAGTTTTCCGAGTTCGGCAACTTCGCCGCGATAGAAGGCAAGTCTCCTTGACGCATGTTGATCCTACGATTTATCAATGTTTTTACATGTTTTGCAAATTGCATTGTTATTTATATGAAATGATGATGTTAACGTTAGATTATTAGTTATACCTGTTGTTCCTACCTCCTCGACATTGTTATCCCTGACCCTTGTCGCCGTAGTGTAGTAATCCACCAATATAAGTGTTTTTGGAAAAATATTCTGTTATTAGAGAAATTACTGTTTGGAAGATAGTTCACATTATAATGGATTGGGGGAAATTTTTGTGATACTACGGAATGACGGTATGAGTCATTTTCGATCTCGGCCATAAGGTACGACTCTTGTAACATGTTTTTGCGCCGTTTCTGCAAGTGTGGGCCTTTCCGGGGGATTTTGGGCCTTTCCGGAGGTGAATTGGGCCTTCCGGGGGAGTTCGGGCCTTGGGGGGTCCATGTGGGCCGAAGGTGTGATATATTTGGGCCTTTTGGAGGTGGTCTAGGACAGCAAAATTGCTGCCCTAGCCCTACCTGCGCCCCAAACAAGTCCCCTCCCTAGCCCTAGCCCCCACTTGTTTCCCCTCCACCCCATTCCCTCCTCCTCCCTAGCCACCACCCCCCTTAGCCTCTTGCGCCCTCCCCATCCCTCTCCACCTCCCCTTGCTGCCCTAGAGGTGTCCCCACATCTTCCCCCTGCTGTTTCCTCCATCGGGAAGCCACGCGACGAGGAGATCCGGCGGTTCCGGCGCGAGGAGGACGATCGGGAAGCCGGGAGGAGCGTTTTCGGTGTTCGTTGTTCGCTGGGAAGAGGTATGTCATGGGGGATCTGAGGGATTGGGTCTAGGTACTGATCTAGAGATGGATTTCATGTTTTTAGATCAAGGGAGGTGCTGCCATGGGGTAGATTTGATGAAAACTAGAGTTGTATTCACGTTCTGTTCGGGCAGATTGGGAACCCGAACTAGGGCAGGCATTTTCGCCAATTTAGATTTGGAATATGGTCATACGGACGTTGAGGAAGTTGTAGGTAATTTAATTAGCTTTCTGTGGACATAAATAACGTTCAATTCCGATCAGCCGTTTGAAAGTTATGACTATTTTACCGAGCGTGTTAAAATCTGTGACGTGATTGGAACAGATCACGGTATTTTGTAGATTAAACAACATTAGAGTCCGAATCAGTTTTTCCCTATAACTAGAAAAGTTGGTAAATTTCCTAAGCTACGCGAGGATGTACTTGTTTATTCAATTTGGAGTCCTAGAACAGAATTTATGCCCATTGGAAGGCTGCTGTCCCGAAGGGACAGATTTGCTGTTTTCTGATTTTAGGAGTTGTGTTTAAGTCGGGGTAGTGGGATATATGTGTGCTGTTTTGTGGACTCGATTTGAGTGTGTGGCACGTGTTTGCAGGTGGTGTGCCTCCGGGAGTGCCCTCAACCTCTCGTCACTCCGTTGCCCGTGGTTGAAGGCAAGTGTGTTGCGTGGATTGTATGCTATACGTGTTGCTAGAATTGCTTGATAGTATTTGGAATAGATAACATGTTATCTTGCCATGAATTACATGTTATATTTGAAAGGATGTCCTTCGGCCATGATTTAAATGTTGTCGATGATATGGTGTCCTCATGCCATGATTAAAAATGCTTGTTCTTGATAAATGATTCACATGCCATGTTTTGAATGGTTACCGTCGATTGTTGAATACGGTCCTACATGTTGAGATGCCATGTGTTGATATGTAATATTTCTATTTATGTATACGTTGCTGTCCATTTTGCATTCATGGCATATTTTCATGGCCGGTCGGTGAGATAAGTCATAACTATTCCGGTAGGGTCGGTGAGAACAGTTATGACTAGTCCGGGGCTATTCTTTCAAGTAAGTCCTACATTGTGATTCCATCACCGAGGTGAATGGAAGCGAGTGATAGGCACCCTCTATCTTCAGGATGGAAGGGGGAAAAGGGTGCATGCCGACGGGTGTGCACTCAACCATACAGGTATGAGTTTCCAGGAGACATGTGCATTGCATTGCATGAATGAAACTATGAATGAGAATTCTTTTGAGATGTTAATGGGAATGTTGTTGAGTTGTTCATGAGACGAATGCCATATTGACTAAGAGATGATTATGATGTTTTACATGTCGTGTACATGAGGTTAGTAATGTTGTGGTATGTAATGCTTATGAAGATTGAAGTTGATGGTTTGTTGTCTTGCACTCTGTTTTTCATTACATTAGACTTTGCTGAGTGATGAACTCATGCTTGTGTTTTATGTTGTTTGTTTATTTAGGTACAATGAAATCGGCGCGCGGGAAGGGAATTTAGCTACACTTCTTCATGTAGCACTCGTAATCTAGATAATTCACCCATTTCTATGAAAACATGGCAATAAGTTATGTTGATTTTGGTGTATGGATATTATGTGTGTTGGTTTCCCTCATGTGTGTCATGTGGGTCTTTGGAGCGATTTGTTTTATCATCCTAGTCTTAGTTGATGCTTATTCCATGATTATCATTGCTTATTGTTATTCTAGTTGATGCTCATCTATTGTTGTCGATGCATATTGATATCTTGATTGATCTATATATTGATATGATATTGTGATGTTCAAATTTATGCTAAAACAAAGGAGATGCTACCGAAATTTTCCATTTAGTCATGACATTCTGGGCTTAGTAGAAGCTGGGGTGTTACAGTTGGTATCAGAGCGGGCTTCAGGTCCGTGGTGTATGAATTTAGTGAAATACCATAGGGTTAACTAAAATTTTGATGTGGGATAACCTAGAAACATGGCGTAGGTTATAACTAAAATTTTGCTATAGGATAGCAACTTTAAAACTTGTGTAAGTGGAATAACTAATTTAAATTTGATACACATTGATGCACAGTAGGAATGGGTATGGGTATCGTTTGTTTACGCTTAAATGTTGTATTTAAGCTTTGATGTTGAATGCTCCAGTTGATGGTGCATGTTGCTATGTTGTGCGATAATGGATTGAATTGTTCTTATTGTGGTGAAAAGTGGGGTTGTGGTGCCGAAGGGTTTCAGTCACCTTTTTGTTTTTAGTAAGGTTGTGGTGACGGTATGGCCGGTTAAAGCCATCACCGAAGAACTATTAACCCTTATGGGGAAAGAGTGCTTACCTTTTTTGTCGCAGTTTGGGTAGTTGATTGGAGTCAAAAAGAAGAGCCAGTGGTGGATTCCTTCGTATGTTCTTTACCGTTCTGACGGTCGGTTTTTGTTGTTTTTCTTGGCTTTAGTTGTTTGAAGTCAAATGAAAAGTGTTGGGTTTACGTGAATTGTTCCGTAGGCTGTTCGTGGTTTTGTCTTCCTTGGTTGAAGACGAAGAAAAAGAGTTTTGTGTCGCGCGTCTTTTGGTCGCAATTTTTTTTGCTTTGACACCCGGTTTGCGCGTTATTGTGGATTGTCTTAGGGAGGAAACATATGCGATTGTTGTCTCCCTATCTCAGAAAAGAGTTGAAGTTTCCCCTAGTGCCGACCTTAGGTTGGGTGGAGCTAAGTTTTGAATCTCTATCGGAAAAGATTTGGTTGAACATTTGGTTTTCCCTGGTGCATCCTTCTTCCTTCTTAGAAGTATGAATCTTGAGATTGCTTAAAGAGTTTTTGGGCTATCAAAGTCGGGAATTTGAGAGTTGAGCTCTCCTGCATTTCTGTTGGAGTTTTGTTTTTTTTTTCTTCCTTGCCTGGAAAGGAGAAACTGTTTATCGGTGTTCGTTCTTGATCTTGAGTTGTGGTTATCTTTAAAGTTGAGTTGCATCCTGTTTGTCCAAAGTGAAAATGGTTGTTTAGCACTTTACGTAGTATGTAATAATGTGGTTTATGGAATTGGTGTACTCCTAAGTTAATTGGTGAGTTGAATCAATTAAATGTAATTGTTTATCTTTAGCTTAAGATTAAATGAATTCCTCGTGTTGTAGATTACACTATAGCAAGAATGATTAAATGTGTGACTGTTCATGCTTATAATTTGTAGCTTTATGTTAAATATGAGGTAGCATGCTGCTTTTACTTAATGAGAAGATGACCATTGGTAGTGTTTAAAGTTTTAAACCTTGACGCGTAGTGAGAACATTAAGATGATGTATACTACTGAAATTGTTAAAGAAACTTTACCGGTTCTTTAAAGATGTTCTAATGTAAAGTGTTAATAGAGAAATTTAATCGTGTTGGCTAGTGACTTTAACTTGGAAGTTGATTAAAGTTGTTATTTATTATGTTGCAAACTATTAGTATACTTGGAAGTGCAGTTGTGTTCCTATAATGCTAGTATCGATGTCAATTGTGAAGACATATGATTTGCTGTTTATAATATTGCTAAAGCATTGGGATGGTCTAACCTATTAAATTTATTTTAATAGTTGGAGTATGTTATTAATAGCGACAATTTGTTATGATATATAGATAGTGTAACTAAAAACAATGTAGTTGTTTTTATGATTATGCCCATTTATTGATATTGATGACTTAGTAGTGGTGGTAATTGTTTAGATTACTTCTTGGAAGCCATTGTTAAAATGGAGGTTATTATAACATGTTGTGATGGAGTGAACCATGGATAATTAACATGATGTAGAATTTAATCCTTAATGAGTGTATACCTTAGAATCATGTTTACGAATTTTTGTCTTGTGGAGATGATATTCACTTGTTGAAATCATTGATTAATTGATTAAGTTTCGAATGCTGAGCTTGTGTTTAAAAGCTTTTAAACTGGTTTGGTTGTTTGCCATTTTTGGTTGAATGCGTTCAGTCAAGGTATTCCCTATGTTGTGTTGCCGAGTTTTCACTAAAACTCGTAGTGATGGGTGCCAACCTTTGGATTTGGCTAACTTGTTTAGTTTGTGCTATGAGTATGGATTTACACCCAAAAGTTTTTGAGTGGATCGCGCTCTTTCGCACTCACACTAAATTACCTTTGGAATAAATATTTAAAAGGAAGCAGTTGGTCATAACGGGTTGTGTTGGAAACTTTTGAGTTAAGCCCTTGATGTGTAACTCTATTTGGCTATAGTTGGAGTTATTTGGAAAATGCGTCTAGTGTTTGCGTGTGCTTCAAAAGGTGGATTTCAGGCATATTTCATCAGTGCTTTTTTGTTGGTAAAGTATTCTTTTTGAAAATGAGTTTCCCTTTCTCTTTGAGAAAATTTGTGGCGGTTGTGTGTGCAGATGCTTGACTTTGGAGTCGATGTTCTTTTCCAAAATGCTGATTTTGGTTAAAATGCGAGGTTTTGCAAGTTTAGCTTTCAAGTAATTGAGGGTTCTGTTATGACGTGGTGTTTTCCTGCTAACGGTGTTGCAGTCATGGTCTATATGAATTTCCGCAACCTTCGATGTTAATGGTGTTTCAATTCTTTGATACCGAAGAAGTCGTTTGGTGAATGACTATTCGCATCTTGGTTGTTACATGATGAATGAATGGTGAAAAGGGAAACATGACATCGTTTATCGATGTTTAATGATAAAGGAGTCGTTGAGCCAGGTCGGTGAGAAAGTCATATATGGATACATGACTAATCCGGAGTGCTCTTGAAAGGTGTGCATTCATGTCATGAATCGAGATGTCCGATTCTTTCGGTATGAAAGAATGAAGAATTTCTGGTATGTTGGTTTGTGGTTGAGTTTATCCAATCGTTGTGTCCTTGTTTTAGTCCTTGGGTGGAAGAGCTTGAGGGCGAGACCCGCTTGGAAGAGAAATCCAGTATGGGTTGTTATCGACCTAAGCATTAGGTGTTGTTAGTAGTGGATCGTAAATAGGTTAAAGGTGAGGAGTAAAGGAAGGTTGTGTTGGACTCAATGCAAACCTTCTTGGGTATTGAGTCGTTGATGTGTTCCTCGGTAGGGTTGATTAAGTTACTAGTGGACCACTTGGTGGTTGCTAGTAACTGCTTTTCCTTTTCAAAGCGTATTGGATCTTTTGTCGCTGATCTATGAGCGAGTTGAGTCAACCGTAGCGTTTTTCTTCGATTGTTACTATTCTTGCGGGTTTTAAGAACCTTGGTTTTAAAGAAAGTTTTCCCCTTTTGATGTTAGTGGTGGGTATTGGTCTTTTCTAAAAGATCAATCTTTTGCATGGTTTTAACCCTGTTTGTTCAAACAGTGGGTTGTCTTGGAGTGTAGTGTCTCGCCTGGTTCGTCGTCATCTTGAATACGGCAAACCACAGTAGAGAGGGTTCCAGAGGCTAGTACCGTGTTCTTTTGGAGAGTAGTTTCGATTAAAGGGATTGGGCACGTTAGTGCCAAGTAATGTATCGAATGAGGAGTGTGAGACCGTTTTCTTTCGTGGTCTTTTTGGCAATTGAAGTGAAGGTGGAACCGTGAGAGGTTGCACTCTGTTGAGCTAAATCGACATTTTCTCGCCAAGTGTTGGTTTTGAGAACTCGTTGGTCGTTTGTTTCGGTTTAAATCTTTGTGTGAATGTTTTGGTGTTGCAAGGAAGTCTTTTATCCCTTGGGGACTATGTTGTTGATTTTGGCGTTCTTCGGATTCGAGGTCGAATCCTGTTTAAGGGGGGAAGAATGTGATACTACGGAAAGACGGTATGAGTCATTTTCGATCTCGGCCATAAGGTACGACTCTTGTAACATGTTTTTGCGCCGTTTCTGCAAGTGTGGGCCTTTCCGGGGGATTTTGGGCCTTTCCGGAGGGGAATTGGGCCTTCCGGGGGAGTTCGGGCCTTGGGGGTCCATGTGGGCCGAAGGTGGGACATATTTGGGCCTTTTGGAGGTGGTCTAGGACAGCAAAACTGCTGCCCTAGCCCTACCTGCGCCCCAAACAAGTCCCCTCCCTAGCCCTAGCCCCCACTTGTTTCCCCTCCACCCCATTGCCTCCTCCTCCCTAGCCGCCACCCCCTTAGCCTCTTACGCCCTCCCCCATCCCTCTCCACCTCCCCTTGCTGCCCTAGAGGGGCTCCCCACATGTTCCCCCTGCTGTTTCCTCCATCGGGAAGCCACGCGACGAGGAGATCCGGCGGTTCCGGCGAGAGGAGGACGATTGGGAAGCCGGGAGGAGCGTTTTCAGTGTTCGTTGTTCGCCGGGAAGAGGTATGTCATGGGGGATCTGAGGGATTGGGTCTAGGTACTGATCTAGGGATGGATTTCATGTTTTTAGATCAAGGGAGGTGCTGCCATGGGGTAGATTTGATGAAAACTAGAGTTGTATTCACGTTCTGTTCGGGCAGATTGGGAACCCGAACTAGGGCAGGCGTTTTCACCAATTTAGATTTGGAATCTGGTCATACGGACGTTGAGGAAGTTGTAGGTAATTTAATTATATTTCCGTGGACATAAAGAACGTTAAATTCCGATCAGCCGTTTGAAAGTTATGACTGTTTTACCGAGCGTGTTAAAATCTGTGACGTGATTGGAACAGATCACGGTATTTTGTAGATTAAACCACATTAGAATCCGAATCAGTCTTTCCCTATAACTAGAAAAAGTTGGAAGATTTCCTAAGCTATGCGAGGATGTACTTGTTTATTCAATTTGGAGTCCTAGAACAGAAGTTATGCCCATTGGAAGGCTGCTGTCCCGAAGGGACAGATTTGCTGTTTTCTGATTTTAGGAGTTGTGTTTAAGTCGGGGTAGTGGGATATATGTGTGCTATTTTGTGGACTCGATTTGAGTGTGTGGCACGTGTTTGCAGGTGGTGTGCCTCCGGGAGTGCCCTCAACCTCTCGTCACTCCGTTGCCCATGGTTGAAGGCAAGTGTGTTGCGTGGATTGTATGCTATACGTGTTGCTAGAATTGCTTGATAGTATTTGGAATAGATAACATGTTGTCTTGCCATGAATTACATGTTATATTTGAAAGGATGTCCTTAGGCCATGATTTAAATGTTGTCGATGATATGGTGTCCTCATGCCATGATTAAAAATGCTTGTCGTTGATAAATGATTCACATGCCATGTTTTGAACGGTTACCGTCGATTGTTGAATACGGTCCTACATGTTGAGATGCCATGTGTTGATATGTAATATTTCTATTTATGTATACGTTGCTGTCCATTTTGCATTCATGGCATATTTTCATGGCCGGCCGGTGAGATAAGTCATAACTATTCCGGTAGGGTCGGTGAGAACAGTTATAACTAGTCCGGGGTTATTCTTTCAAGTAAGTCCTACATCGTGATTCCATCACCGAGGTGAATGGAATCGAGTGATAGGCACCCTCCATCTTCGGGATGGAAGGGGGAAAAGGGTGCATGCCGACGGGTGTGCACTCAACCATACCGGTATAAGTTTCCAAGAGACATGTGCATTGCATTGCATGAATGAAACTATGAATGAGAATTCTTTTGAGATGTTAATGAGAATGTTGTTGAGTTGTTCATGAGACAAATGCCATATTGACTAAGAGATGATTATGATGTTTTACATGTCGTGTACATGAGGTTGGTAATGTTGTGGTATGCAATGCTTATGAAGATTGAAGTTGATGGTTTGTTGTTTTGCACTCTGTTTTTCATTACATTACACTTTGCTGGGTGATGAACTCACGCTTGTGTTTTATGTTGTTTGTTTATTTAGGTACAATGAAATCGGCGCGCGGGAAGGGAATTTAGCTACACTTCTTCACGTAGCACTCATAATCTAGATAATTCACCCATTTCTATGAAAACATGGCAATAAGTTATGTTGATTTTGGTGTATGGATATTATGTGTGTTGGTTTCCCTCATGTGTGTCATGTGGGTCTTTGGAGCGATTTGTTTTATCATCCTAGTCTTAGTTGATGCTTATTCCATGATTATCATTGCTTATTGTTATTCTAGTTGATGCTCATCTATTGTTGTCGATGCATATTGATATCTTGATTGATCTATATATTGATATGATATTGTGATGTTCAAATTTATGCTAAAACAAAGGAGATGCTGCCGAAATTTTCCATTTAGTCATGGTATTAATTGTTGTATGGTCTATGTTGGTGACATTCTGGGCTTAGTAGAAGCTGGGGTGTTACAATTTTAGAAGATGTATGGTATTGTGAAGTATTCTTGTTGGATTAAATAGGTGAGTATAAGTAAATAGTATGTTGAATTGGATTGCTTGTGTTGATAAAATAGTATCAAATGAGAATCCGAGTTAGTTGGATTATTAGTGCTTGTTGGGGAATTATTACTAACTGATCGATTAAGAAATAGATGATTGTGAAAATATAGATATGTGTTAATCAGTTATGGAGAATGGTGAATGACTCAGAATATTTGGTGGTTTAGTAAATGATAATATTCCTTATTTTCGGTGGATTATATTCTAGATGATTAAAGGTGATGTTGTGAAGTATTCTCGGTGGTTTAGTGGATGATTTTGTGAAATATAGTCTCGCGATAACCATTTATGTGGATTTATGAATAATGTAGAATATGTGTGATTTGTTTAAGTCAATCGGATGTCACTATGTATGATGATCATTATAGTCGAGGAATTAATAAAGTCTTGGTTTCGGGAGTCCTTGTTAAAAGATGCTTGGAGATGAGATTGTGAATTATTTGTGGTGGATCAAGAAGATTACAAAATTAATCGATCTATGAATGATGGGTAATCGATAATGAGAATTATATTTTGAGGAGATTGTTTCATATCCAATGATAATAATCCCTTGGTATGATTTTGGAGTTATGATGGTATGGTATCAACTTTACATGGTGAAAGTACCATATTAGATTGGATTATTCTTATGATTAACAAATTATGGCCATAGGAAGATTATTGGATATTATAAAAATGATTATAGGGATTGTAATCAAACCCTGAGCTTTGTATTTTTATAAAATAAACTATTGGTGGAATAGAATAGTACGGTAGAAGTGCTTAGCCTTGCTATCGGTCAGTCTTCACCTATGGGTGGGAATTTCAATTATCTCCAGAAAACTTGGATTGGAAGTTATAGGCAAGGAGTATTGCCAATGGTTTACAAAATAAAAATAAAATGAAAAATGGTTTTGGACTGGGGCGGAATGGTTTGTCTGGTGGGCGCGGAGGGAGTGCTAGCTTTCATTGCGCAAGTACCGCCCCAAGTCAGTTAAGGACCGACGCTTATGACTGTCTCCATTCTAAGCATAACCGTACAACCACATGTCAAAGTGGGCACGACCTGGCTAACTAATTTGTAGAAACCTGACTTAGACTCACCACTCGGTGGAATGTGAGAGCCGGAAGGAGGCATTGTTGTTGTTTTTCTCACACGGCGCAAGAGGGGGCTTCTGTACTGGGCGGATGGAACCCTAACAGCGGTGAAACCTCAGCGGGTGGGTCAGGTTAGGCGTATACATTGTAAAGGCCTTGTCGTGATATCCCTGCCGGCACACCTAAGGAAGTGTGCTAATAGCTTGGCATCAAGGGAATATCATGTCTTATGGGTAAAGTCGTACACCTCTGCAGAGTTAAAACTATTCGAATAGCCGTGCCTACGGTCAAAGGCAAAGCTTGCTGAATACTTTCATACTGGTAGACTTTGGTTTTTGGTTTCAAACTAAACAATGGTTTGTTTTGGGATCCGAGAGCGGTTAGAACTCTCGGGTGTGCTTCTGGCGGTTAAAGCCAAGTAGGTGGAACGAACCTGATTTTGTGAAGTGTGGCAGATAGAGCCATGTGATTGGATTGAACCCTGATTTTGTGATCTGTGGAGGATAGAGCCTGTATATTAGTGAGTGCTGGTTAGAACCTTCACTACAATATTACATAATTCAATTATTAAAAAGAATTGCTCAAATATGCTTTGTGAAAATTATTAACAAGTATGATTTGATGAAACTTGGCTTTATGCAAAAGAACCATATTAAGCCATCTTTGGATAGCCTACATTGTGCATATTTTCCCAGACTTGCTGAGTATTTTATGTACTCACGTGCTACATTCTAATCCTATCTCAGAAGTGAAAGAAGCTGTTCAAGATTTCCAACGACTAGGGCGCGCTCCCACTTGATTGCCTGCGGGCATTTGGATGGGTTGCTCTGATGTTTTCGTCTTCCGCTGCGGTTGTTCAAGTTGTTCAGCCTATTCAGGCCATAATGGTAAACCTTGACCTTAAGGTCTTTGCTTTTATTTGGTATTATTCTTATTTAGTTATTTATATTCGTGATATGGTTGTTGATTCATCACTTTTGACTGTGTGTACTAGCTACTGATCTGGGACTAGTACAGAAATACACAGAGGACTCCGGATAGCCGATCCGGGGGCCTACAAAGGTGGTATCAGAGCCATATCGACTGTAGGACGTGCCCTTAGTTAGAATGGTCGTTGTTAGGAAGTTTCAAAACTTATATTTATAAAGAAAGAAAGCAAATGATGTGTTATTCTCGTCTTCTGTCCCTCTTTCTATTCTTACCTTCCCCGGTGGTTGCTTCTTCACCGTTTTGAAATGTGAATTGGACTATACCTCCCTTAATAACTTCTATATTAGGGTAATCGAGTTCCCCCTATCGACTTCAAGGCTTGAGGACTAAAGAAGAACCATTCGGAAAGTTGCTACCGTAGTTGTGCGTCTTCTTGGTGAGGATCCAACCGTTGACCGATGAAGACCAAAGAAGCAAGGTTGATCTTAGACTAACCCTATAGGTTAAGTTGGTCCTGGTTCTGTCTGGGTTGGAGCCGCCTTGTTCTATTAGAGTGCTAGTTTGATCGAGTAGACGAGTTGATTTGCTTGGTGTTAAAAACGTTTTACTTTTCGTGGTTGGGGTGTTCTTTGCCCTGGCAGTTGGTTTCGGGTGTTGTTAGAACCTCCCCTTTCTCTCTCGTCTGTGCTTTTCCCTCTCATCTGGAAGTCTTGCTCTACCGTCAGATGGAGAAGAATCGCAGTGCTAACCTTAACCAAGAAGCTAAAGCATCAAGTTCCAATCCTTTGCTCAGCGTCAGCGGTAACACCAGTGCAGTTCCGGTGGTCAACGTCAGTGCTGCTGCCGAGCTCAACCGGCAACCCTCCGAGGTGATAACAGCATTTCTTCAGAATATGAACCAGTTCCTGGTGACTCAGACATAGCTCATGCAATTGATGATACAACAACTGGACAATCAAGCCTCTGGGTCCCTCCAACTATAACTCCTCAGCAGTACCCTTATGATGAGTTACGGAAGACCAACCCTCCAGCAGTATTATGTGGAGACGATGGCATTAGCAATACCCCTCTGGTAGACCTTCACTCAGGGGAATTTGTTATCTGTTATTGGTGTGGTGAAAAAGGACATGTTGCCTCTGAATGTCCCCAAAAGGGTAAGGCCAAGGAAGATACCCATTGTAGGCACTGCAACAGAAATGGACACCAATTCCGCAGGTGCCCTCGAAGTAAGAAGATTCAATACAAGGTTTGCAACTTTTGTGGCAAGGAAGGGCATTATGTGAAACAATGTCCCTTGGGAAAACAAAAATTCTTATCACCACAACCAGTTCCAGCATCAGAAGTCAGTATGGAAGTACCTCCTAAGCTACATCAAGTAGCGAAGATTCATCAACCTAGCAAAGGCAAAGCACTTTCCCTGGAAGGCAACTGTCGTCAACCGGATTTCCGCAAAAGGAAGGTAGTAAGTCAAGAGCAGCATGTAGCCAGTAGTTCTCGGCTTCGTGTGAACAAATTTCAACTCAACCAAGCACCAGAAGTAGCCTTAATCAAGACCCCAGGATCAGAAGTGCAACCAGTGACGCAAGGACATCAGGTATCTACTTCAAATCCCCACGTCTCGGATGCTGTTCTTCTTCTGACCATAACCCCAGCAGCAGGAGGGAGACGCAATCGGAAACTTCTGTCACAGATTCTGCGGTATAGGAAATCAGGTCTGCCTATGATCCAGGAAGTTGAAGAAGAGACACCTGAAACTTGATGTTGTCAGTAAATGATAATGTATGATACATTCAGTAGCACCATACCTCTGCTAAGGAATAAAGTAAAAGAGTTTATGTAATGATCAGTCTGTAAGATGTAATCGTCAGTGTTGTTATCAATAAAGGTTTGGAAGAATTATAATTGTGGAAGTGGATTTCTTTTGATAGTTGTGAAACAAAATTTTATTTGGGCACCAGTCATAGGATAATTAAAGGAGGGCCGTAGAGCCATAGTTCTCGTCCGAACCATGGGGAGAAATAAGAATGAATTTCACCATGGAACTCCTTGGAACTAAGTCTGGGTATGATTTTTCTAAGGGGGGTAGTGTGGACAGGTTGACAAAAGTTGCACACTTTGTTCCGTGGAAGATAACCCCTAGTTGGTGATAAACTTGTGGAACTTTGCGTGGCTAAAACAATGCATGTTCATAGTGTGCCCAAGGAGATCATATCAAATTGAGGTTTTTAGTTCCCCTTGAGGTTTTGGCAGAAAGTGGTGTAAAGGGTTGGAGTACGAATTCGACTTCCAGTGTTGCTACCATCCCTCGACCGATGGCCAGACGGAAAGGATCAATCAGATCTTAGAAGATGAGTTGAGAGCGTGTGCGCTGACATGTCAAGGTTCGTGGGATCATAATAACAACAGTCTCCGACGAAGCTGAAGATGGAGCTTTTTGAAGCTCTGTATGCAAGAAAAGGCGGAATACCCTTGTATTGGAAAGAGACCGATAATGAACAAATCAGTAGACCTGATATTCGGAGAGAAGCCGAGGAGCAGGTCAGACAGGCCCTTGTAAAGCGGAAGACTGCCCAGTCGAGATAGACGAGCTATACTAGTAACTGCCGTCAGGAATCAAGTGTAGCATAGTGCCTGAGCGGCCGATGCCTTTTGAAGAGAGGGAACTAGAAGGAGACCTGTCAGGTCTAGAGTATCCCGCCAGGATTTTGGATGAAGCCGAGCGCCCAACCAGATGTCGGGTTGTCAAGTTCTGCAAGGGTTCAATGGAGCAGTCATTCTGAGAAGACAACAACCTGGGAGCGAGAAGAGGATCTCCAAGCAGAGTTTCCTGATCTTTTTCTTTCTCCGTCCGAATCTCGGGGACGAGATTCTTTCTAAGGGGGGTAGGTTTGTAACGCCCTAGTTTTTGCCTTCTTGAGAAAATCTAATTTAAATAAATTAAATTAGAAAATTTGGAGTTTCCTTGGTGTTTATATTAACCTAGCATCCATTCCTATCCAAAATCGGGATTCAATTCCCTTCCGTTCGAAAAATCGAATTTCCAGTTTCCGCCGGTACCCGAAATTTCACCCGAGTCCAAAAATGCTCCAAAAATCCCCACACCACTTCAATGGCATTCCAAATATTACAACATGATTTTAGGAATCATTCCCCAGATTTTTGGACCTCCGTTCCTATTTTATCTCGCGCGGCTTTTGTTTAAATGCCTACAATCCACGCCCGAATATTCAATTCCACAAAAATCATCCAAATTCCGTGAAACCAATTTTATTGGGTCCCAAATATTCTAAAATGGTTCTAGGAATTTTTCCGGAATTTTTAAACTATTTTTCCTAATTTTTCTCTAGGGCGAATCATTTACGTAAAGGAGGACCAATGGGAGAATGACACGTGGCAGTGAATAGTGCTTCATCTTCAACCTCCAGCGAACCAAAACAACAGAGGAGCTCCAAAGCTCATCCATGGCTAGGGTTGTGTTCAAACGTCCATAACTTGTTCATCTCAACTCCAAAATGCGAACGGTCGGTTCCGGTGGATCCGCAACGACGAGCTCTTGCCATTCCCCACCATGATTAGCCACTAAGCTCGCCGGAAGTTGAACAACTGAGCAAAAATAGAAATCCACTAAAATGTCATTATCTCAGCCGTTTCAACTCCAAACGTCGCACCACCACCTCCATTCTCTTCGTATAAGAGTCCCCTTTCCGGGAGTGTGCTTCCCATTCCTTCTACTCCACTCGTGTGCCCGGGAGATCGAGAAAACCGACGTTGTGTTGCACTTTTTTGGTGTTCATCGCGTTCGTGCTTGTAGCTCCTTCTCCGGTGAGCCATTCTTCATGCAACTTGGTTCCTTGTGACCGTGGATGAGTCTAGAATCTTACCCGATCATCAATTTTAGGTTGCATCAAGGATTGGCGACGAATTTCGCGTTTTCGTTGCTTCGGCCGAACCTCCGTTCTTCGTTGATTTCTCCGATTCCGGTGCGGTTTGGCTCAATTCCTTCCTTCTCTAGGTTCCTAAGGACGTTACCTAGAGGTTCTAGGCTTTTGTTTGGATCAATTCCATGCGAATTTGGGCTAAAAATCAAGTTTTAGGAGGTGGTGTGTTTTCTTTTAATCTTTGGATGCTCTCTGTTTTGGTGTGGGGCTCATGCTTGGGCATGGCCGGCCGGGCGCCGCCGCCCGCCCGCCGTCTTGGCCGCTCGCCACACAGGCGTGCGCATGCCCTTGCCTGCCACGGCTGGCGAGCCGCCGCCGATCCCGCCACGGCCACCCAACCCCCCATGATCGCAGCACCTCCCCACCCCATCTCCACCTTCCCTTCAAGCTCTCTCTCCCTCCATGGCTTCCATGGAGGAGCTCAAAGCTTGAAGACAAGCTTTAGACAATGACGAATGGGCCCCAATTGCCATAGGCACAAACCCAGTCAAAGTCAAAGTCAGCGTTTGACTAGTCAACAATGGCATATTCCGGGAATATTCCCGATTTTCCAATTTTTCAAAATGCGAACTTCGGAAGCTCATACCTTCTCCGTCCGAACTCCGTTTGACCCCATTCAAATTTCTAAATTCATCTAAAATCAAGATCTACATGCCAGTATTATTTTTGTAATTTTTGGATTTTATTTATTTTCTGTTATTTATTTATTGCCTCGTTTTGCGTGTAGTCAACGATCCCGCCGTGACCGCCCATTCCGCCGTCGAGTTTTCCGAGTTCGGCACCTTCGCCACGAAAGAAGGCAAGTCTCCTTGACGCATGTTGATCCTACGATTTATCAATGTTTTTACATGTTTTGCAAATTGCATTTCTATTTATATGAAATGATGATGTTAAGGTTAGATTATTAGTTATACCTGTTGTTCCTACCTCCTCGACATTGTTATCCCTGACCCTTGTCGCCCTAGTGTAGTAATCCACCAATATAAGTGTTTTTGGAAAAATATTCTGTTATTAGAGAAATTATTGTTTGGAAGACAGTTTGGATGTAACATATTAGTATAGGACGTAGATTGAAGCTAGAACCCAATTTGATTGGAGATTACATGAATATTAGTGTTGATGGGGATAGTTAATTATGAAGTTGATCTATGAACGTTGATGATTGAAGTATTGTGAAGTGGGATTATTATAGTAGTTCACATTATAATGGATTGGGGGAAATTTTAGAAGATGTATGGTATTGTGAAGTATTCTTGTTGGATTAAATAGGTCAGTATAAGTAAATAGTATGTTGAATTGGATTGCTTGGGTTGATAAAATAGTATCAAATGAGAATCCGAGTTAGTTGGATTATTAGTGCTTGTTGGGGAATTATTACTAACTGATCGATTAAGAAATAGATGATTGTGGAAATATAGATATGTGTTAATCAGTTATGGAGAATGGTGAATGACCCAGAATATTTGGTGGTTTAGTAAATGATAATATTCCTTATTTTCGGTGGATTATATTCTAGATGATTAAAGGTGATGTTGTGAAGTATTCTCGGTGGTTTAGTGGATGATTTTGTGAAATATAGTCTCACGATAACCATTTATGTGGATTTATGAATAATGTAGAATATGTGTGATTTGTTTAAGTCAATCAGATGTCACTATGTATGATGATCATTATAGTCGAGGAATTAATAAAATCTTGGTTTCGAGAGTCCTTGTTAAAAGATGCTTGGAGATGAGATTGTGAATTATTCGTGGTAGATCAAGTAGATTACAAAATTAATCGATGTATGGATGATGGGTAATCGATAATGAGAATTATATTTTGAGGAGATTGTTTCATATCCAATGATAATAATCGCTTGGTATGATTTTGGAGTTATGATGGCATGGTATCAACTTTACATGGTGAAAGTACCATATTAGATTGGATTATTCTTATGATTAACAAATTATGGCCATAGGAGGATTATTGGAGATTATAAAAATGATTATAGGGATTGTAATCAAACCCTAAGCTTTGTATTTTTATAAAATAAACTATTGGTGGAATAGAATAGTACGGTAGAAGTGCTTAGCCTTGCTATCGGTTAGTCTTCACCTATGGGTGGGAATTTCAATTATCTCCGGAAAACTTGGATTGGAAGTTATAGGCAAGGAGTATTGCCAATGGTTTACAAAATAAAAATAAAATGAAAAATGGTTTTGGACTAGGGCGGAATGGTTTGTCTGGTGGGCGCGGAGGGAGTGCTAGCTTTCATTGCGCAAGTACCGCCCCAAGTCAGTTAAGGACCGACGCTTATGACTGTCTTCATTCTAAGCATAACCGTACAACCACATGTCAAAGTGGGCATGACCTGGCTAACTAATTTGTAGAAACCTGACTTAGACTCACCACTCGGTGGAATGTGAGAGCTGGAAGGAGGTATTGTTGTTGTTGCTGTTATTTTTCTCACACGGCGCAAGAGGGGGCTTCTATACTGGGCGGATGGAACCCTAACAGCGGTGAAACCTCAGCGGGTGGGTCAGGTTAGGCGTATACATTGTAAAGGCCTTGTCATGATATCCCTGCCGGCACACCTAAGGAAGTGTGCTAATAGCTTGGCATCAAGGGAATATCATGTCTTATGGGTAAAGTGGTACACCTCTGCAGAGTTAAAACTATTCGAATAGCCGTGCCTACGGTCAAAGGCAAAGCTTGCTGAATGCTTTCATACTGGTAGACTTTGGTTTTTGGTTTCAAACTAAACAATGGTTTGTTTTGGGATCCGAGAGCGGTTAGAACTCTCGGGTGTGCTTCTGGCGGTTAAAGCCAGGTTGGTGGAACGAACCTGATTTTGTGAATTGTGGCAGATAGAGCCATGTGATTGGATTGAACCCTGATTTTGTGATCTGTGGCGGATAGAGCCTGTATATTAGTGAGTGGTGGTTAGAACCTTCCCTACAATATTACATAATTCAATTATTAAAAAGAATTGCTCAAATATGCTTTGTGAAAATTATTAACAAGTATGATTTGATGAAACTTGGCTTTATGCAAAAGAATCATATTAAGCCATCTTTGGATAGCCTACTGCGAGGACCCCTCTTCCTATACCGTACTGTACGCCGTCTACTGTGGCGTATAGCACCGTATAGCAACAGAAGCCTCGACACCGAAAATCTGAATCTAAAAAAAATTCGATCGACGGGATCGAACCCTTAGCTTCAGACCCGGTGCCTGTACGCATCCGATACCGGTTCCCTGGATCAATAGCTTGATGCTCGCGTACCAACAACACGAGTATCAATGCACAAAGTAATGAACTAAAGTTAAATTACATAACTGGGGGTAAATCTTGTACATACACATTACAAAATCCAAAAGTGGAATAATAGCGGAAGCAAAAGAAACACTAAACCAGCGCAGCTGGCCTGACAACCCCACAGGCTACTGACTGGAGGAAGGACCACAACCGCCGCACAGCTCGCAGAACAGAGGACCACCTGAGCCATCCGGATCACCATCGGAACCATCCTCTGAGACAAGGTTAGTAAACAACAGCAAAGCAACGGTGAGTACACGTATGTACTCGCAAGTCTTTAGTGTATGGAAATATAGTTAAATGCAGGCTATTTCAACAGGAATAAGCTTCTATACTAGGTTGATTGCATAAAGCAACATTTATTTGTAAACAACATTTAACAACCGATAGCATTAGTAATTGAAAGAGCATTTGACATAAAACATATTACACAAAGTATATGTATAATGTATATTATCCCAACCGGTTCGCCATTCCGCCGAATGCAACCGATGGGCTATATTGTCGACTCTATCCATCAAACACTTCCTTTCCGCTCGAGACTCACAATTTTTCGTAAGAAGACACAAAACCAAACTTCTATACTCTCCATACTTATCTGGGCTAGATGCTCTTAACCGTGAGCACGGCTAATTGATTAGTTTTACTTAACACTTCTGCGAAGTTGCACACATTCCCCACATGGGTCTATCTAGCAAGCGTGTTGCCACGACGCGATACTTTTCGATGCAGGACTCTTGCAGATTGACCATGCCATTCCCATCATCGGTGTCACCGGACATCAAAGACAATAGCGTGATCCCACCCTGGCGGATTTAGGCGGCCGTCTGACTGCGGCGCAACACGGGTATCCCTTGCCTCGGGCCCCATTACCCCATGAGTGGCACTATTGTTGCGGCGGAACCCACAACACCCCTTCTTCTCGTCCAATGGATGACAGAAGTCCCTTCCGAGAACCCCGCCAGTTGCAGACCTGTCAACTTGGCAAGTTCTCATCTTGCTCTTCGGCCTACCAACAAATCTGGCTATCCCCCGAAGTCAGGTACATAGGCATTCTGCCCGATTCGATTCATGTGGTTGCGCGAGACTCAGCCAGCATTAACTTTGAGTTCGGTCCTTATATTTTTGTTGACTCGGGCAAGGACTCCAATCCTAACCACACCATCACCTTCACATTCTATACCTCCTCCCCGAGTCATTTACACCACTCATTTTTATCAATTAACCATTAACCATTTTGACTCAATTCATTTTGAAATCATATTTTGATTGATGAGTGTAACTGCCAAGGACTAGACTCAAATCTATTGCATTGACTAAGCATATGCATTTATTAACATTTTATACCCAAGTGACATTTATTAAGTTGCCTAACCTCTACTAGGGCTATCAATGTGACCATGGGAAATAGATTAAGGAAAACCACCAATTTGGGTTATATCTACCATTCCCACAAACTAGCACATTTACTGAAATTAAACGCATGCATATAGTTTGATAAATCAAAGTAAACATCGTAAAATATTGGATCAAGATGATCAAAGGAGGTGCTTGCCTGTCTGCTGCTGCTCTGATGGATCCGGACGAACTTCGAGATTGTTCGAGGCGACTCCGGACTCACTCGCCTCTAATCGAATAAAAACATCAAAAACAGCGAACAGAGAAATAAATTAGCAAAAAGTGACTTTAGAAGCATAAACACCAACTTAACATCAAATAGAACTCATCTAGACACTAAGAAAGCAAAGAAACGAAACAAGCGAGAAAAATGGCGAAATCGCGATTCGAAACGGCGATTTCGGCGAATTTCTCGCCAACTTGAACAAAATGCGCAAAATAATTTAAAATTCAACTAAATTTTGTTAAACACCTAGAATTAGGTATAATACACCTAATGGAACTTACGGGAACTCGTTTGGATTTAAAACGAACAAACGGAAGCCAAAACAGTGAAAATCAATACACAAAATGCTGAAAAATCAGAAAAAAGAAAAACGGCACTATTCACCGTAACGCAAGAGCCATTTCTGTCCAGAATCCATTCGAACGACTTGTGACCGATTCCAGCGACTCCACTAGGTACTTTAGGATGTCTAGGACCTATCTGGACCTTGCCCCTTGAAAATTCACTTAATTTGCATCGAAATCCGATCGAAAGCGCAAATTAAACCGAGGTTTACGCCTCGATTCGCACAGGGTCCGAAAAAGGCTCAAACTCGATTTGACTTGCGCGAGGAGCACGTTTTCGACTCTACTAAGTCTAAATGACCCTAAATGACTCATTCCGACAGCTAACTGGCGAAGAAACCCCTAAATGTGGAATATGGCCAAAATGGCTATTTTGCTCGAAAATGAGCAATCTCGCCCAAAAGGGCCGTTTTGAGCTGAAATGCCGCGAGACTTGTTTTAAGCCCTCGGCTAGTTGCTTAGGGATACTTACGACCTATCGGAGCCATTCCCCAGCATGGATGACTTAATCTTCTCTAACTTTTGATCAATTGCCCGCTTAACTCCGGTAATTACCCGAGAAACGGCAAAAGTCCGAAAAGTGACTTGAATGCGATCCAAAACACGCGGGAAGCATGCTATCGACCTTAGTGACCTTAAACGAAGCTAAACGAAGCTAAATGCCTTAAACGGCTTGTGAGGCCTATAATTACTAAAATAAAATGCAAAGTGCTAAAATGCAAATCTAGCGATTCTAACTGCTTTTCTAGCCTCTAAGGGGACTAATGGTAAAGTCAATACATGCCTAGGAGCTCTAGGATTTTATGAAATAAAAATAAATTAAAAGAGACCTAGAGCTAACAACTTGTAGCGAGTTTTGTGAAACTTAATTTCGACTCTTCTGATCGCAACCAGGGCTATCAGAAGAGCTAATGGAGCTATCGTTATACGCTATGGACCTTCGGTCCATTGTAAAAATAGTTAACACCTAAATGAATAAAATAAATTTCAGCTTAGCGAAATTGAATTTCGATTCCTCCGGTAGCGACTCTCCCACCAGAACTGCTATGGGAAAAATCTATACTTGCTATGCACCACTAGACCTCCGATAAATCGAAGACCTAGCGATGGACTTGAGCGAATACGAGGGTGACTGAAAGCTAGGTTGGCTATAGGATTAAATGAGCCTAACGATGATCAGAGTCTAGATTCTAAAGCACAATTGCCATGCGACGTGTCTAACACATGGAACCTAGTTTTGACCTAGGCTAGGGTTTGAGATAACTTAACGAAATGCGAAGCTACGAAGGGGGAAGTCGTAGCTACGGCAAGAGGGAAGTCCCGGGAGCCGAGAAATCGAGCTAGAACTCAAAAACCCCACGGGAACTCAAATAAACATCCATGGGAAATGAAGGAAAACTCACATGAGAGGGTCTAGGAGATGGGGATCGCGATGGAGAGGATGAATCCGGCCTCCGTGTCAGTTTTCGTCGGTCGGATCGCCTCCAATCCGCGGGTTTGGGTGTCCTAGGGCTTGGGCTCCCACTCTTCTTGCTCTCACGGTTGGGGAGAGGCAAATGGCTGGTTTGGGAAGATGGCTTGGAGACTTGCACCCTTTTATACACTATGCACTTATGGAGGGCAATTTGGTCCAATGCCAAAACTTGAAGATTCAAACATCTAAAGCTGATTTTGAATACTTTTAAGATATTTTGGATAGTTTTTGAGGACTTTTAGACATTTAATTTCCTAAATTTCCAATTTGTCCAAAAGGACAATTACGAACCGCAATTGAACTCGATTTGATTTTGAGTGAGTTTAATTAAGTTAAAGGGTTCTTTTGGATCCCAGTCGAGTCTACTCAGCTCAAAATACAGAAATACACAAACTTGATGTATTGTTGAACAACGTTTGTGTACAATGGTACAGTGCTTCGAGTATAAAAATACTCGGGATATTACACCTACATTGTGCATATTTTCCCAGACTTGCTGAGTACTTTATGTACTCACGTGCTACATTCTAATTCTATCTCAGGAGTGAAAGAAGTTGTTCAAGATTTCCAACGACTAGGGCGCGTTCCCCACTTGATTGCCTGTGGGCATTTGGATTGGTTGCTCTGATGTTTTCGTCTTCCGCTGCGGTTGTTCAAGTTGTTCAGCCTGTTCAGGCCATAATGGTAAACCTTGACCTTAAGGTCTTTGCTTTTATTTGGTATTATTCTTATTTAGTTATTTATATTCGTGATATGGTTGTTGATTCATCACTTTTGACTGTGTGTACTAGCTACTGATCTGGGACTAGTACAGAAATACACAGAGGACTCCGGATAGCCGATCCGGGGGCCTACAGATGGTCTAACCAAGGTGTGTGGTTAGGGTGGGAGATCGAGGGGTGGATAATGTCATCCCTAGCGTTGGATTAGGTTTTGGTTGGAGTTCTTAGAAGTGAGCGTCGTTTGTCGCGGTTTGAATTAGCTCGGAGCTTCTTCGGCTTGACCACATGTAGGAAAGTCGTAGATCGGGCCCTCGTGGTGCCGTAGACCTCGATGGCACTTCGATCCCTTGTGTTAGTTGGGCGAGATGTGCCAGGTCCGGAGTGTCCGCCCTAGGCCGGAGTATCCAGACGCACATGGTCCGGGATGTCCGGATTTGGCCGATCTGTCCGATTGTGGATTTTTGTTGGGATTGGCGTTTGTATTTGTTTCTTTTGCATTGCACGCATCTCCTTATGCATTGTATCCATGTAGAGAACGAGACCGCGACGACTGACGTGGCCGTGGTTGAGGGAAGTGCCGAGGAGCAAGTTGTTGTTGACCCGCCTGCAGAAGCACAAGGCAAGCACCTATGCATTTTGAACCACCTATGTAACTTACTTTCGTGAATTAACTGCTTATGGGATGATTAAGTTTTGCATTAGGAGTTAAAATGTGGGATAGGCTAGATCCTAATTGTTGCACACACACTCCCTTGTACTTGATGAACACCTTCCTTGGAGCTAGTATAAGGGTAATATAATGTGTCCATGCTTAGTCTTGCTTAGATGTCGGGTACGAGCCAAGTGGTTGACGGTTCCACTGCTTGTGGTTATTTCATGTCTTAACGTTCAAATTACCTTGGTTAGGGTTGTGAGTGAATGGGAAAAATGAAATAAGACCGGGCGAGAAAGTTGGGGGCATTTGGGTGTGGAGACCCAAATGTCGTAGTCTCGCCTGTGTCAGTTGAGGACCGATCCGTTGTTTGCCCTTTGATCGAGCACAAATTGGTTAATCGCATGCCGGTATGGGACGGTAAAGCTATTGTTCCATCGCATGCCGTTCGATGGGGCATACACCTCATGCTGTTGGACGTGGTTGAGGGCGAGGCTTAGGCCGGCTCTCGAGCGCCAAGCTGGGCTTGGGGTCGTTCGAGGGGGTGCTAGGTTTTCGGACCGCATGAAGATGTCCCCAACGAATTGGTATGGATGGGAGGATGGTTGACACGAGGTTCTTTGTGGCACGTGTCGTGCGATTAATGCTTCCCTGCAGGGTTAATTAAGCGATTCGAATTGCCGCGCTCACGGATATGAGCACGCTTGGTCATCGCACATTCAACGTAGTAAATAACTGGAACTTGAGTTCAGCTGGTGCGGACAAGGATACTGACGAGGATACTTGTTCCCGATGCTATTTATTGTATTGAATGGCAAATTCTAAAAGCTCACCGTAGTGATAGGTGCTTGTTTAAGAATGCTATAAATTGTGGAATTGAATAGTGTAATTAAATGAGTAACAAAGTTAAGCTTTCCACACTTTTACCTCCAGCTTATTCCCTTGCTACATCCAACTGCATATCCTTTGATTGTGTGAAATCATGTGCTGAAAAATTGGCTTTGAACTGAAAAATTAACTTAGATTTGAATTTGCAAAATGTGTTTGTTCATGTGTTTTGACAATTTGACAAGAAACAGTAAGTTACGCATTAGCGCCGGACAAAGTTCTCAAGAAACAGTAAGTTTCCCATCTGCGACGGACAGTGTTTTTGGGTCTCATAGAACATGTTTTTGAGCCCATGACCGAAGTCATTTTCACATGTACAACGGACAGTTTTTCTTGGTCCGTTGTGAACAAGCTTTTTCGGTTTGGATAATTCCTTGGAACCAAGATTTTCACATGTACAACGGACTAATTCTTTTTGTCCGTCGTGAATGGACTTTTTCTAGGGTTTTACTTTTGTGAAACCGAAGCGTGTGCACGCTTGCGCCGACAAGCTTCCGGGGTCCGTTGTGAACTTGTTTTGAGCTCATGACCGAAGCCATTTTGCATGTACAACGGACCAACTTTGTTTGTCCGCTGTGAACGTGTTTTTCCGCGTTTGGTTGGCTTCTTGGAACAGAAACTTTTCTATACAACGGACCAACTTTGTTTGTCCGTCGTGAATCGTTTTCGCTCAATTAGGGTTTTGAGCGATTTGGATTTGAATTTTGAATGTGAATTTGAAATTTGTAATGATTTCATGATGCTTCTTTTGAAGTGGACTTTACGCAATACTCATGTGAGTAGTTGCATGGATTGACATTGAGTCAAGTCGTGGACTTGTGCTCGGATTTGTTTTGTGGTTTGTTCATGTGCAGGTATTGCTCGAAGACGAACGTGGTCGATGACGGGACCGGAACTAGGTTCATGGAGGAACTGAGGTTCGGGACTAGGTTCAGGAGGAACCGAGGTCTTGGTGGTCAAGGATGTCATGCGGGACGTTCGGGCTAAGAGAATGGTGCACATGAAGAATGGTTAGTCACGTGAGAATGGCAGGAGGTCATTCGCGTGCAAAAGTGTTAGTCACGTGAGTATGGCAGGTGGCCATACGCGTGCAAAGTGTTAGTCACGTGAGTATGGTAGGGTTGCCATACGCGTGCAAGAGTTGTACTCGGCCAGGTTGGGCCAAGTAGAGTTGTGTTGGATACGGATTCCTTCTAGGGAATAGGAATCGTATTCAGAACTCCTTGTGGGTTGGTGCTTTAAATAGGTGGGGGGTCTCCTGTTGAAAGGCACCAAGGAGAGCTGAGCGCATCAAGCTTTAAGCTTGGTTTTAGGGGTTGTACTCTTTTGATGAGAGTATTTTAGACAAGAAATAAAGATCAATTCTTCCAAGATTTTTGCGTGCTACAGTAACCACGTCGCTACAGTATTTTCTGTTTTGGTTCTTGTTTGCATGTTTGTTCTAGTTCTAGATTGGTTTTTGTTCTTCAAGTTTTATCTTGATTTGATCCATCAAAAACCTCTCTAGGGTATTGATCTAGTGTTTCTCAAAGTCTAGTTGATCAATCTTTTGTCGTTCTTGTTTAATCTTGAAGTTTTGATTAGATTGATTCTCGTCAAGTTCTGGATCAGCAAGCTTGCGAAGCTTATAACTTTTGATCCGTAAGTCCGATCGAGCTGATTCTTTTTGGGTTCGATTCGTATTGGAATCTAGTTTCTTGTGTCCAAATTTCAGATCGTTCCGACGGTTGGATCTTCGGGAATTTACGTTTTACCGAACCTCTGTCATTCTGTTTTTGTCGAAAACGAGGCAATTATTTTGTTCTGTTTTGGGGTGAACTTTTAATAGATCAAGAATTTGGTTTTAGCTTCCGCACAATCATTCACCCCCCCTCTGATTGCTATATTCGTATACTTCGATCCTACAAGTGGTATCAGAGCAAGGTTTTTCTAATCTATCTTAATCGGTGATTAGATCAATGGATCATTATTCGACAAAACCTTGTGTGTTCAATGGTGTTGATTTTCAGTTTTGGAAGGCCAAGATGGAGGCGTTCATCCAAGCTCAGGGATTCGCAATTTGGGAGAAGGTCTACAAACCATATGATGTCCCTGCAAACGACAACGTCAACGACACCAATCGCGCACATGTTGAAGCAAATAGTAAGGCGCGCAACTTGATCATCCAAGGCTTGGGACGTAGCGACTTCGATCGTGTGATTCATCTTCGATCTGCATATGAGGTATGGAAATCTCTTTGTGATTACCATGAGGGTTCTAACACTATTAAAGAGGTTCGTCAAGATCTTTACAAAAAGAATACATGCGATTTGAGATGAAACCCGGTGAGTCGGTAGATGACTTCTTTGCACGTTTTAATAAGATTCTTAGCAATTTGCGTCTTTGTTGGAGTTAGCTTTGATGATGCTACTAATGCTAGACAATTGCTTAGTGCTTTGGACATGTCGGTGTGGGAGATGAAGGTAACATCTATACAAGAATCTACTACCATGAGTACACTTACTTTAGATGTTCTTTATTCTAAGTTGAAAACTCATGAATTAGATGTTTTTGCTAGAAAGAATGATCATAAATCAATTGCTTTGACATCTCAATCTAGCATATCTCATAATGGTGCTGCTTCAAGTTTTGCTCTATCTTTCTTGTCTTCACTAACCGATGAACAGTTGAGCAATTCCCGATAGAAGACTTGTCACTACTCTCTTCTCGCTTTAACAAAGCTTTGCAAAATGTGATAAAGAGAAAGAGAAGTGGTGGTGATCCTCCAAGATGCTATGAGTGTGGTGATCTCGACCATATTCGTCCAAACTGTCCAAAACTTGCAAGTAAAGCATCAAGGGAGGAGAAGGACAACGACAGAAGAAAAGAGAAGAAGAAGTTCTCTCCAAGTGATAGAAAGAAGAAGAACTTCATCAACCGCAAAGTTGTCCATCGAGTTCTTTCCGCTCTTGAACAAGTCAATTTGAGCGATGTGGATTCGGAGAGCATGAGGATGATGCAACTCCAAGCAAGCATGAGTTGACGGGGTTGTGTCTCATGGCCAAAAGCAATGCAGCTTCACCGAGAAGCGATCACGACAAATGACTTCAATGAGGTAGATCCTTCTTCACGATGAATTAGCTATTGTCGTTGCTCGTCTTGGTAAATTGCTTGATAAACGTGACAAGAAAATTAAGAAACATGATTTTGTTGTTGAATCATTGAATGCTGAAATTGCTAGACTTAAAACTTTGATTCCTGATGATGATGCTTGCAAATCATGTGACTTAATTTGGAATGAGCTTACTTCGCTTAGGAAAGAACATGCTTCCTTGATTGAGAAAATTAATGCTGAAAGTGAGAAAAATGAGAAACATGTTGTACATGCTAGCTGTTCCACTGATGATTTGCATAGTTCAACTTCTTGTTCTAAATGCTCAACTCTTGAATTAAAATTGAAAGATGCAAATGCTAGGGTTTCTCAATTAACTGATAATTTGCTTTCACATGAAATTCTCTCATGCTCAACTTGTCGCAAGCAAAAAGGAAAAGTAGATGTTCCCTGCAATAATTGTTTAACTCTTGCTAAGAAAGTTGATTACTTGAAAAATTCTTTAGAACGTTTCACTAATGGTAAGAAGAAGTTGAACATGATTTTGGATCAATCTAAGGTTAGCACAAACAAAAGAGGTTTAGGTTTTGATCCTTATGCCACATATGAAACTAAACCTCGCACTGTTGTTCAGGCTCCTTGCAAAATTGAGTTATCTAATGAGCCTAAGAAAATTGCTTTTCAATCTGCTGGTTTTTTATCTTCTACTATGATGAATGCAAAATGTGCTTTTACTGTTAAAGCTAAACATCATGTCAAGTACACTTGCACTCATTGTGGTAGAGATGGACACTTATTAGATTTTTGCTTTAGACTAGCCAAACAGCAAAAGAAGGAAAGAACTAAGGCTAGGTCAAATTTCAGCAAAGCACATTTTTATGCGCCTAGAGTGATGAAAACACCTTCTGTTCTTAGAAACATGGGAAAAGGCAAATCTGATTTTGTGCATAAAAATTATCGTGTTGTGCCTACTGTTGTCCGTCGTGTGTCTCAGTACTGGATTCCTAAACATCTTATTTCTAACCCCAGTACCGAGACCTCGACACTTTCTGCTTCTATGTAGGCTTCTCACGCGAGGAGGGAGAACATGTGGCTAGTGAATTTCGGATGCTCACTTCATATGTTCAGTGATAAGATTTGGTTCTCCTTCACTCGTGCATCTCATGCTGAAAGTGTTGCCTTTGGAGATGCTTCTTCCACTTCTGTTTTCGCAAAAGGCACTAGTTCAAATGATGCAGGTACAAGTGCATATGTTCAGGGGGAGAGTGTCTTTGTTCATAAAGATGATGATAATGCTGTTGAGGACGAGATAATTAGAGGTTTACATGAGAGACTCTTCCCACGTGCTTGTGTGTGCTTGTTTTCAAGCTTCCCACGTGCGTCACATCGACAAGCTATCAAAAGGATTTTCAGGTATCTTCATAGAACTCAAGATTTTGGCATTTGGCTTTCTGCTTCCTCATGGATTAGTTTAAGAGCTTTTTCTGATGTTGACTTTGGAGGATGTTGATTTGATTTGGTTCGTGCCACCTCTTGAGTAATCCCTTTTCTTGAGCATATTGATATTGGATTTCACTTTCTTAAAGATCATGTTGAAAAAGAAAAAATTGTGCTTCACCATGTGGATACTGAACATCAATTGGCAGACATTTTCACAAAACCTTTGTCTTCTTCTCGTTTTGCTTTTATTCGGGGAGAACTTGGAATTGTTCATCCAATGGGATTGTTTTGAGGGAGTTTCTTTGCCAAGTTCTTTCACTTGATGAGCTCACTTTATCATATTTCTTTATATGTTATGTAATTGAGCTAATATATGATAATCTAATTGTTTCACTTGAACTAAAAATGACATTGCGGAATTCCTGGACTAATTGCCTATAGCTAAATACTGTGATATCTTACTCTTCTAGGCTTGATATTGAATCTTCTTGACAAATTTGGGCTATGAAGCAAGTGTGGTTTCAACTTTACTCTTTCATAAGACCTTTTAATCACTTTTGCATGTTTATAATCAAAGAAAAATGAAAAGAAAAGGGAATCAATAAAAAAGGGTTGTTAAAAGCAAAAGCCTCAAGTTATGAGCTTCAGGATGCTTTCCCTAAAAGATAAGATGTATGCTTCAAGCATGCCATTCCCTCAAAAGACAAGATGTATGCTTCAAGCATGCCACTCCAAGGAAATAAAAGAAGTATGCTTCAAGCATGCCACATGCAGTTTACTGTTTAAAGATTAAATTGGTCCACTAGATTGGAGTTGAAACTACTTGCTCGCCCTGATTTGTTATTTGCTTCAACTTTGAGCCTTTGTTTTTCTACTAAAGGTTTTGCTTAGTACTTGGCTATAGTTGACTGAATTGAGGTTGAGATGCATGTCATTCCCTAACTTGTTAAAATCACATCAAGATCATGTATTTGGCATGTTATGTGATATATAAGGTTATATGATCGAATGAGCTAATCTTTTCCTATCTTGGCACTCCCTTGTTTCTCTTTGTGAAATCATTGTTTCAGGAAAAATTTTGAACCTGTTCTCTCTTTTACTCTTGATGAATCCATTGTCAAAGGGGGAGAAATTTGAGAATCATTGAAAAGTTTAAGAAAAAGGGGGAGTTGTTTTTGGAAATGAATTTTGAAATTTTTGGGCGCATTGCACATTCACACACATTTTCATTCTCGGGAGATTTTGTTTTGCATTTTGGTCAAAGAGGGATTTTTGTGTTTTCTTACTTTGGTCTTTGATCCTTTGGATTTCAAAATCTTTGGTAAAGTGAATGCCAAATGATCAATTCTAAGTGGTGTTGCCAATGTTTTCATCAAGGGGGAGATTGTGAAATCATGTGCTGAAAAATTGGCTTTGAACTGAAAAATTAACTTAGATTTGAATTTGCAAAATGTGTTTGTTCATGTGTTTTGACAATTTGACAAGAAAGCGAAGTTACGATTAGCGCCTGACAAAGTTCTCAAGAAACAAGAAGTTTCCCATCTGCGACGGACAGTGTTTTTGGGTCTGTTGTGAACATGTTTTTGAGCCCATGACCGAAGTCATTTTCACATGTACAACGGACAGCTTTTTCTTGGTCCGCTAGAACAAGCTTTTTCGGTTTGGATAATTCCTTGGAACCAAGATTTTCACATGTACAACGGACTAATTCTTTTTGTCCGTCGTGAATGGACTTTTTCTAGGGTTTTACTTTTGTGAAACCGAGCGTGGCACGTTTGCGCCGGACAAGCTTCTGGGGTCCGTTGTGAACTTGTTTTGAGCTCATGACCGAAGCCATTTTTGCATGTACAACGGACCAACTTTGTTTGTCCGTTGTGAACGTGTTTTTCCGCGTTTGGTTGGCTTCTTGGAACAGAAACTTTTCCTTATACAACGGACCAACTTTGTTTGTCCGTCGTGAATGCGTTTTCGCTCAATTAGGGTTTTGAGCGATTTGGATTTGAATTTTGAATGTGAATTTGAAATTTGTAATGATTTCATGATGCTTCTTTTGAAGTGGACTTTATGCAATACTCATGTGAGTAGTTGCATGGATTGACATTGAGTCAAGTCGTGGACTTGTGCTCGGATTTGTTTTGTGGTTTGTTCATGTGCAGGTATTGCTCGAAGACGAACGTGGTCGATGACGGGACCGGAACTAGGTTCATGGAGGAACTTGTGACACCTCGGAGTGTCGTATCCTTAATTTTTGAACATGATATGGTTAAATACAGCATGAGATGTGGAAATAAGGTTAAAATCATAAGGATCGGGGGTTAATAGCTTTTCCGGGCCTTTTCCGGGCCGTTTTCGGGGTTTTGGGCCTTCCCGGGGGAGTTTTGGGCCTTGGTGGGCTTTGGTGGGATGGATTAGGACTCCGTAACGGACTAGGATTGGGTTGAGGGCTGTTAAAAGGGGCTTCCCCAGCCCTTGCGCCCCACCTCCCTTATTGCGCCCCACCTCCCCTCTTGCGCCCCTCCCAAGCCGTGCGCCCCTCCCCAAACCGTCGCCCCTCCACCTCTCCACCTCCACACCATCTCCCCTCCACCCCTTGCTGCCCTAGGGTGGCCACCCCACCCCTGCACCTCGTGGATACATCCCGTGGAGCGAGGAGCGAGGAGCGAGGAGCGAGGAGCGAGGAGCGAGGAACGTGGAGCGAGGAGCGATTCGCGAGGAGATTCGCGGAGATTGATTGGAGTTTTGCGCTTTGGGCAAAGGTATGAGCATGGGGATCCTTGGGGATGATCTAGGTACTGTTATTAGGGTGTTTATCAAGTTTTTAGATCAATTGGAGGCGCTGGTTTGAAGTAATTTGGGTTAGATCTAAACTTGTCCACGTTTCTGTTTTCGGGCAGATTGAGCAGTCGAACTAGGGTTCGAGTTTCCGTCGATTTAGAATCCGAATCAGACCGTACGGACTTCTAGGAAGTTGTAGATAATTTAATTATCTTTCCGTGGACGTAAAGCACGTTAATTTCCGATCAGCCGTTTGAAAGTTATGGCTGTTTTACCGAGCGCCTAAAAATCTGTGACGTAACTGGAACAGATTGTGGTAATCTGTAGATTAAACAATTTTAGAGTCCGAATCAGTCTGTCCCTATAACTAGAAAAAGTTGGGAAATTTCCTAAGCTTCGCGACGGTGTACTCGTTTATTCGATTTGGAGTCCCAGAACTCAAGTTATGCCTTTTGCAAGGCTGCTGTTCCGCCGGGACAGAACCTCTGTTTTTAGGTTTTGCGAGTAGTTGGCAATGTCGGGTTAGATGGGGGCGTGTGTACTGTTTTGAGGTTATGATTGTGAGTGTGTGATGCCTATGTGCAGGTGGTGTGACCCCGGGAGTTCCCTCTTCTTCCCGCCAATCCGTTGCACGTGGTTGAGGCAAGTGTGTTGTGATGGATAGCGAGTTGTAGGTTGCATGTTGAGATTAGATGGAATTGTTTACATGCTATATGTCCACTTGCCATGTGTTAATGATTGATATGATATGATGAGCATGTTTAACATATTATGATGCCATGTGTTAATATGTGAATTAAATATGATAATTGGCATGGTTGCATGCATGTCATGAGATAGGGCGAGGGCGGTGAGAAAGTCTTAACTAGTCCGGCAAGGTCGGTGAGAAAGTTATGACTAATCCGGAACGCCATTGAGTAAGTCCTATGTCGTGATTCCATCCACGTGGTGTTTGGAAGCGAGTAGGCACCCTCCATCTTCGGGATGGACGGGAGGAAAGGGTGCACACCGACGGGTGTGTACTTCCCATACCGGTATGAGGTTCCAGAGGGTCAGGAGCAATGCATTACATCGCATACAAATTGATGATGATATTGATAAGTATTCATGAATGAGATGTTATACATGATGAAAGATGTTATTGACTTGTTGTTATGCTTGTTGTCCATTGCAATATGCTTGCTGAGTTTTCGAACTCACCCTTGTGTTTTCTTGTTGTTTTAGGTACCATGAGAACGGCATGCGGGAAAGGGGAATAGTCACACGCTCACACATTGCTTCACCTTAATGTTTCCCCAAGTCAATTCATTTAGTTTGATAATAAATTGCGTGTGATGGTCTTTAAAATTAAGTCTTAGCTTGGTTAATGAGAGTTCTATTGTTTGTTTGACACTTGGAACCTTAAGAGCTTAATGTTAGTCTCTTTTTGTCGTTAAGACTCTATTTATTGCTGTTTTAGATGTTTCCCTTATTGCCATATAATGCTATATTGTTGCTGTTTCTTAAATTCATGATAAAACAAAGGAGGTGCTGCCGAAATCTCGGTTTTTAGTCTATGCACCTTTGCTGGAATTTGATGTTAAATGTGGTATTTAGATGTTGTTTAGCTTATGTTTGGTAACATTCAGGCATAGTAAATGCCGGGGTGTTACAGTTGGTATCAGAGCCGGGTTGTAGGTCCTTGGAATGTGAATTTTTAGTGTCATGCTATAGGGTACAACTAAAATGTGATGTGGAATAACTTAGAAACATGGCTTAGGTCTTAACTAAAACTTTGTTATAGGATAGCAACATTAAAACTTGTAAAAGTGGTATAACTAATCTAAAATTTGACACACCTGGTTGCACAGTAGGATGGGGTTTTGGTTCATCATTGCATTGCGCTTAATTATTTAATGAAGGATATGCTTATGATGATGTTTGATCTATGATCTTGATTGTGTGATTTTGTGTTTATGTTTTCGTGTTTGGATGGTTGTCTGTCTAAGCAGCCATGCCAAGGGGTAGAGGCCGTGGACGCCGTGGCCGTGGAGGCCAGGGCAGGCTCCCAGAGAGTTGCGGAGTCCTGCCTGTATAAATGATTGGATTGTTCCTGTTGTGGTGATAAAAGTGGGGTTGTGGTGCCGAAGGGTTTCGGTCACCTCTTTTGGTTCATAGTAACGGTGAGGTTTGACGGTGTGGCGGTTAGCGCCATCACCGAAGAACTATTAACCCTCGTAGGAGAAGAATGCTTATCCTTTCTCGCCCTGATCGGGTAGTTGACCGGAGTCAAATAGAAGAGTTGATGGTGGTTCCCTTCGGATGTTCTCTGCTCGACGGCCGGTTTCGCTGTTTTTCTTGGCTTTAGTTGAGCTGAACCAAAAGAAAAGTGTTTTGTATTGGATTTTCGCGGATCGCTCGAAAAGTGCGGTGGTGAGCACCGCTCGTGAGTGTGGTTGGACCGGAGTTGCAACCACCGTGGCAAGCCCTGGCCATACGGACGAAGTCCGCCAGATGAATCCCGGTAGCATCATCAAGTGGGAGACGGTGTCTTCTCCTCCCACTCCAGTCTTCCGTGAGGATCGGTGCACATGATGGCTGCCCCTGTTTCTCACCCACCCTTTGCGTGGGCGCCACCAGTGGCGATCTTGGTGCTCGCACCGTCTGCTTCCTCCTCGCTTGCCTCCTCCGCCCCAGCCTTGTTGGGGCATCACCGAGTCGGGCTCTTCTCGTCCCACGCCACCAGAGTGTGACGCTTTGCCGACCGCCGAGTCACCGGCATCCAGAGGTGGTTTCGTGTACTCGCTCGTGGATTCCGTTGATGCCTTTGTTCTATTTGATTCCTGAGCATCCTATTCTTTTGTGTCGTCGGAGTTTGCTGGTAGAGCTAAGTTGGGAGTTCAAATGGATTTCTCGAGTCCGTGTTAGTCGGGCCTCCTGGGTTTGATTGCTAGTTCTTTGGTTTGCCCTGCTGCACCATTGCCATTGATGATGAGGTTTTCTTTGCCAATCTCATGGTGATCCAGCTTGGCTCCTTTTGATGTCATTTTGGGCATGGATCGCTGGTGCATCAGTGCTAAGATCTGTTGCTTCGGAAGACAGCTTCTTGCAGGCCCGTCCGGGAAGAGTTGACCTTTCAGGGTGGTATACCCTCCAGCCTGGCCTTTGCTTTGACTAGTTTGTTTTCTGGTCGGGCGTTTGAGGCTATTGGGTTTCCTCATGACTTTGTCTCGAGAAACCATCTTCTTCGATTTCCATTGAGGAGATTTCGTAGTGAAGGAGTTCGTTGATGTGTTCCCTGACGAGTTGCCTGGTCTACCTCCCCGTGAGGAATGTGGAGTTTCGTATTGATCTTGCTCCGGCACTCGACCTATTTCTATCTCTCCATACCGCTTGGCTCGACCTTTTCAAGACGAGTTGAAGAAGCGATTGGAGGATCTGTTGGCCAAAGGCTTCATTCGCGTAGCGTATCGCCATGGGGAGCACCCGCCCTCTTCGCCTCGAAGAAGGATGGAAGTTGGCGTATGTGCATTGATTATCGTGCTCTTAATCAAGTGACAATAAGAACAAGTATCCTTTGCTCGCATCGAGGATCTGTTTGACCAACTCAAGGGAGCAAAGGTGTTCTCCAAGATTGATCTTCACCGGGTATAATCAGATCCGTGAGGGAGCAGACATTGAGAAGACCGCTTTCTCCACTAGGTATGGGCATTATGAATTTAAAGTTATGTCTTTTGGACTAACTAATGCTCCTCGCCGTCTTTATGGAGGCGATGAACAAGATGCTACACAAGTACCTTGATGAGTTTGTGGTAGTGTTCATCGATGACATTCGATTTACTCTAAATCGTAAGAGGAGCATGAGCGACACTTGAGGCTTGTGCCGAGTACCCGAGGAATCAATTCTTTGCTAAGCTGAAAAAGTGCGAAGTTCGATTTCGTATGGGTTTTCTTGGCCACATCATCAATCCAGAGGGCATATCTGTAGATCCTAGCAAAGTCTCAGCTTTTGGATTGGAAGAGGCCTTCCAATGTCAAAGAGGTGCGTAGTTTCCTTGGGTTGGTGGCTACTATCGGCGTTTTGTGCAGGATTTCTCTATCATTGCCAAGCCACTTTCACACTGACTCGTAAAGGGATGAAGTTCCAGTGGATCGCAGAGTGTGAGCACAAATTTTCTTCAGACTTTGAAGGAGAAGTTAGTGATCAGCTCTCGTTCTTACCCTTCCCGAGCCGGGAAGCGCTTCACCTGCTTATTCTCGATGCTTCTCGGTTGGGACTTGGGTGTGTGCTCATGCAAGAGGGCAAGGTGATTGCTTATGCTTCGAGGCGCTTGAAAAAGCATGAGCAGAATTATCCCACGCATGATCTTGAGCTAGCCGCCGTGGTGTTTGCATTGAAGATATGGAGGCATTACTCAGACGGTGAGTCTTGTGATATTTTCACTGATCACAAGAGCCTCAAGTACATCTTTACTCAGAAAGATTTGAACTTGAGGCAAAGGAGGTGGCTAGAGTTGATAAAGGATTATAACCTCACTATCCAGTATCATCCGGGGAAAGCAAATGTGGTGGCCGACGCCTTCACCGCAAGGCAATGCCCCTTTGTTGATTGTCTTGTTGCTGATTTTGGGCGTTTGGGAGTCTCCCTCATCGCTTATGGGACCGTGCAAGCTGAAACTCAATTGATTCTTGAGTCAGCGATTCCCGAGCGTGTCAGCGGGAGGCACAAAGAAGATGATCGCTTGCTCCAAAGCAGTGAGGAACGCCTGGAGGATGGCAAGTCGGGAGACTTTACCGCTGATGATGCGGGAGTTTTGAGGTTTCAGTCCGTTTATGCGTGCTCCCGTAAATCTCAAGTGAAAGAAGACATTCTCGAGAGAAGCTCATCGCACCCACACGGTCCATCCCGGAGAGACCAAGATGTCTGAGGACTTGAAGAAGAATTTCTCGTGGAAAAGGATGAGAGTGGATATTGCCAAGTATGTGGCGTCTTGTGGGATTTGCCAAGATCAAAGGCTGAGCATAAGCGTCCCCGGCCTCTGCGACCATTGGAGGTTCTCGTGTGGCCATGGGATGACATCTCCATGGATTTCGTGGTTGGTCTACCTCGTTCTCCACGAGGAAGGATGCTGTTTGGGTTGTGGTGGACCGCCTCAAAGCAAGTCTCACAAGATTTCATTCCCATCCGCACGACCAATTCAAGCGAGCGAGTTGGCTCCCATCTATGTGCGGGAGATTGTGAGATTGCATGGTGTACCCAAGACCATTATCTCTCGATCGGGATGCGAAGTTCGTCTCCAAGTTCGGGAGAGTTTGCAGAGTGCTTTGGAGTGCAGCTTTGCCTTAGTACCGCTTTTCACCCTCAGACAGATGGGCGATCTGGCGTACCATCCAAACTTTGGAGGACATGCTCGTGGCCTGTGATGGCTTGGAAGGGTAGCTGGGAAGACCATTTGCCCCTTGCAGAGTTTGCTTACAATAACAGCTACCATTCCAAAGATCCGGCTGCTCCTTATGAGGTAATCAGATGGTCGGAAGTGCGGATCGCCACTTTGTGTGGGATGTCGTGGGCGAGAGCTATTCTTGGGCCGGATTGGGTTCAGCAGATCGTTGATCGCGTGTCGGAGGTTCAGAACCTTCTCGCAAAGCACAGAGCGCATAAGAGCTATCTTGATGAGGCGGCGAGATTTGGAGTTTGAGGTGGGCGATAGCGCATTTTGCGAGTATCTCCCACCAAGGGTGTGGTGCGTTTTGGCACCAAAGGAAAGCTCACCCAAGGTATGTTGGGCCTTTTCCTATCCTTGCCCGAAGTTGGCAGGTTGGCCTATCGCCTAGAGCTACTAATCCATGCAAGGTGTGCATGATGTGTTCCATGTCTCGATGTTGAGGAAATACTTGCATGATCCGGAGTTGGTGGTTCCATTGGAACCATTAGTGCTTCAAAGCAGACCTCACCTTCGAGTCCCGTCTGTGGAAATTAAGGGACTTCAGAGCGAGTGATGAAGAACAGACGCTTAAGTTTGTCAAGGTCTTGTGGTCACATCGACCGAGAGAGAAGCGACTTGGGAGCTGGAATCTCGCATGCGCGAGAAGTATCCCGAGCTCGCCTCGGTGTGTGATGTGAAAACCTAGCTGTCTTTGGTTTTTGCTGGGTTTCGTGTTGGTGCGTTTAGATTCGAGGTCGAATCCTGTTGAAGGGGAAGAATGTGACACCTGAGTGTCGTATCCTTAATTTTTGAACATGATATGGTTAAATACAGCATGAGATGTGGAAATAAGGTTAAAATCATAAGGATCGGGGTTAATAACGCTTCCGGGCCGCTTCCGGCCGCTGGGTTTTGGGCCTTCCGGGAGTTTTGGGCCTTGGTGGGCTTTGGTGGGATGGATTAGGACTCCGTAACGGACTAGGATTGGGTTGAGGGCTGTTAAAGGGGCTTCCCCAGCCCCTTGCGCCCCACCTCCTTATTGCGCCCCACCTCCCCTCTTGCGCCTCCCAAGCCGTGCGCCTCCCCAAACCGCGCCCCTCCACCTCTCCACCTCCACACCATCTCCTCCACCCCTTGCTGCCCAGGGGTGGCCACCCCACCCCTGCACCTCGTGGATACATCCCGTGGAGCGAGGAGCGAGGAGCGAGGAGCGAGGAGCGAGGAACGTGGAGCGAGGAGCGATTCGCGAGGAGATTCGCGGAGATTGATTGGAGTTTTGGCGCTTTGGGCAAAGGTATGAGCATGGGGATCCTTGGGGATGATCTAGGTACTGTTATTAGGTGTTTATCAAGTTTTTAGATCAATTGGAGGCGCTGGTTTGAAGTAATTTGGGTTAGATCTAAACTTGTCCACGTTTCTGTTTTCGGGCAGATTGAGCAGTCGAACTAGGGTTCGAGTTTCCGTCGATTTAGAATCCGAATCAGACCGTACGGACTTCTAGGAAGTTGTAGATAATTTAATTATCTTTCCGTGGACGTAAAGCACGTTAATTTCCGATCAGCCGTTTGAAAGTTATGGCTGTTTTACCGAGCGCCTAAAAATCTGTGACGTAACTGGAACAGATTGTGGTAATCTGTAGATTAAACAATTTTAGAGTCCGAATCAGTCTGTCCCTATAACTAGAAAAAGTTGGGAAATTTCCTAAGCTTCGCGACGGTGTACTCGTTTATTCGATTTGGAGTCCCAGAACTCAAGTTATGCCTTTTGCAAGGCTGCTGTTCCGGGACAGAACCTCTGTTTTTAGGTTTTGCGAGTAGTTGGCAATGTCGGGTTAGATGGGGCGTGTGTACTGTTTTGAGGTTATGATTGTGAGTGTGTGATGCCTATGTGCAGGTGGTGTGACCCCGGAGTTCCTCTTCTTCCCGCCAATCCGTTGCACGTGGTTGAGGCAAGTGTGTTGTGATGGATAGCGAGTTGTAGGTTGCATGTTGAGATTAGATGGAATTGTTTACATGCTATATGTCCACTTGCCATGTGTTAATGATTGATATGATATGATGAGCATGTTTAACATATTATGATGCCATGTGTTAATATGTGAATTAAATATGATAATTGGCATGGTTGCATGCATGTCATGAGATAGGGCGAGGGCGTGAGAAAGTCTTAACTAGTCCGGCAAGGTCGGTGAAAGTTATGACTAATCCGGAACGCCATTGAGTAAGTCCTATGTCGTGATTCCATCCACGTGGTGTTTGGAAGCGAGTAGGCACCCTCCATCTTCGGGATGGACGGAGGAAAGGGTGCACACCGACGGTGTGTACTTCCCATACCTGTATGAGGTTCCGTAGGTCGTGAGCAATGCATTACATCGCATACAAATTGATGATGATATTGATAAGTATTCATGAATGAGATGTTATACATGATGAAAGATGTTATTGACTTGTTGTTATGCTTGTTGTCCATTGCAGTATGCTTGCTGAGTTTTCGAACTCACCCTTGTGTTTTCTTGTTGTTTTAGGTACCATGAGAACGGCATGCGGGAAAGGGGAATAGTCACACGCTCACACATTGCTTCACCTTAATGTTTCCCCAAGTCAATTCATTTAGTTTGATAATAAATTGCGTGTGATGGTCTTTAAAATTAAGTCTTAGCTTGGTTAATGAGAGTTCTATTGTTTGTTTGACACTTGGAACCTTAAGAGCTTAATGTTAGTCTCTTTTTGTCGTTAAGACTCTATTTATTGCTGTTTTAGATGTTTCCCTTATTGCCATATAATGCTATATTGTTGCTGTTTCTTAAATTCATGATAAAACAAAGGAGGTGCTGCCGAAATCTCGGTTTTTAGTCTATGCACCTTTGCTGGAATTTGATGTTAAATGTGGTATTTAGATGTTGTTTAGCTTATGTTTGGTAACATTCAGGCATAGTAAATGCCGGGGTGTTACAGAACTGAGGTTCGGGACTAGGTTCAGGAGGAACCGAGGTCTTGGTGGTCAAGGATGTCATGCGGGACGTTCGGGCTAAGAGAATGGTGCACATGAAGAATGGTTAGTCACGTGAGAATGGCAGGAGGTCATTCGCGTGCAAAAGTGTTAGTCACGTGAGTATGGCAGGTGGCCATACGCGTGCAAAGTGTTAGTCACGTGAGTATGGTAGGGTTGCCATACGCGTGCAAGAGTTGTACTCGGCCAGGTTGGGCCAAGTAGAGTTGTGTTGGATACGGATTCCTTCTAGGGAATAGGAATCGTATTCGTAACTCCTTGTGGGTTGGTGCTTTAAATAGGTGGGGGTCTCCTGTTGAAAGGCACCAAGGAGAGCTGAGCGCATCAAGCTTTAAGCTTGGTTTTAGGGTTGTACTCTTTTGATGAGAGTATTTTAGACAAGAAATAAAGATCAATTCTTCCAAGATTTTTGCGTACTACAAGAACCACGCCGCTACAAGATTTTCTCTGTTTTGGTTCTTGTTTGCATGTTTGTTCTAGTTCTAGATTGGTTTTTGTTCTTCAAGTTTTATCTTGATTTGATCCATCAAAAACCTCTCTAGGGTATTGATCTAGTGTTTCTCAAAGTCTAGTTGATCAATCTTTTGTCGTTCTTGTTTAATCTTGAAGTTTTGATTAGATTGATTCTCGTCAAGTTCTGGATCAGCAAGCTTGCGAAGCTTATAACTTTTGATCCGTAAGTCCGATCGAGCTGATTCTTTTTGGGTTCGATTCGTATTGGAATCTAGTTTCTTGTGTCCAAATTTCAGATCGTTCCGACGGTTGGATCTTCGGGAATTTACGTTTTACCGAACCTCTGTCATTCTGTTTTTGTCGAAAACGAGGCAATTATTTTGTTCTGTTTTGGGGTGAACTTTTAATAGATCAAGAATTTGGTTTTAGCTTCCGCACAATCATTCACCCCCCCTCTGATTGCTATATTCGTATACTTCGATCCTACAAGTGGTATCGAGCAAGGTTTTTCTAATCTATCTTAATCGGTGATTAGATCAATGGATCATTATTCGACAAAACCTTGTGTGTTCAATGGTGTTGATTTTCAGTTTTGGAAGGCCAAGATGGAGGCGTTCATCCAAGCTCAGGGATTCGCAATTTGGGAGAAGGTCTACAAACCATATGATGTCCCTGCAAACGACAACGCCAACGACACCAATCGCGCACATGTTGAAGCAAATAGTAAGGCGCGCAACTTGATCATCCAAGGCTTGGGACGTAGCGACTTCGATCGTGTGATTCATCTTCGATCTGCATATGAGGTATGGAAATCTCTTTGTGATTACCATGAGGGTTCTAACACTATTAAAGAGGTTCGTCAAGATCTTTACAAAAAGAATACATGCGATTTGAGATGAAACCCGGTGAGTCGGTAGATGACTTCTTTGCACGTTTTAATAAGATTCTTAGCAATTTGCGTGCTGTTGGAGTTAGCTTTGATGATGCTACTAATGCTAGACAATTGCTTAGTGCTTTGAACATGCCGGTGTGGGAGATGAAGGTAACATCTATACAAGAATCTACTACCATGAGTACACTTACTTTAGATGTTCTTTATTCTAAGTTGAAAACTCATGAATTAGATGTTTTTGCTAGAAAGAATGATCATAAATCAATTGCTTTGACATCTCAATCTAGCATATCTCATAATGGTGCTGCTTCAAGTTTTGCTCTATCTTTCTTGTCTTCACTAGCCGATGAACAGTTGAGCAATTCCCGAGAAGACTTGTCACTACTCTCTTCTCGCTTTAACAAAGCTTTGCAAAATGTGATAAAGAGAAAGAGAAGTGGTGGTGATCCTCCAAGATGCTATGAGTGTGGTGATCTCGACCATATTCGGCCCAAACTGTCCAAAACTTGCAAGTAAAGCATCAAGGGAGGAGAAGGACAACGACGGAAGAAAAGAGAAGAAGAAGTTCTCTCCAAGTGATAGAAAGAAGAAGAACTTCATCAACCGCAAAGTTGTCCATCGAGTTCTTTCCGCTCTTGAACAAGTCAATTTGAGCGATGTGGATTCGGAGAGCAATGAGGATGATGCAACTCCAAGCAAGCATGAGTTGACGGGTTGTGTCTCATGGCCAAAAGCAATGACAGCTTCACCGAAGCGATCACGACAAATGACTTCAATGAGGTAGATCCTTCTTACGATGAATTAGCTATTGCTGTTGCTCGTCTTGGTAAATTGCTTGATAAACGTGACAAGAAAATTAAGAAACATGATTTTGTTGTTGAATCATTGAATGCTGAAATTGCTAGACTTAAAACTTTGATTCCTGATGATGATGCTTGCAAATCATGTGACTTAATTTGGAATGATCTTACTTCGCTTAGGAAAGAACATGCTTCCTTGATTGAGAAAATTAATGCTGAAAGTGAGAAAAATGAGAAACATGTTGTACATGCTAGTCGTTTCCAATCGATGATTTGCATAGTTCAACTTCTTGTTCTAAATGCTCAACTCTTGAATTAAAATTGAAAGATGCAAATGCTAGGGTTTCTCAATTAACTGATAATTTGCTTTCACATGAAATTCTCTCATGCTCAACTTGTCGCAAGCAAAAGGAAAAGTAGATGTTCCCTGCAATAATTGTTTAACTCTTGCTAAGAAAGTTGATTACTTGCAAAATTCTTTGGAACGTTTCACTAATGGCAAGAAGAAGTTGAACATGATTTTGGATCAATCTAAGGTTAGCACAAACAAAAGAGGTTTAGGTTTTGATCCTTATGCCACATATGAAACTAAACCTCGCACTGTTGTTCAGGCTCCTTGCAAAATTGAGTTATCTAATGAGCCTAAGAAAATTGCTTTTCAATCTGCTAGTTTTATCTTCTACTATGATGAATGCAAAATGTGCTTTTACTGTTAAAGCTAAACATCATGTCAAGTACACTTGCACTCATTGTGGTAGAGATGGACACTTATTAGATTTTTGCTTTAGACTAGCCAAACAGCAAAAGAAGGAAAGAACTAAGGCTAGGTCAAATTTCAGCAAAGCACATTTTTATGCGCCTAGAGTGATGAAAACACCTTCTGTTCTTAGAAACATGGGAAAAGGCAAATCTGATTTTGTGCATAAAAATTATCGTGTTGTGCCTACTGTTGTCCGTCGTGTGTCTCAGTACTGGATTCCTAAACATCTTATTTCTAACCCCAGTACCGAGACCTCGACACTTTCTGCTTCTATGTAGGCTTCTCACGCGAGGAGGGAGAACATGTGGCTAGTGAAATTTGGATGCTCACTTCATATGTTCAGTGATAAGATTTGGTTCTCCTTCACTCGTGCATCTCATGCTGAAAGTGTTGCCTTTGGAGATGCTTCTTCCACTTCTGCTTTCGCAAAAGGCACTAGTTCAAATGATGCAGGTACAAGTGCATATGTTCAGGGGGAGAGTGTCTTTGTTCATAAAGATGATGATAATGCTGTTGAGGACGAGATAATTAGAGGTTTACATGAGAGACTCTTCCCACGTGCTTGTGTGTGCTTGTTTTCAAGCTTCCCACGCAAGGCCACATCGACAAGCTATCAAAAGGATTTTCAGGTATCTTCATAGAACTCAAGATTTTGGCATTTGGCTTTCTGCTTCCTCATGGATTAGTTTAAGAGCTTTTTCTGATGTTGACTTTGGAGGATGTTGATTTGATTTGGTTCGTGCCACCTCTTGAGTAATCCCTTTTCTTGAGCATATTGATATTGGATTTCACTTTCTTAAAGATCATGTTGAAAAAGAAAAATTGTGCTTCACCATGTGGATACCGAACATCAATTGGCGGACATTTTCACAAAACCTTTGTCTTCTTCTCGTTTTGGCTTTTATTCGGGGAGAACTTGGAATTGTTCATCCAATGGGATTGTTTTGAGGGGGAGTTTCTTTGCCAAGTTCTTTCACTTGATGAGCTCACTTTATCATATTTCTTTATATGTTATGTAATTGAGCTAATATATGATAATCTAATTGTTTCACTTGAACTAAAAATGACATTGCGGAATTCCCTGTACTAATTGCCTATAGCTAAATACTCTGTGATATCTTACTCTTCTAGGCTTGATATTGAATCTTCTTGACAAATTTGGGCTATGAAGCAAGTGTGGTTTCAACTTTACTCTTTCATAAGACCTTTTAATCACTTTTGCATGTTTATAATCAAAGAAAAATGAAAAGAAAAGGGAATCAATAAAAAAGGGTTGTTAAAAGCAAAAGCCTCAAGTTATGAGCTTCAGGATGCTTTCCCTAAAAGATAAGATGTATGCTTCAAGCATGCCATTCCCTCAAAAGACAAGATGTATGCTTCAAGCATGCCACTCCAAGGAAATAAAAGAAGTATGCTTCAAGCATGCCACATGCAGTTCTTGTTTAAAGATTAAATTGGTCCACTAGATTGGAGTTGAAACTACTTGCTCGCCCTGATTTGTTATTTGCTTCAACTTTGAGCCTTTGTTTTTCTACTAAAGGTTTTGCTTAGTACTTGGCTATAGTTGACTGAATTGAGGTTGAGATGCATGTCATTCCCTAACTTGTTAAAATCACATCAAGATCATGTATTTGGCATGTTATGTGATATATAAGGTTATATGATCGAATGAGCTAATCTTTTCCTATCTTGGCACTCCCTTGTTTCTCTTTGTGAAATCATTGTTTCAGGAAAAATTTTGAACCTGTTCTCTCTTTTACTCTTGATGAATCCATTGTCAAAGGGGGAGAAATTTGAGAATCATTGAAAAGTTTAAGAAAAAGGGGGAGTTGTTTTTGGAAATGAATTTTGAAATTTTTGGGCGCATTGCACATTCACACACATTTTCATTCTCAGGGGGAGATTTTGTTTTGCATTTTGGTCAAAGAGGGATTTCTGTGTTTTCTTACTTTGGTCTTTGATCCTTTGGATTTCAAAATCTTTGGTAAAGTGAATGCCAAATGATCAATTCTAAGTGGTGTTGCCAATGTTTTCATCAAGGGGGAGATTGTGAAATCATGTGCTGAAAAATTGGCTTTGAACTGAAAAATTAACTTAGATTTGAATTTGCAAAATGTGTTTGTTCATGTGTTTTGACAATTTGACAAGAAACAGTAAGTTACGCATTAGCGCCGGACAAAGTTCTCAAGAAACAGTAAGTTTCCCATCTGCGACGGACAGTGTTTTTGGGTCTGTTGTGAACATGTTTTTGAGCCCATGACCGAAGTCATTTTCACATGTACAACGGACAGTTTTTCTTGGTCCGTTGTGAACAAGCTTTTTCGGTTTGGATAATTCCTTGGAACCAAGATTTTCACATGTACAACGGACTAATTCTTTTTGTCCGTCGTGAATGGACTTTTTCTAGGGTTTTACTTTTGTGAAACCGAGCGGCACGCTTGCGCGGACAAGCTTCTGGGGTCCGTTGTGAACTTGTTTTGAGCTCATGACCGAAGCCATTTTTGCATGTACAACGGACCAACTTTGTTTGTCCGTTGTGAACGTGTTTTTCCGCGTTTGGTTGGCTTCTTGGAACAGAAACTTTTCCTTATACAACGGACCAACTTTGTTTGTCCGTCGTGAATGCGTTTTCGCTCAATTAGGGTTTTGAGCGATTTGGATTTGAATTTTGAATGTGAATTTGAAATTTGTAATGATTTCATGATGCTTCTTTTGAAGTGGACTTTATGCAATACTCATGTGAGTAGTTGCATGGATTGACATTGAGTCAAGTCGTGGACTTGTGCTCGGATTTGTTTTGTGGTTTGTTCATGTGCAGGTATTGCTCGAAGACGAACGTGGTCGATGACGGGACCGGAACTAGGTTCATGGAGGAACTGAGGTTCGGGACTAGGTTCAGGAGGAACCGAGGTCTTGGTGGTCAAGGATGTCATGCGGGACGTTCGGGCTAAGAGAATGGTGCACATGAAGAATGGTTAGTCACGTGAGAATGGCAGGAGGTCATTCGCGTGCAAAAGTGTTAGTCACGTGAGTATGGCAGGTGGCCATACGCGTGCAAAGTGTTAGTCACGTGAGTATGGTAGGGTTGCCATACGCGTGCAAGAGTTGTACTCGGCCAGGTTGGGCCAAGTAGAGTTGTGTTGGATACGGATTCCTTCTAGGAAATAGGAATCGTATTCAGAACTCCTTGTGGGTTGGTGCTTTAAATAGGTGGGGGGTCTCCTGTTGAAAGGCACCAAGGAGAGCTGAGCGCATCAAGCTTTAAGCTTGGTTTTAGGGGTTGTACTCTTTTGATGAGAGTATTTTAGACAAGAAATAAAGATCAATTCTTCCAAGATTTTTGCGTGCTACAGTAACCACGTTGCTACAAGATTTTCTGTTTTGGTTCTTGTTTGCATGTTTGTTCTAGTTCTAGATTGGTTTTTGTTCTTCAAGTTTTATCTTGATTTGATCCATCAAAAACCTCTCTAGGGTATTGATCTAGTGTTTCTCAAAGTCTAGTTGATCAATCTTTTGTCGTTCTTGTTTAATCTTGAAGTTTTGATTAGATTGATTCTCGTCAAGTTCTGGATCAGCAAGCTTGCGAAGCTTATAACTTTTGATCCGTAAGTCCGATCGAGCTGATTCTTTTTGGGTTCGATTCGTATTGGAATCTAGTTTCTTGTGTCCAAATTTCAGATCGTTCCGACGGTTGGATCTTCGGGAATTTACGTTTTACCGAACCTCTGTCATTCTGTTTTTGTCGAAAACGAGGCAATTATTTTGTTCTGTTTTGGGGTGAACTTTTAATAGATCAAGAATTTGGTTTTAGCTTCCGCACAATCATTCACCCCCCCTCTGATTGCTATATTCGTATACTTCGATCCTACAGATTGTGTTGGTCATATATGGACCACGGGTAAGACTTGCGAGTACCTTCCGTACTCAGGCTTCTGCTTTTGTGGTTTTGCAGGTGAGGATCCGGACGGATGTGAGTTCTATCCGTATTGCCTCTCGGTGACCTGGCGGGCTTTTGGAGTGTTCAGAGGCAGAACACTTTTGGAGTTGCTTTACTTTTGTCTAGTTTAGTAGTCAGGAGCCTCCTTTTGTTGTAAAGACTGGTTTATCTGTGTTTCATTTTCTTGAACTCTTGGTTGCCTTCGTGTATCCTTTTAATATATTCGGTGTTGTTCTCGTTATCTGTCGGTCTTTGTGTTGGTGGTTGTCGGGTGTGGTTTTGAGTATCTGGAGCTTGTGTTGGGGTTTTGTCTTCGTGCCGGGGTTGTTTGGAGATTTTTTCTCTTCCGCGTTGCGTGCTTGATTGTGGGGTTCCGAGTTCGTTGCCCCCTTCATGCAAATTGGGATGATATCACGGTGCAACCGGCATGCGGGGATCCTGGGCGAGTTTTGGGTCGCATGCCGGGGGAATACCGGGGTTGTCGTCGAGTTATTTGATGGGTTCCGGTTGCCTCAATTGGGTTTGGGTGCTAACACTGCGATCTCTTCCGGCGATCCGTGGTTAGCCTCCAAATCTGATTAGGTCGACTAAACCCTCAAATAGCCCGAGGATGATCTGGGCGGCTCCTATCAAGGCTGGTATCAGAGCAAGGTGCATGAAGACGAACCCGAAACTTGACAACCATTTGGCGAATCGATTAGGACTGTCATTATGCATTAGGTAGAAGGTAGTATTTTTATCCCACCCTATGTATATAAGTATTGAGTGAGGGACACATTGGAATCGTGCATTCATGTCATGTCATGCATATGCCATGCAAATTGCATCATGAGTTCTACTTTTGGGTGTGTTAGACTTGTTGGACTCCAGTGCGGAGTACTACAGTCTGGTTTGAGTTTAGCGTGTGAGTTTGTTGAGTTTAAGGTCTATTCCCATCCGTGTGGAGTCTAACTCTTGTTGTCTGACCTTGACTGACGAAAGAATGAGGACCCGAGGTGGTTTGGGAGGTGATGGCAGAGCTGGGCGATCACAGCCTGGCGGTAGCGATCCGCCTCCTCCGCCCAACCTTTTGGACGTTCTGCTGCGGTCGGAACAGAACCAGCAGACCACCAATAGGATTCTGGAGATGCTGGTCCAGAATCAGACCGCTCCTGGTGGCCGTGGTGATGGGCGAGGCCGACCCAATGGCTACTGTAACACCCCAAAATTTTGCTTTTCTTAAATTCATGTGTGATTTGGCACTTTGGTGAATTTTTGGAATTTTCTGGAATTTATTTGGATTTATTTGGAATTTATTTGAATTTATTCCATTTTGAAATAATTAAAGAATTTAATTTTGCAAATAAAATTTTGCTGGAAATATTTTATTTGAGTCCAAAATGATCTAAAATATTTTCCAGAATTTTTCTGGAATTTTTCTGAGTCATTTGCTATTTTTAATGAATTAAATTAATTACTGGGAATTATTTTAATTATTAAATCGCTGGAAAATCCAACTCGGGTCAAGTACTGTTCTTCCGACGTATTCGGACTCTAGTCCGACCCGAGCCAGTTGACTCGACCGAACCAACTTGAAAACCTAATTGATCCCAACCGCTGGATCAAGATCCAACGGCCGAGATCCGCCTGCGTCGGATTCGAGCCGCGTCGACCCGGACCGATCGCCGTGCGATCGTGGCCGTTGATCGTGACGCGTGGGCGGCTGGGATTGCGTCGTCTTCCGTGGCCGAAGCCGACTCCGCCGCCGCATAGCCGCTGACCGATTAGGTTTCCGCTTTGTGCACGCCGCCGAGGCCATTTAAGGCGTGGGTTATCGCCCGAGGATCGCCGTTCGTGTCTTGCGCCTATTGCCCTAAGTTCCAACGCCCTGCCGCCGTCGCCTCGCGATTTCGCCGGAGTTTGGGGAGTGCCGCCGTGGTTTTTCTTCGCTTCGGCGCCGCTCGTCATCCTCCGCCGCCTTCAAGCTCGGATTCGAGAACCTTGCGCCGAGGCGCACTCACGGGTGCACTCACTTGGCCGAGACGCCCAAGCGCCGTTAGGGTGGTCGCCGTCCTCGGCCACGGCAGCCGCAACGCCGCCGCGAGCCATCGCCGTCCGCGAAGCTCGGTGCACCGTTGGATCGAGATCCAACGCGACGAGGCGCAGGCCACGCCGCCGCTATCGCTTCGTCTTCGATTAGGTTTCAACCGTTAGATTTAGATCGCATGCGGCCGTGGTTAGTTGTGTTGTAGCTTTAGGGTTAGATCTGGACCGTCCGATCTAGATCGAACGGCCCGGATCAACCGTGTAGTTTTGAACGAGAGGTCTAGATCCAATCTGGACCGTTGATTTTCAAATCAACGGCCGAGATTGTGCCACGTGTGCTCAGCCGCGCCCATGCGCGTGGGGAGCGTGTCTCTGACACGCGGGACCCGCGAGTCAGAGGGCCCACGTGTCAGCCACAGTCACGCGTGCGTGAAACCCAGCGCTGGCAGGTGGGGCCCACATGTCAGTGAGACGTAGAGTCGTGGACCGAGTCCACCGTGGACCCGAGCCAAGCGTGGACCGAGTCCATGGACCGGCTGACGTCAGCCAGCCAATCAGAGGTCGACACGTGTCCATGCCGACGCAATAATTAATTTCCTAAAAGAAAATGATTTATTAATTCGAAATATTGATTCAAATTTAGATTCAAACTTCAAACGCTTATAACTTTTGCGTTTCAACTCCGATTTGAGCGATTCAAATTTCTAAATTTGTATAAAATTGAGATCTACCTAAATATGAATTTTATTTAATTTTTGGACTAAAGTTTTTCTCTGTAATATTATTTAATTGATTATTTAAACTTTAATAAATCATAACTTTTGCTTTAACACCAAATTTGACTATTCCAGTTTCTAAAAATCCAGAAAATTACGTTCTCTCTGTTTATGGATTTTATTTGGAGTTTTGGGATGTTTTTGCCTATTGTTTATTGGGTATTTGCTATTTGCACGCTTTACGAGTAGACGTTGAAGTGCCGGAAGGATTCGAGGGAGAAGTGTTGACTCAGGATCCAACTCAAGACCAAGAGCAAGTACTTTTTGAAGGCAAGTTGTGCTTTGACCATGTTGATCCTATTTCGAAATCTATTTTGATTTAAACTATTGCATGCTAGTTTAATTAGAAAGATACTTTGTTTAAACATGGGGGTTAGATAAATACCAATTTGCTTTATGACACCTTGATTATCTAAGTATGTGCCATGATCCCTCGTCACCCTAGTTGTGGTTTACTAGTTGGACATTATTAAATTGCCAACATGGGTTTAGACCGTTGTAGTATGCTGCTTAGACCTGCTACGTGCTCATGACATGATTTTGGACAATCAAATGATAATATGGACTTAATGATATATTGAACCTGTTTTGGAAAAGTATCATGTGATGTTGACGGCACGTGGTGCATGGTAATCAAGCGGGTTTGATAAACAGCTTCGGCCGGGCATGTGGCAAGAGTAATCGTGGGCCGGTTGTGGCATTGGGAGTGTTGATTTGGTTTTTCTGTAGTCTTGCCCTGGTCACTCTAAGGACTTAACCTTGCAAGCCTTTGAACTGGGTCATACTTGCAACCACATGGCTGGAATGGGACGGCCCTAGTTGACTAAGTCGCTAAGGACTCACTTGTGGAGCCTCAGGGTGTCAGTTACACCTTTTGTGTGATTGTACGGGGGAGCGTATCGTGGCTGTGGCCGATACCCATCTAACGGTGTGTTGGTCCCATACTTCGCCTTGGCTAAGGGAAGGGATGGTGTAGAGCACGAACCTGAGAGGACCACTGTGTTGTTTGAGGCTTCCAAAGGCTTTGTTATGATCGCTCATTCGCATACTTTTGTATGGCGATTCACTACCGACGTGGTGAGTGGATTGTATCTTGTGGGTAAAGTGCATAACCTCTGCAGAGTGTAGAATCTATTTGAATAGCCGAGTCCACTGTCTTGGACAATGCTCTGAATTACAACAAGGGTTAGACTTTCAAAATAACTTGGATTTGAAAAGTTGGGTTGGTTTAATAATGAAGATGATGGAAATGTGGTTTAGGATGGGGCAAATGTTTATCAAATTTCCTGAAAAGTTATTTATGCTTTACTTATTTCTCTCGCTTTCGAATCTACTTTTGTTACTTGTCAAAAGTCATTTCTTGCAAATATACCACTGAGCTATTCCTTTGTACCAAGCCATGCATATAGTATATTAGCTTGCATTCTCGTGCATGACTTGTCGAGTACCAAGTACTCACCCTTGCCTCAACACAATACCAGTTGAAGAGGAGACTACGCCATTTGGAAGAGGAGTTCCAAGAGGACCCGTCTACTTAGGGGATGCGAGCCCGGTCGGTTGCTCGTGGTATCTTGGATGGCGCCACGAAGTTTATTTGATTTTTCCGCCGTTATTTCTCTTTCAATAAGTTTTGCCTTGCAAGGCATATATTTGTAACTTGGCCATAAGGTCGAGTAACCCTTTGATTATTTAAATACAAGATTTTGATAGTATCGCTTGGTATGATTGTGATATATACCGATGTTAAGACTGTGTGCACTAGCGCGTTCTGGACTAGTGCTGAATACACAGAGGGTCCGGATTTGCAAATTCGGGTCCCGACAGAGGTGGTATCGAGCCATACTTGATTTGTAGGCTCAACCCTAAGTTAGAATGGTCGTAGTGAGGATAAAACCTATTTTCTAAAAGCTAAAAATTTGTGAAGACAAGAAATGACATCTCGACTTATCCCCTTCTCTCTTTTCTTGTCTCTTGCTGAAATTTTCCCTTACCTTGTCACAATTTAAAAATTTCTGTTCTTACGTAAAGCACTCTTGTGACAGATGGAGGAAGAGTTCAACTACGTTGATCTGGGAGTTGGTCACGCCCGCGGAACTTTGGCATATGCTACTGACTCTCGGAGATTTTGAGAAGCCCCAATACCAAGTAGAAGTGATCGGACAAGCGGGTTGATCAAGGCTTGTGACGTGAGGATTGAGGTACTGCTAGGAAAAAGGGCCCAGGCAATCGCTCGATACACCGTGACCGCCAGAGATCTACAATGCAGATGGGTATCCAAGAAGTATCACGACGAGCAATGCGGCACATTACCCGTATCTACGCCAGAGAATTGGAGAGTACGGTGTTCCGTTACCATCCGCGCAGCGATAACCTTCTTGACCCGAAGGAGATTCAGGATGAGGATGCCACGGTTACACAGTTGGCACGATTTGTCGTCGCCAGGAGGATGTACTAGATAATACAAGCAAGGAGCTACAGAAGGCCCGCAAGGAGATCACGACAGAGAAGAATAGATGGCGGGAAGCTCAAGAGTATGTGGCACACCTTCTACGAAGGATTGACGAGTTGGAGATGACTTTGTACGGACCAGACCCAGAGCCAAGATTTGAGCTACACGCAGCCAGATCCAGAGGAGTCGATCTCGATGAGGACATCGCTTCTTCGACTACCACAGAGGACATAGTTGCTTTGGACATGGCGATCGTTACGCCTATGCCACAAAGACCGCACCAGGCCGTGGAGGTTTTCTCGATGAGTGAGCATAGGTTCTATAGTGAGACTCCTTCGCCGAGTCGCGTCATAGAAGAAGGAGTCACCCTTTAGGCGTTAGACTCCAGAGTTAGCTCGATTTGGATTTTCATTGTTTGCTGAGTGTGCAGTATGTGTTGCAAGGCCCTTAGGCATTGTAAGCAGCCATACCAAGTTATTAATAATAAAGTTGGACCTTAAAGTTACCCCTTTCGCCCGCATAAGTTCCATATTACTTGTCTATTCTTGTTTCCCTCTCATCTCTAAACCTAGAGCAAATCGGCGGATGGTGAACACCCGTGGAAACTTGGGAAGCAATGGGAGTGGATCTCGCCCAGAAAACCCCAATGATGGAGCACCAAAGACCACCCGGCTTGATATGCAGAGTTTTGGAGCCTTTCTTGCTGCCCAGACTCGGTTGATGCATGCTATGATGCAACAAATGCAGCACGTCCTTTGCTCAGGCCACTGCTAATCAAGTTAATCAGGGACCACGCCAGAATACAAGGCTGTCAGAGTTCATGAGGACTCACCCACCCACTTTCTCTGGGAATGCCAATCCATTGGAGGCCGATGATTGGTTAAGATCAATCGAGAGGAAGTTACACATAGCTCAATGCATAGGAAATGAGAAGGTACTCTACGCTTCTCATCGCTTGGAAGGAACAAATTACCACGAATGGTGGGAGAACTTCGTGCCACGCAGAGAACCCTCAAGATATCACTTGGGAAGAGTTCACAATGCATTCGACAAGATCACGCACTGAAGGAATCATGGACCTTAAGAAGGAGGAGTTCAGAGCATCAAGCAAGGTAATCACCGGTGGTCGACTACCTGAACAAGTTCACACAGCCTAGCACGCCTACGCACCTGAGGATGTAGCGACAGATAAATCCAGACAGTCTCGTTTTATGAAGGGACTTAACTCGGGATTGCAAGTAGGGTTGATCACCCACACCTTTCCAGATTTCCAAGAATTGGTGAATAAGGCGCTTATTCTTGAGGACAAGCGCAAGGAACTGGATGAGAACAGAAGCGCAGGATGCAACAAAGAAGGATCACGTCGAGGCGCAGCGGCGCTTGAGAGTTGCACCAAATCAATTCTTCAGATTCCAACCACGAATCGACAAGGACACCATCCCCAAAGACCAAGACCTGCCAATCGTAACTACCAAACCCCACCCCGCTTAGAAACGCTACCCTGTGCAACAAGAAGGAACAGTGAGACGCTGTTACAACCGCAACGAGCCAGGACACTTTGCCAACAGATTGTCCAAAGAAGACAGCGAGAGCGACCCGATTCGCTTCAACCTAGGAACCACCCAGCTAGGACGCCAAAGATCAGGAGCCACACCCCAGGCCGTGGTGAGAGGCCGAGTCAACCATGTCACCGCAGATGCACCGCAGAATGCTACGGACGTCAGATCGGGTAAGTTACTTGTTAACTCGATACACCTGCAATTTTGTTTGACTCGAGCTTCAGATTCGCTTGTTTCGCAAGGCTTTGCTGCTAGGAATGACTTGAGAGTTGCAAGACTTAAGTGCATGCTTTTAGTTCAAACCCACAGTTCCGAGCTCGAACGGAAGTAGGATGTTCCGGGTGAGAATACTAATAGATGGAATAGAGTTCCTAGCAAACCTTATAATTTTGGAGACCCGGACCTTAGATGTTATATTGGGAATGGATTGGTTATCCAAGCACAAGGTCAGATTGGATTGTGGACGAAGGACTATCTCGATTGAGAGCCCGTGTGGGAAGAAAGTGGAATTTCAAGCCACTGCGATTAGAGATGGACAGTTGATGGTTAACAATGCCAAGGCAATCAGCATAGAGGATGTCCCAAAGAGTGAATGAGTACCCGATGTTTTTCCCGAAGATCTACAGTATGCCGCTGACAGGGACATAGAGTTTGTGATAGAGCTTGTACCTGGTACAAAGACCGATAGCAAAGAGACCCTATCGGATGTCTACCGAGGAGTTGGTAGAGATGAAGAAACAAATAGAAGAGTTAATGGAGAAAGGATTTATCGACCGAGTTCGTCGCCGTGGGGAGCACCAGCTTTGTTTGTCAAGAAGAAGGACGGGAGTTTCAGGATGTGCATTGACTACCGTGCACTCAATGAAGTCACCGTAAAGAATAAGTATCCGCTACCCAGGATTGATGATTTGTTTGATCGATTAAGAGGAGCCGAGTTTTCTCCAAGATTGATCTCGAGATCGGGATACCATCGCTTGAAGATCCGATCGGAGGATATTCAAGATCGCATTCTCATCAAGATATGGACATTACGAGTTTACGATTATGTCCTTTGGGGTCGACGAATGCGCCAAATTTATTTCATGAATATGATGAATAAGGTGTTCATGGAATATTTGGACAAGTTTGTCGTCGTGTTCATAGACGATATCCTAATCTACTCCAAGACAGAGGATGAACATGCCGAACACTTAAGGCGAGTTTTGGAAAAGTCGAGGAACAAAGAACTTTTCGCCAAGTTCAAGCAAGTGTGATTTTTGGAAGGACAAGGTGGAGTTTCTTGGACATGTAATGACCGCATGAAGGAGTCGCCGTGGATCCAAGCAAAGTAGAAGCTGTGTTACATTGGGAGCGTACCAAGACTCGTGACCCAGTTCGAGTTTCCTTGGAATGGCGGGATACTACCGCCGTTTCATTGAAGGCTTCTCAACAATTGCGAAACCTCTTACGCCAATTCTTTGAAGAAGGAAAAGAAGTTTGCATGGACGCTTGAGAATGTGAGAAAGGATTTCAGAGTCGAAGAAGCGATTGACATCGGCACCGTGTTAGTTCTACCTGATGTTGCTCAAAGCTTCGATATTTATTGTGACGCATCGCGCCAAGGACTTGGATGTGTCTTGTCAGCAGAATGGAAAGGTCGCCGCTTATGCATCAAGGCGATTGAGGCCGCATGAGGAAAATTATCCGACACATGACCTAGAGTTAGCCCGTAGTGCATGCTTTGAAGATATGGCGTCACTATCGATTGGAAACAGATGTGAAGTATATACGGATCATAAGAGCCTTAAGTACATATTCACCCGATCGGATCTGAATATGAGGCGAGAGGAGATGGTTAGAGTTGATCAAGGACTATAATGTTGGAATCCATTACCATCCGGGAAGGCCAACGTAGTAGCCGATGCTCGAGTCGGAAAAGCCATACCGTGAGTACGTTGCTAGCCACAAGTCGGGATGAGTTATGTGAGGATTTTCGTAAGATGAAGATTGAGGTAGTACCTAGCGGATTCTTGGCCGCATTAGAAGTAAAGCCTACCCTAGAGAATCAGATCCGAGAAGGACAGAAGGATGATGACAAGATCCGCAGGATTAAGTCCGTCAAGGAGGAGGGCAAGGCAGAGGACTTCAAGTTGGATGAGCAAGGCACGTTGTGGATGAAGGATCGTATTTGTGTGCCTAACAGAAAGGAGTTAAAGCAACTGATTCTGGAAGAAGCCCATGACTCTAAGTATTCAATTCATCCTGGAAGCGCCAAGATGTATCAGGATCTGAAGGAGAGATTCTGGTGGCCGAGCATGAAACGTGAAGTTGCCGAGCATGTTGCATTGTGCGACGTATGCCAGAGAGTCAAGGCAATGCATCAGAGACCAAACAGGATTGCTACAGCCAAGATACCTGAGTGGAAGTGGGAGGAAATCGGAATGGATTTCATTACCGGTTTGTCAAGACTCAAGGAGGTTATGACTCCATATGGGTTATAGTGGATCGCTTGACCAAAGTAGCCCATTTTATCCCCGTGAAGACCACCTACTCGGGAGATAAGTTAGCGAGTTGTACATGATCGAGATTGTCTGTTTGCGGAGTGCCAAAGAGGATTGTATCGGACGAAGGTACCCAATTTACCTCAAGGTTCTGAATAAGTTGCATGAAGCCATGGGAACCCGCTTAAACTTCAAGATGTGCCTTATCATCCACAGACGGATGGACAGGCCAGAAAGAGTCAACCAGATTCTGGAGGATATGTTGAGAGCTTGTGCATTGGCTTATGCTACCTCTTGGGATAAGAGTTTGCCGTATGCCGAGTTCGGCCATTACAACAATAGTTATCAGGCTAGTTTACGATGTCACCTTTCGAGGCCTCAGATGGTCGACCACTGTCGGACGCCATTGAATTGGAATGAGACCGTGGCGCCGTGTCTTTGGGCCTGATATTCTTCAAGAGGTCAAGAAGCGGATCGCTATGATTAGGGAAAGGTTGAAGATAGCCCAATCTCGACAAAAGAGTTATCTTGACAATCGTCGCCGAGATTTGAGTTTTGAACCGTAAGACTTTGTATACCTCGGAAGTTACGCCTCTCGAGGGAGTTAAGAGGTTCCATGCCAAAGGGAAACTCGCACCCGTTATGTTGGACCATTTAAGATTTTGAGCCGCAGAGGCGAAGTTGCTTACCACCGGAGTTGCCACAACAGTAAGCGAGTACACGACGTATTCCATGTGTCCCGATTGAAGAAATGTCTCCGAGTTCCCGAGGAACAGACATCGCTAGAGGCAATCGAGTTGCAAGAGGACTTGACTTATAAGGAACATCCTGTGAGGATTACGGACACAATGGATCGAGAAACTAGAAACAAGTCAACCCGTTTCAGAGAGTTCATTGGAGCAACCATGAAGAAAGTGAAGCGACTTGGGAGCGCGAGGAGGATTTGAAGAAAGAATTTCCAAACCTATTCCTTTAGTAAGCCACGAATCTCTGGGACGAGATTCTATTAAGGGGAGGTTTGTAACACCCCAAAATTTTGCTTTTCTTAAATTCATGTGTGATTTGGCACTTTGGTGAATTTTTGGAATTTTCTGGAATTTATTTGGATTTATTTGGAATTTATTTGAATTTATTCCATTTTGAAATAATTAAAGAATTTAATTTTGCAAATAAAATTTTGCTGAAATATTTTATTTGAGTCCAAAATGATCTAAAATATTTTCCAGAATTTTTGGAATTTTTCGAGTCATTTGCTATTTTTAATGAATTAAATGAATTATCGGGAATTATTTTAATTATTAAATCGCTGGAAAATCCAACTCGGGTCAAATCGTTTCATCCGACCGAAGTCGGACTCGAGTCCGACCGAGCGCTTGACTCGGACCGAACCAACTTGAAAACCTAATTGATCCCAACCGCTGGATCAAGATCCAACGGCCGAGATCCGCCTGCACGGCCGAAAGCCGTCTCGACCGGACCCGATCGCGCCGCGCGGCGATCGTGGCGCTGATCGTGACGCGTGCGGCTGGGATTGCGTCGTTTTCCGTGATCGAGCCGGACTTCGCCGCCGCATAGCCGCTGCGTGACCGATTAGGTTTCCGCTTTGTGCGCTGCCGAGGCCATTTAAGGCGTGGGTTATCGCCGAGGATCGCTGCTCGTGTGCGCGCTTATTGCCCTAAGTTCCAACGCCCAAGCCGCCGTCGCCTCGCGATTTCTCGCGGAGTTTGGGGAGTGCCGCTGGTTTTTTCTTCGCTTCCGGCGCCGTTCGTCATCCTCCGCCGCTTCAAGCTTCGGATTCGAGAACCTTGCGCCGAGGCGCACTCTACCGGGTGCACTCACTTGGCCGGAGACGCCCGGCGCCCGTTAGGGTGGTCGCTCCTCGCGCCGGCAGCGCAACGCCGCCGCGAGCCATCGCCGTCCGCGAAGCCGGTGCACCGTTGGATCGAGATCCAACGCACGAGGCGAAGGCCACGCCGCCAAGCATCACTTTCCGCTCTCGATTAGGTTTCAACCGTTAGATTTAGATCGCACGGCCGTGGGTTAGTTGTGTTGTAGCTTTAGGGTTAGATCTGGACCGTCCGATCTAGATCGAACGGCCCGGATCAACCGTGTAGTTTTGAACGAGAGGTCTAGATCCAATCCGACCGCTGATTTTCAAATCAACGGCCGAGATTGTGCCACGTGTGCTCACCGCGCCCATGCGGCGTGGGAGCGTGTCTCGACACGCGGGACCCGCGAGTCGAGGGCCCACGTGTCGACCATACCACGCTGCGGCGTGAAACCCGGCCAATTGGCGGTGGGGCCCACATGTCAGGGAGCCGGAGAGGCGTGGACCGGGTCCACCGTGGACCCGAGCCAAGCGTGGACCGAGTCCATGGACCGGCCGACGCCACCAGCCAATCGAGGTCGACACGTGTCCATGCCGACGCAATAATTAATTTCCAAAAGAAAATGATTTATTAATTCGAAATATTGATTCAAATTTAGATTCAAACTTCAAACGCTTATAACTTTTATGCTTCAACTCCGAAGTGAGCGATTCAAATTTCTAAATTTGTATAAAATTGAGATCTACCTAAATATGAATTTTATTTAATTTTTGGACTAAAGTTATTCTCTGTAATATTATTTAATTGATTATTTAAACTTTCATAAAAAATAACTTTTGCTTTTTATCTCCAAATTTGACGATTCCAGCTTTCTAAAAATCCAGAAAATTACGTTCTCTCTGTTTATGGATTTTATTTGGAGTTTTGGGATGTTTTTGCCTATTGTTTATTGGGTATTTGCTATTTGCACGCTTTACGAGTAGACGTTGAAGTGCCTAAGGATTCGAGGGAGAAGTGTTGACTCAGGATCCAACTCAAGACCAAGAGCAAGTACTTTTTGAAGGCAAGTTGTGCTTTGACCATGTTGATCCTATTTCAAATCTATTTTGATTTAAACTATTGCATGCTAGTTTAATTAGAAAGATACTTTGTTTAAACATGGGGTTAGATAAATACCAATTTGCTTTATGACACCTTGATTATCTAAGTATGTGCCATGATCCTCGTCACCCTAGTTGTGGTTTACTAGTTGGACATTATTAAATTGCCAACATGGGTTTAGACCGCTGTAGTATGTCGCTTAGACTCTTACGTGCTCATGACATGATTTTGGACAATCAAATGATAATATGGACTTAATGATATATTGAACCTGTTTTGGAAAAGTATCATGTGATGTTGACGGCACGTGGTGCATGGTAATCAATCGGGTTTGATAAACGCTGATTTCGGCCGGGCATGTGGCAAGAGTAATCAGTGGGCCAGCTTGTGGCATTGGGAGTGTTGATTTGGTTTTTCGTAGTCTTGCCCTGGTCACTCTAAGGACTTAACCTTGCAAGCCTTTGAACTGGGTCATACTTGCAACCACATGGTCGGAATGGGACGGCCCTAGTTGACTAAGTCGCTAAGGACTCACTTGTGGAGCCTCAGGTGTCGATTACACCGCTTGTGTGATTGTACGGGGAGCGTATCGTGGTCGTGGGCCGATACCCATCTAACGGTGTGTTGGTCCCATACTTCGCCTTGGCTAAGGGAAGGGATGGTGTAGAGCACGAACCTGAGAGGACCACCTGTGTTGTTTGAGGCTTCCAAAGGCTTTGTTATGATCGCTCATTCGCATACTTTGTATGGCGATTCACTACCGACGTGGTGAGTGGATTGTATCTTGTTGGTAAAGTGCATAACCTCTGCAGAGTGTCGAATCTATTTGAATAGCCGAGACCACGGTACTGGACAATGCTCGGGAATTACAGTAAAGGGTTAGACTTACTGAAAATAACTTTGTTTTGAAATGTTGGGTTGGTTTAATAATTAAGATGATGGAAATGTTGTTTAGGATGGGGCAAATGTTTATCAAATTTCCTGAAAAGTTATTTATGCTTTACTTATTTCTACCGCTTTCGAATCTACTTTTGTTACTTGTCAAAAGTCAAGCATCGCAAATATACCTCGAGCTATTCCTTTGTACCAAGCCATGCATATAGTATATTAGCTTGCATTCTCATGCATGACTTGTCGAGTACCAAGTACTCACCCTTGCCTCAACACAATACCGCTTGAAGAGGAGACTACGCCAGCTTTCGGAAGAGGAGTTCCAAGAGGACCCGTCTACTTAGGATGCGAGCCTACCATTTGCTGTGGTATACTGGATGGCGCCACGAAGTTTATTTGATTTTTCCGCTGCTGTTATTTCTCTTTCAATAAGTTTTGCCTTGCAAGGCATATATTTGTAACTTGGCCATAAGGTCGAGTAACCCTTTGATTATTTAAATACAGTACTTTGATAGTATCGTTTGGTATGATTGTGATATATACCGATGTTAAGACTGTGTGCACTAGCGCGTTCCTGGACTAGTGCTGAATACACAGAGGGTCCGGATTTGCAAATTCGGGGTCCCGACAGCTACCTGGACTTCCTGCATACCCAGCCGCCGACATTCTCCCGGGCTAGTGATCCCTTGGAGGCTGATGACTGGCTGCGCACGATCGAGCAGAAGTTTGCTCTTATCCACTGCGAGGACCTTCAGAAGGCTCCATTCGTAGTGCAGCAGCTTCAGGGTCCAGCCGGAGCATGGTGGGCCAATTTCTTGGTGATGCAGCCCACCGATCATCAGGTGACCTTGGCAGAGTTCCGTGAGACCTTCCGGGCGTACCACATCCCGAAGGGGCTCATGGACATCAAGAAGCAGCAGTTTCTAGCCCTCAAGCTATTGAGCAAGTCGGTGATGGACTACTCGCGAGAGTTCAATTACCTGGCTCAATATGCACCGGAGGAGGTTGATACCGATCAGAAGAAGCAGGATCGGTTCATGAATGGGCTGACGGCGAAGATGCAGGACAAGCTCTCAGTCTGTGACTTCGCCGACTTCAATGCCTTGGTGAGTCGGGCGATTACTGTGGAGCATAAGATGAAAAGCCATCACGATGAGAAGAAGCGGAAGAGGTCAGTTCAGTACTCGGCTGGGGGCAGCTCACAGCGGGCCCAAGTTGCTCTTCCAAAACCGAGAGCCCCAGTTCTTGTGCCTTCCCTACCGGTTGGAGTGGCTCGTCCTCCTGTTGCTGCTCCTCGTCCTCCCCAGCCACAGCCGGGAGTGCGAGTGGTGACAGGCTCTAGGCCGGGCCCATGCTACAACTGTGGGCGTGCGGGGCACTTCATTCGCGACTGCCCATTTCCAAGGCGGGGCAACAATCCAAATGCCCCAAGGCCTCAAGGCGCGACTGCACCACCTCCACTTCCTGCTCCGACCCTTGGCCAAGTCAACTACGTGGATGCCGAGGCAATTCCCGAGGGCGCCACGGTGCTGACTGGTACGTTGTACATTGAGGGGCATGCTTCTAGGGTGCTTTTTGACTCGGGGGCTTCCCATTCCTTCGTTAGTAGAAGTTTTGTTGTGCAACATCAATTGGAAGTGAGTTGCAGCAAAACCTCGTTCCTAATTGAAGCGCCGGTTTCGAAGGTTACTGCCAATCAAATGGTCCAGAAGGCTGTTGTGGGATGTCCGAGACGGGGGTCCCGCAGGAGAAGCCAATGACCAACCGGGCTGAAGACGGAGCAGCAGGCCCAGAGTCTAGAAGCCTTACGAAGAGCCCACGACCGAAGCCCGACTTCTTCCCCAAGGCAGCTAGTTCTCACCTCGACGAAGCTTCGCGCCGCGTCAGGACAACCCCGTCGACAGTAAAGCCTGCGACCTGGCGCCGGCAGAGCCTGTAGGCACCAGAACCTGGCGCATCGGCAGGTTAGGTCGGGAAAGGAACGACCAAATCCCCTGGACATAGTGGGGCTCGGTAGACAGAGACAAATCATGTACTCATGAAGCCACCTAGTCCGGGGCCAGGTGGCGCCCGTTTGTAGCGTATCCTTCCCCCAGTATATAAGGGGGAGGGAACAACCCTAAAGGGAGAAAAAGGGAGACCACTTCAAGATATCCAAGAACACATGACTAGGGTATTATCTCCTCTGCGAGAGCCCGAACCTGTCTAAAAAAGATTGCCCTCGCATCCTGTGTTACCATCTTGCTCCGATCTCGTACGAATCCCCTAGAATCACAAATCTCATTGCCGGCGGAACTGATCGTCAACAGTTGACGCGCCAGGTAGGGGATCGTGTCAAGATCTTCGCTGAGCTTGATGGCTGTAACGAGCGGAGTCTCCATAGTTTTCTCCCCAGATCAGGTTTTCCGCTTCGGAAGCCTGACCTTCATCTCCAACAGCCTCGGGAACCTTTCCCTCTCGGAGGAGGCCGCGTGCCAGCACGATGAGGTCTCCGGCGAGCCATCATCACGACTTTCGCGTAGATCGGGAGGTCCCCCTGTCTCGTGCTCTAAAGCCCTGAGTAGGGGACTGAAGGCCCGGTCCCGCCAGGGAGTAGGACCCACGGGCGCCGAGACACGAATGGTGGGGGTTCTCACCACCAAACCACTCAGCACCTCCGAGCGCTGAGCTATCCTTCAGCTCGCCAAAGACACCGGTCGAGTCAGAAGAGAGCCTGGAGAGTTGCTGGAATTTCTGTAGAGTCTGCGTAATCGAGGGCTCGCGGACGGATTCGCAGCAACGCCTCGACACATCGGCCGCCGCCGACTTGGAAGGTGGCCGAATAACAGAGCCAGACAATCGGGCGCGTGCCCTGCGGGACCGCGCCTGCGGCGTCAATGAAGACATTCTGCAAGCCAAGATGGGGGACCAAGCAGTCTTCCGTACTCCACAGCAGAATATCGTCGCCTCCAAGACACTCCTGGATACCTTGAGCCCTATGCTAGGGGCTGGCGATCCAGCCGCCCCGATCGTGGCCCAAGTAAAGGCCATGGTGACGGCGGTAGCGGTCCAGCAGGCCCAGACCGACCAGCCGGCAAAAGAGCGGTCACGCGGTCCGGCGAGGACCCAGACGGCCAGCAGCCGGTCAGGTCGGGAAGCCCCCCGCCAGGGACATTATGTTCCTCCCCGCAGAAACGACTTGCGACACAGCCTCAACCGCGACCTCCGTTTCGACCTCGACGCCAGGCGCCGCAATCGAGAAAGGGAGGAGCAACACCGTCACGTCGACGAGTATGAACGTTATGGCATCCTTCCACGAGATCACGAAGAACGCCAAGTGCGATCCCCTCCACGTCGATCGCCGCCCGGGGGTTGCCGCGGGGTCATTGAAGGGGTTCGCGCGTTTACCCCTCACATACGCCGAGTGGTTTGGCCTGATGGGTTTAATCCCAAGGGCATCACTAGGTTTGACGGTGAGAGGGACCCAGAGGCTTGGTTATAGGTGTACGCTCTGGCAGTCAGGGCTGCCGGGGGGGATCAGAAAGTAATGGCAAATTACTTACCGGTTACCCTCTCGCCCCTGGGCCAAGCCTGGCTCACTGGACTACCAGCGAACTCTATAGATTCCTGGGGAGATCTTTGTGAGCAGTTTATTTCAAACTTCCAAGGCACTTACGAGGGCCCTGGCACCCCCTGGGACCTGTATCAGTTGCACCAAAAGAGGAACGAGTCCCTGCGGGAGTTCGTCAAGCGCTTCATGCACAGAAAAAGCACTGTTCGGGATGTCACGGATGCCGTCGTGATAGCTGCCTTCCAGAAGGGGGTCAACGACCCTGATCTTATCAAAAAGATGTCCCGGAAGCCGCCAACGTCGGTTCATGAACTGTTCTCTCTGGCGGACAGCTACGCTTCCGCCTCCGAGGCCTTGGCGGAACGGCACGACGAGAGGAAGGATGAGGCCGAGCCCTCCAGACAGAAGGAAAAGAAGCCCAAAGGTGAAGAGCTAGTGGCAGTCGCTTAACATGCCCACCCTCGTGCCCTCAAAGAGGATGGGTATGACAAGTTGATGAACTCGCTTTGCCCTTTCCATCCGAAGGGGAGACATGCCGCCAAGGACTTCTTCACTTTGACGAGATTTGCCCACGAGAGCAAGAAGCAGGCTGGACAAGGTCCGAGTGGACACGCCGCCAAGCCGCCTCCCCCCGAAGCTGAGGAAGACTATCAGAAAGTCGATCTCAAGCTTAATTACATATTCGGGGGTTCGGCTGCGTACGAGTCCAAGCGGAAGCAAAAGCTTACCGCCCGAGACATCAACGCAATAGAGCCGGAGACCCCCAGTATGTACGGTGGTTCGAGGTCGCGATAACTTACGACCGCTCGGATCACCCAGATCGAGTCCCATTCCCCGGTAGATATCCACTTGTCTTGGCGCCGGTTGTCCGCGGCATCAAGCTCAGGAGGGTATTGATTGATGGTGGAAGTGGGCTCAATGTCCTCTTTGTGAAAACTCTTGACGATATGGGAATTCCACGGTCGGAGCTTAAACGCGGGTCGTCGCCTTTTCACAGCGTCATACCCGGAACGTCCGTGACACCACTCGGACAAATCACTCTTCCGGTCACTTTCGGTGCAAGAGAAAATTACCGGACAGAGAACCTTGGCTTCGAGGTGGCTGATTTCGCGACAGCGTATCATGCCATCTTGGGGAGACCAACGCTAGCCAAGTTCATGGCAGTGCCCCACTATGCGTACCTGACGCTGAAAATGCCAGGGCCGAGTGGTATTATCGCTTTACGCGGTGATATGAGGCAGTCTTTTTCTTGCGACAGGGAGAGCTGCGAGATGGCCGAGTCGCTGGAGGCCCGAACGGGTCGGGAGAGGATTCGACAAGAGGCGGATTCCGACAAGCTGGAAGGTAGCGTCCCCACCCGCAAAGCGCCGAACCCCGGAATTGGTCCCGAAGAAGGTACCAAGAGAATTGTCCTCGACCCGTCCGATTCAGCTCGGATGGCCATGATCGGGACAGGGCTCGTAGAGAAATAGGAGGATGCGCTCGTCACCTTTCTGTGGGCAAACAAAGATGTCTTTGCCTGGAAGCCGTCGGACATGCCCGGAGTCCCCATGGAGGTGATCGAGCATGCGCTGAACGTAAATGAATCGGCCAGGCCGGTCAAGCAAAGGTTACGATGGTTCGCCCAAGACCGCCGAGAAGCCATCAGGGAGGAGATCACAAAGCTGTTAGCCGCAGGTTTTATCAAAGAAGTGTATCATCCCGACTGGTTGGCAAACCCTGTACTCGTTCAAAAGAAGAATAAAAGTTGGCGCATGGGTGTTGACTATACCGACCTCAACAAGGCTTGCCCGAAAGATCCCTTTGGCCTACCCCGCATCGATCAAGTGGTGGACTCCACTGCTGGATGTCAGCTCCTCAGTTTTTTGGACGCCTACTCAGGCTATCACCAAATCCGGCTTCGAAAGGAGGATTGCGAGAAGACTTCGTTTATCACCCCATTTGGAGCATATTGCTACGTCACGATGCCGTTCGGGCTAAAAAATGCTGGCGCAACTTATCAGCGCGCGATACAATGGTGCTTTCACCATCAGCTCGGACGCAACGTGGAGGCATATGTGGATGATGTGGTGGTTAAAACGCAAGCTAAGGACAGCCTCACCTACGATCTGGCCGAGACATTCGAAAGTCTAAGGGCGTTCCAGATGAGGTTGAACCCTGAGAAGTGTGTTTTCGGAGTCTCTTCCGGGAAACTACTCGGATTCATCGTCTCTCATCGCGGGATCGAGCCAATTCCAGAGAAGATCGGGGCCATCATGAGGATGGCGCCACCTACCAGCCAGAAAGATGTTCAAAAGCTTATGGGCTGCATGGTAGCGCTTGGCAGGTTTATTTCCCGGTTGGGGATAAGGGGGATGCCTTTCTTCAAGCTCCTCAAAAAGCAGGATCGCTTCGAGTGGACAGCTGAGGCACAGCAGGATTTCGAAGAACTCAAAGTGTTCCTCTCCACTCCCCAATCGTAGTCTCGCCGATGCCAGGTGAACTCCTCCTGCTTTACTTAGCAGCAACAACTCATGTAGTCAGTGCCGCAATAGTTGTGGAGCGGGAGGAGTCAGGACACCGCTACGGCGTACAACGCCCGGTCTACTTCGTCAGTGAAGTACTGGGCGAATCCAAGGCACGATATCCTCAAGTTCAGAAGTTGCTGTACGCAATTTTGATCTCGTCGCGGAAGCTGAAGCATTATTTCCAAGGACACTCGATTTCAGTAGTGACTTCTTTCCCTGTGGGAGAGGTCCTCCATAATCGAGAAGCTACTGGAAGAATTTCTAAATGGGCGGCTGAGCTTGGAGCCTTCGACATCTCGTCCAAGCCACGCACCGCCATCAAGTCCCAGGCCTTGGCCGACTTCATGACCGAGTGGACCGAATTCCAAGCTCCCCGCATCGAAGAAGAGCCGGAGTATTGGACCATGCACTTCGATGGATCTCTCATGCTCGGCGGGGCCGGGGCGGGAATTCTCCTCGTCTCGCCGAGAGGCGATAGATTGAAGTACGTCCTTCGGATTCAGTTTCCGGCCTCGAACAACGCCGCAGAGTATGAGGCACTCATCCACGGGCTTTGCATCGCCATATCGCTTGGGATCCGGCGGTTGGCGGTCCGCGGAGATTCGCAGCTGGTGGTGAGCCAGGCATGTATGACTGGTCGTAAGGCCGATCAGACTATGACGGTGTATTGTCAACAGGTCCGAGAATTGGAGGGCAAGTTCGATGGACTGGAGCTGGTCCATGTCCTGCGCCGCAATAATGAAGCAGCGGACGAGCTGGCCAAGATGGGAGCCACTCGGGCAGAAGTCCCGAGTGGAATCTTCGTCCAGGATCTTTACGAGCCAACAGTCGCAAAACGACGAGAGCGAAGTAAGAATCCTGAGGCTGAAGTCCTGTCCGTTAACCCCGACTGGACGGCTCCATATCTAGATTATCTCCTGAAGGACAAACTTCCAAAGGCAACTACTCTGGCCGAGCGCGTCTCCCGACAAGCCAAATCCTATGTGGTGATTGGCGAGGAACTCTTTTGGAAGAGCACCTCCGGTGTCTTCAGGCGGTGCATTTCGGAACAAGTGGGAAGAGACCTGCTCAAAGAAATCCACTCGGGGATGTGCGGCCATCACGCGGCGTCAAGCGCCTTGGTTGGGAAAGCCTACCGCCAGGGCTTCTTTTGGCCTACGGTGGTGACGGATGCTAAGGAGATCGTTCGAACTTGCGAGGGCTGCCAGTTCTATGCAAGGCAGACACATTTGCCGGCACAGGAGCTGCAAACTATCCCCATCTCTTGGCCCTTTGCGGTCTGGGGGCTCGACTTAGTCGGCCCGCTCAAGAAGGCGCAAGGCGGTTTCGCCTACCTTTTCGTAGCCATTGACAAGTTCACCAAGTGGATCGAAGCTAAACCAGTTGCCACGATCACTGCGGTCAAGGCCAAGGAGTTCTTCCAGGATATCGTGGTCAGATTCGGAGTTCCCAACCGGATCATTACAGACAATGGTACCCAATTCAGGAGTGAAGAATTTCAAGAGTGGTGCGAGGGTGTCGGAATCAAGATTTGCTTCGCCTCGTTAGCTCATCCACGAAGCAATGGGCAGGTGGAGCGGGCTAATGGCTTGGTCCTCCAGGGCCTCAAGGCTAGGATTTTCGATCGCCTCAAACCATATGCTGCCCGATGGGTGAAAGAGTTACCGTCAGTACTCTGGGGACTCAGAACCACTCCCAGTCGGGCAACTAGGCAAACTCCCTTTTTCCTAGTTTACGGTGTAGAGGCGGTTCTGCCGACCGAACTAGAATTCGAATCCTCGAGGGTTCGGAATGACAAGGAAGCCGAGTCCGAGGAAAGCCGAATGGTAGAGCTTGATCAACTCGAGGAGGCTCGAAATGTTGTAGCCATCCAGTCGGCCAAGTACCTCCAGGGACTTCGGCGTTACCATTCTCGCAATGTCCGAAGTCGCGCCTTCTCAAAAGGAGACTTGGTCCTCAGAAGGAACCAGAAAAGTGAGCACAAACTCTCTCCAATTTGGGAAGGATCGTACATTGTAGAGGAGACAATTCGACCAGGTGCCTATCGACTCAGGCGTGAAGACGGTGCAGTCTTGGTGAACACCTGGAACGCCGAACATCTGCGTCGTTCTACGCTTAAGCTATGTATCCTGCTCCCATGCATTAAATAAAGCTCCCGACTGTCTGGTTCTTTGATCAGTTTTGACTAGAGTGACCCGATCAATCCCGAGTGGTTACCACCTTACTAGCGTATCGTCTGATCCGAGCCGTGCCGATACAGAATATGCAGAAATGCATGTTCGAGATGAGATCGCATCAAGCGGCAACATCCGAACGTCTGCACCAGCGCACGAGATAGAAAAGACTAAGCTAGAAGAAGGTACTAACCACTCGAGAATAACGATCGATAGTTCAGGAATTTTACTGAACAGAGATCGGGGTCACTAGACTGTAGTCGATAAAAATTCGGCCCTCCAACACCTCGCTGCGGGGGCTGGGGCTGTCGACTAGTGTAAACTACTCAAAGAAAAACGATCAAACTCATAAGAGTAAAAGGGCACCGATTTATATTCCATAATAACAGTTATTTACATTACTAACTTTTTTTCATTTTCTCACATAAAAAAGGGAGAGGGGCGGCCCCTGCCGCCGATCCTGCTGCTGTTGGTGGTGCTGCTGGTGCTGGTGCCGCGGAGCCGGGTGCAAGCGGCTAGCCGCGACGCGCCCGCCTCAGGGCTTCGCGGATCAAGTCCGCAACCACCCAGAGTGAAGGTACGAGAAGAAGGGCCTCCACGGCAGCGGCGTCACGACGCTCCCGCCCAAGAACCTTCTTCAGCACGTCCTCCACCTCCGCAAGCGCCGGCACAGCCTCGATGAGAGCGGCGACGGTGGCAGCGTCTTTCGCCGCTCCCCTCTCCTCCGCCAACTCCATCCTGGCGAAGTCGAGGTCCAACCAGAGCTCTGTGTTCTCCGAATCGCTGTCCGACATTGGAAGCGGCACTACAGAAAATCTCGAAGAAGAAGAAGAAGTTTAACAAAGGGGCGATCGCTTTACTTGCGGTGACGCCCTATTTATAAACCATCCCAGCTCCGGAGATCGAAGCGTCTCCAAGGGCAATCAAACACGCCACCTCACAATCAATGAAGCACAAAAAACAAAGCAGTTGCGCAAATACCAAAGAAGATCAGCACGATTCAACAAGATCAAGAGATATTTTGCCAGACACGTGTCAAGTTCAGTTCAAATTGGTCTAACTTAATTCAGCCCTCCCGCTCATTTGGATCAAATAAGCGAGGAGTCAGGGGCTAGACACCAGCCACTGGAAAGAGCTTGCCTGGGGCGAGAAGGCTACGAGCTAAGTCCCGACGCTCGGGGGCTGGACAAACTCCAGCCACTCGGAAAAGCATGCCTGGGACGAAAAGGCCATGAGCCAAAGTCCCGGCACTTGGGGGCTGTACCAATCACCTGTGAGCTCACTTATCGGAGAGCAAAGCAGACAAGTCATATTCAAGTAAGAAATACAATGCTCCAAACAAGGGGAGCCAGCACTCGGCGCGAAGGTCCACATCGGAGTCAGAATTCAAGATTCTCTAACAAGGCCCGCGATGTACCGGAGACCTCTTCGAGGAGTGCGTTGGCTTTGTCTTCGTCACAGGGAAAACCCTCTTTGACAGCTTCAAGGTCAACTCTCGGATAGTGAGATTTGACCACTACCAACGCCTGGTTAGCACTCATGGTCGCCGACTCCATTGCGTAAGCCCTGATCCTGTCAGCTCCTCCCGAGAGAAGTGGAATGGCATCGTCTCCCTGGCTTGGTTGGGCTCCCTCGATTCGCAGAAGGTGTAGGACTGGCTCACAGGCGACGCGGAGCTCACTGCGGCTTTGTTCCGCAGCGTGCATCTTCTCCTTGCATTCTGCACCAAAGCCAAGCTGTCATCAGAAAGCGCACCCAGCGCGGTGCACGTCTAATTCAAATCAAAAGAAGCTTACCCTCTAGCTCTTGTTGTGTCTTCTCCAAGCCAGCTCGAGTTTTGAGATTAGAACTTTCTGAAGCCTCCAGTCGTGCCCTCAGCTCAGCGATGGTTGAGTCGCGCTCTGAAACACGAGGGCGCCGTCATTCTTCCCAGTTATTTAAGAAAGTGTCCATGCCAAACCCAGGGGAGAATCTTACCTTCGAGCGTATGCTCAAGCTCCGCTTTTGCCTCTCGGAGTGTCATACACTGGGCCTCCAGCCCATGGACCTCTCTCCACCTTTCGTCGCCGATCTCGTTGATCTTGTCTTGATACTTTTGGTGCTCTTGGAGCTTGGGGAGCACCTTTCGAAAAAACTGTGACCGCTTCTCCGAGCGCTCCCCCATGTCCTAGGCGACACGGCGAAGTCTCAGGGGGGGCAGCATTTCGTCATGTTAGCAGACTAAAGAAAGATAGAAGACTTACCCTGACAAGCTTGCTACACCTGACGGTGAGCTCGTAGAGCTCCATCTGAGCCGCGACCTCCGCTTCCTCGTCCTCCTCCATCCCTTTCCAGTCGGAACCCCCCTCACACCACACGGTCCGATTCGGGGGCTTCGGGAGAGGGCCAAGCGGCGGTGGCTCTCGATGGACCTCCTCCGCTTCGGGAGTCGAAGCCGGATCAAGCCCGTCGGCCGCTGGATCACTCGACGGCTCAGCGGTCGACCCCGCAGCAGGAGGAGGCGGCGCCCCAGCCGCCGAAGGAGACGGCGACCTAGCCGGCGAGGGGGGGTCCCCCTCGGAGAAGCCAGCTCTGGGGGCTCCTTTTCAGGAGACCCCTCCACTGGGACATCCATAGTAGGAGTCCCGAGTTGACAAAAAGGAAACATCTCAGCGCAGGTAAGAATAAAAAGACAAGGATTACCCGAAAGAATACCTCCTGGATTTCTTAAACTTCATCCCAGGCCTCATCCGAGTCCCGGCACCGCTCGGAGGGGAGCCCGACCCGACACCAGCAGTCGGGGCAGCTCCTGAGTCGGAGGGCCAGGGCTCTGCGCCTAGTAGCCCGGGGACGCTGGAGGTCGAAGGCCCGCCCGGTGAGGGATTAGCGGCCTCCTCCACCGATTGCCGGCGCAGCTCATCGGCCGAAATGTCAGCCGCTTGCTTGGCCTGAACATTCCTCAATCGAGAGAGGCCGACGACCGGAGCGTCAGAAAAGAAGGATTCACGCTCCTGAAAGGTGAACGATTGCACATTGTCAGAATCACAAATCAGGCAAAAATTATGGAACAACTTCTTGAGAGAGAGGGACACTCACAGGAGGGGGAGGGCTCGCCGCCGAAAACTTGTGAGGGCAGCCCCTGTTGGTAATCTCGGTGCCAGGCGCAAAGAAGTCAACCACCCGCGCCGCCAATGCATCTCTCGGAAGGGGCGCGCTCGTCTCCCGGGTGGGATCCTGAGTCCCGCTATACTGGAACCCCAAATGGATTCTTTCCTTTAAGGGTTGCACCTGGCGCTTGACAAAGCTAATCGCGATCCCGGGGCCAAACAGCCCCCGGCTTTTCAGATCATTAATCAACGCCATAAGCTCGGTGACTTGGTTCAACTCGCCGCCATCTGGGGCATCACCCTAACATCGAGAAGCTTTAGGGGCGCGGCCAGTGAAAGGGGCGAGAAAATGATGAACATTCGCACAATAGAACCACTCCCACCTCCAACCTTTGAGGGAAGTCTTGAGGGGGATGGCGAAGTAATGTTTCTTAAAGCCCTCTCGCAGCTGAAGTCCGGCGCCCCCAATGACACTGGGAGCAGTCCGGTTCGGATGAGGCTTGAGCAGGAAGAGGGAACGGAACAAGTCAAAGTGAGGACGTATCCCAAGATACGCCTCGCAAAGTTGAACGAAGAGAGCGATGTGAAGAATGGAGTTGGGATTCAAGTTGATCAGCTCGATCTTGTAAAAGTGAAGGAGCCCTCGGAAAAAGGCGCTCCCAGGAACGCTAAACCCCCACCAAAAGAAGGACTCGAAGACCACGATCTCATTCTCCAGGGGTAAGGGGTAAGGTTCACCTGCGGTGGGTCGGGCGGAGATCAACTCCATCGGAGGAAGAACGTCGGCCGCGACCTGCTCCTCCAGGCGGGACTCCGTAGTAATGGAGGCCTCCCACCCCGCAGTCGCCGGGTCGGTGTAACCCTCCGACGACGACGAAGAGTCCGATGAAGAAGACATCTCGAAGAAGTAAACCCTGTGGGAGGAACCGCCGCGAGTCTTGGGCGCGAAACCAGAAACCCTAGGTCGACAAGATCGCTAAAGGAGATTCGAAGATTTCTCAGCCGTGGTGGGGGAGGGGCAAAGATGTCTTTACCCTGACAAGGGTTTCCTCATTTATAAGAAATGAGTCTCAATTTTCGCCTTACGGCGGGAAAAGCAAGGGCTTCCGTGCTTAATTCTGGACCAGATCTAGGGCACGCCCCACGTTGGGCCGAGAGCTGTGTTGCGCAAAACGCGACCAGGTGTCAAGTCTGGTTCGAGGTTTGGGATAAAGTGCGCCCCACGATGGGCCTGAACGCCGGCCGCCACGGAAGATTGGGGCCGGGCATTTTCCGAACATCCTCCAGCAGTATGCTCCATAATTTGGGGTCAATTGCCGGTCACTGCTGCATAGCGTGATCGGGTATCATGGGAGGATTTTACCAACACGGTCTTGAGAATGCGCTCCATGAGAGTCTGAAGCAGTGCGCCATAAACGGGCACATGCATTACTCTGAATGACCAAGGTATGCCCCATGAGGGTCGACCGAGCTTTGCGAGCCGATTGCCACAAACTGTAAACGGGCGCGGGTACCGCCCGGCCACGAGCCAAACGACTATGGTACGCCCTATGAGGGTCAATTGAGCTCGACAAGCCAGTTGCCGCGCACCGTAAACGGGCGTGGGTACCACTCGGCCACGAGCCAAATGACTATGGTACGGCCCATTGTAACACCCCAAAATTTTGCTTTTCTTAAATTCATGTGTGATTTGGCACTTTGGTGAATTTTTGGAATTTTTTGGAATTTATTTGGAATTTATTTGAATTTATTCCCTTTTGAAATAATTAAAGAATTTGATTTTGCAAATAAAATTTTGTTGGAAATATTTTATTTGAGTCCAAAATGTTCCAAAATATTTTCCAAAATTTTTCTGAGTCTTTTACTATTTTTAATGAATTAAATGAATTTCTGAGAATTTATTTGGATTAATTAATCGCTGAAAAATGCGAGTGGGTTTGTATTGTTCATCCGACCGGACCCGAGTCCGAGTCTGACTCGAGTCGGACCCAAGCCAGCCGTTCCGGTCGAACCCGCTCGGCCGAACCCTAACCGCGTGACCGTTGGATCTTGATCCAACGGCCACGATTGAGCCACGTCACCCGAACCCGAGCCCGACCGAGCCAGCCAGCTCGCCCGAGTCAGACCAGCGCCCAAACCCCCCGCACCGTTGGATCTTGATCCAACGGCTGACGTTGAGCCACGTCACCCAATCCGAATCCCTTTCGGATTACGCCGCCGCAACGGAGTGGGCCTCGGTTTCCGCGCATTTCACGGACGTCGAGAGCCCTATTTAATGCGCCGCCGTCTCTGCCGCGTTGCCGACTTCCGTGTGCACCCGTAGCCCTAGCCCGCCGAGCTCAAGCCGCCGTGTAGCCGCCGCAATCGCTCGCCGGAGTTGGAAGCCCGTTCTGCCGCGTTCGTTTGCAGATTCCGCCGCCGTCCGCCATCCTCCGCCGCCGTTGTGCCCAGATCCGGAACCGTGAGGTCAAACCGCGCCAGAGGAGACCACTCACTTCGCCGGAGGAGCCCCGCAGCGCCGTCGGGAGTGTCGCCTTCCCTGTCTCCGGTGACCTCGCTCCGCCGCAAGCCATCACCGTCGATCGAGCTCCATCAGCCGTCCGATCCAGATCCAAGGGCCCAGATCGCGCCACGTCACCCCTCGGTGAGTTCCACGTTGAAATCCCCAGATCTATTCCCAACCGTTGGATTTAGATCCAACGGCGTAGATTGTGCCACGTAGCCTAAACCGCTCAATACTAGATCCATTCTCAGCCGTTAGATCTAGATCAAACGGTTAGGGTTAGCCGCGTTGTAAACGTTAGATTGGATCTTGACCGTCCGATAAAGATCGAACGGTCCAGATCAGCCGAATAGTTTTCTACTGCGTTAACCCAGATCCAATCTGGGCCGTTGATTTTTGAATCAACGGCTGAGATCTAGCCACGTGGCTGGGAGGCCGACGGTCGCGGTCAGCGCGGTCAGCGCCCGAGCGTGGGTGTGTCTCTTTGACACGCGGGGCCCGCGTGTCAGTGGGGCCCACGCGTCAGCGCCTAAGCCAAGCGCACTATGACGTCACCGCTGACGTCACGGTGGGGCCCAGCTGTCAACCGTCCTCAGCCGTGTGTGATGACATCACTGCTGACGTCATCCGAGGGGCCCACGTGTCAGTGAGACACGTGAGCTGTGGACCAAGTCCACGGTGGACCGAGTCCACGGTGGACCGAGCCAAACCGTGCGCCGGGTCCATGGATCCGAGGTGACGTGGCGGCTCCTGGTTGGTCCACGTGTCCTGATGACGTAATAATTGAATTTCCGAAAAACAAAATGATTTATTAATTCGAAATATTGATTTCAGAGTTTGTTTCAAACTTCAAACTTTTATAACTTTTGCATTTTAACTCCGATTTGGGTATTCAAATTTCTAAGTTTGTATAAAATTGAGATCTACCTAATGATGAATTTTATTTAATTTTTGGACTAAAGTTTTTCTCTGTAATAATATTTAATTGATTATTTAAACTTTAAATGCTTGTAACTTTTCCTTTAAAACTCCGAATTTGACGATTCCAGTTTCTAAAAATTCATAAAATTATGCTCTCTCCGTTTGTGAACTTTATTTGGAAGTTTGGACACTTTTTGTCTAATGTTCATTTATTTATTGCTATTTGCACGCTTTACGAGTAGACGTTGAAGTGCCCGAAGGCTTCGAAGGAGAAGTGTTGACCCAAGGGCCAGCTCAGGACCAAGAACAAGTACTTTTTGAAGGCAAGTTGTGCTTTGACCATGTTGATCCCAATTTAAAACTTGTTTTGATTCAAATTATTGCATGCTAGTTTAAATTAGAAAATACCTTATTTAATTATGGGAAATTAGATAAATGCCAAATTGCTGTATGACACCTTGGTTATTTAAATATGTGCCATGATCCCTTGTCACCCTAGTTGAGGATTAAATAGTTGGACATTACTAAATTGCCAACATGGGAATTTAGATCGTTGTAGTATATTGCTTAGACCTGCTATGTCCTCATAACATGATTTTGGACAATCAAATGTTAATATTGATTTAATGATATATTGAACCTGTTTTGCAAAAGTATCATGTGATGTTGATGGCACGTGGTGCGTGGTAATCAACTGGGGTTTGATAAATAGTTTTCGACCGGGGCATGTGGCAAGAATGATCGGGTGGGCCAGTTGTGGCACCGGGAACGTTGTTTTGGTTCTTCGGGTAGTCTTGCCCTGGTCACCCTAAGGACTTAACCTTGCAAGCCTTTGAACTGAGTCAAGCGTGCAACCACATATCTGTAATGGGACAGACCAAGTTGATTAAGTTGGTAATAACGTACCTATGGGACCTCGGGATGTCAACTACACCCTTTGTGTAGTTGTACAGGGGAGCGCACCGGGGCTGCGGCTAGGTACCCATCTAACGGTGGATTGGCCTAAACTTCGCCTTCGCTAAGGGAAGGGTTTGTGTGCAATCACCGGGGAGGACCACTTGTACTGTTAGAAGTTTCCGAAAGACTCTGTTACGGACACTCGCCTTTGTGGTGTTTGATTGTATCTTGTGGGTAAAGTGCATAACCTCTGCAGAGTGTAAAATTTTTTCGAATAGCCGTGTCCGCGGTATTGGACATCGCTCGGGAATTACAGTTAAGGGTTAGACTTTCTTGAAAATAACTTGGTCTTGAAAGATTGGGTTTGGTTTAATAATGATGTTGATGGAAATGTGGATTAGAATCGGGAAAGATGTTTATTTAACTCCTGGAAAAGTTATTGATGACATACTTGTTTCTACTACTTTCGAATCTACTTATGATACTTGTTAAATGCTCTTTACTGCAAATATACCTTGAGCCACTCCTTTGTATTAAGCCATGCATGTAGTATATTAGCTACATTCTGTGCATGACTTGCTGAGTACCAAGTACTCACCCTTGCCGCAATACAACATCAGTTGAAGAAGAGTCTACACCAGCTTTGGAGGAGGAGCTCCCAGAGGAACCGTCTAACTAGGGAGCGAGCCCAGTCAGTTGCATGTGGTATACTGGATGGCGCCACGAAGTTATCTTATTTTCCGTTGCAGTTATTTCTCTTTTATTAAGTTTCGCCCTGCGAGGCGTATATTTGTAACTTGACCATAAGGTCAAGCAACCAGTTTGGTTAACTATTAAGTACTTTATTAATTAGTTGAGTATGATTGTGATATTTACCAATGTTGAGACTGTGTGCACTAGCGCGTTCCTAGACTAGTGCTGAATACACAGAGGGTTCAGATTTGCAAATTCGGGTCCTGACAAAGGTGGTATCAGAGCCATACTAACTGTAGGCTCACCCATAGTTAGATTGGTCGTAGTGAGGTTAAAACCTATTTTCTAAAGGTAAAATTTGTCAAGATAATGAATGAATTCTCAACTTACCCCTTTCTTCCTTGTTCATACCCCTTGCTGAGTTCTTTTCGTCTTCCACATTGATTTTAAAATGTTGCGTTCTTACGCGAGCGTCTTTTGGCAGATGATGATGAAGAACAACTACGCCGAGCGTGAAGGAGGTTACGCTGCCGAGTTGTGGCATATGCTTCAGTTTCTTGGAGGTTTTGAGAGGCCGCTCTACCGAGGGACTACACTTGTGCAAGCAGGACTGGTCATAGGATGGGACGTCCGGATCACGGTGTATGCCCGAGAGAAGACAAAGTTCAGTCGCCCTTTCCACTTCACCGCCAGGAGGTCTACCTTTGAGATTGGAATCAAGGAGGTGTCGCGTCGAGCAATGCAGCAGATCGCTCGCACCTACCTGTGGAGCCGAAGGCACAGTGTTCCATCACCACCCACGCCGAGACAGCAGAGTTCAACGGGAGCCGATAGAAGATGAGGATGCTACCGTCACTCACTTAGCCAGATTCGTCGCCGCTCAGGAGGAGCTGATCGAAGACACAGTTCAGGAGTTGAAGAAGGCTCGCGAACAAGTTGAGGAGGAGAAGAAGCACTTGGGGAATGCTCGTGAGTACGTCGCTTATACTGCGGAAAGGATCGCAGAGCTGGAGACATCACTGTATGGATAGGGCCCCGATCCAGTGTTGGAGTTGGACGCTCCAGAGCCAGAGGAGGAACCAGAAGAGGCGCCACCTACACCCGCGCCACAGCAACAGCACCAGCCAGATCCAGAGCCAAAGGAGGACGCCGTGTCGTCAACCACAGCTACAGTTGTGGGGCATGGCGATTGCTTCGCACCGATGCCGCCGCACCCGCCGCAAGGAGCCAGTGGAGGTTTTCTTGATGAGTGAGCGTAGGTTTTGAGGTTGAGACTCCTTCGTCAAGTCGCGTTATAGAATAAGAGTCACCCTTAGAGGCGTTGGATTTTCATTGTTTGTTGAGTGTGCAGTATGTGTTGCAAGGCCTTTAGGCATTGTAAGCAACCATACCAAGTTATTATTAGTAGTAATAAAGTTGGATTTTGAGTTACACTTTTCCCCCGCATAAGTTTCCCCACTACTTGTCTATTCTTGTTCCCTCTCATCTCTAAACCTTGGAGCAATCGACAGATGGTGAACACCCGCGGAAACCTTGGAGGCAACGGCAGTGGTTCTCGCCCAGCTGGAAACCTCAATAATGGAGCACCTGCACCCCAACCAGCACCGCTAGTCGACATGCAGAATTCTGGAGTTTTTCTTGCTGCTCAGACTCAGTTGATGCATGCTATGATGCAACAGATGCAACACGTCGCTGCTCAGGCCACTGCTAATCAAGTCAATCAGGGACAACGCCAGAATACAAGACTGTCAGAGTTCATGAGGACTCATCCACCCACTTTCTTCGGGAATGCCAATCCGTTGGAGGCCGATGATTGGTTAAGGTCAATTGAGAGGAAGCTACACATTGCTCAATGCATGGGAAATGAGAAGGTACTTTACGCTTCTCATCAGTTGGAAGGGACAACCGCCGAATGGTGGGAGAACTTCTGTGCAACGCAAGAGAACCCTCAAGATATCACTTGGGAGGAGTTTACAGCTGCGTTTCGTCAGTATCACGTGCCAGAAGGAATTATGGATCTCAAGAAGGAGGAGTTCATAGCACTGAAGCAAGGTAATCAGCCTGTGGCCGAATACCTAAACAAGTTCACACAGCTTGCACGCTACGCGCCTGAAGATGTAGCGACAGATAAAGCCAGACAGTCTCGCATTATGAAGGGACTTAACTCAGGACTACAGGTGGGACTGATCACCCACACCTCTCCAGATTTCCAAGAGTTGGTGAATAAAGCGCTTATTCTTGAGGACAAGCACAAGGAACTGGATGACAACAGGAAGCGAAGGATGCAACATCAGGGATCACGTCAGGGAGCACAGCAACGTTTGAGGGTTGCGCCAAACCAGTTTTTCATATTCCAGCCACAGAATGCTACAAGGACACCATCACCAGCACCAAGACCCGTCAATCAGAACTATCAGACCCCAGCACCAGCCAGAAACGCCACTTCAGGCAGTCAACAGAGGACAGTGAGACGCTGCTACAACTGCAACGAGCCAGGACACTTTGCCAATAGTTGTCCTAAGAAGACAGCAGGAGTGACCCCAGTCCGCTTCAATCTGGGATCCACACCAGCCAGGACGCCAGCACTAGGAGCAAACCGAGGGACAGCACAGCCAGGAGCAGCACCCCAGACCGTGGTGAGAGGCCGAGTCAACCATGTCATCGCAGATGCACCGCGAGAATACCACGGACGTCGTGATCGGGTAAGTTACTTGTTAACTCGATTACACTGCTTGATTTTGTTTGATTCTGGAGCTTCGCATTCGTTTGTTTCTCAAGGCTTTGCTGCTAAAAATGATTTGGAGATTGCAAGACTTAAATGCATGCTTTTAGTTCAAACCCCTGGTTCCGAACTCCAAACTAAAGTAGGATGTTCTGGCGTGAGAATACTAATAGATGGGATAGAGTTCCTAGCGAACCTTATTGTGTTGGAAACCCAAACCTTAGATGTTATTTTGGGAATGGATTGGTTATCCCAGCACAAGGCTGTTTTGGATTGTGGACGAAGGATTATCTCAGTTGAAAGCCCGTGTGGAAGGAAAGTGGAATTTCAAGCTACCGCCGTTAGAGATGGACAGTTGATGGTTAACAGTACCAAGGCAATCAGCATAGAAGATGTCTCAGTAGTGAATGAGTATCCAGATGTTTTTCCTGAAGATCTACCTGGTATGCCGCTAGAAAGAGACATAGAGTTTGTGATAGAGCTTGTACCTGGTACAGCACCGATAGCAAAGAGACCTTATCGGATATCCACCGAAGAATTGGTAGAGATGAAGAAGCAACTTGAAGAGCTGATGGAGAAAGGATTTATCAGACCGAGTTTGTAACCGTGGGGAGCGCCAGTTTTGTTCGTCAAGAAGAAGGACGGAAGTTTCAGGATGTGCATTGACTACCGTGCACTCAATGAAGTAACCGTGAAGAATAAGTATACGCTACCCAGGATCGATGATCTGTTTGATCCGCTGAGAGGAGCCGGAGTTTTCTCCAAGATAGATCTGAGATCAGGATACCATTAGTTGAAGATCCGATCGGAAGATATTCCGAAGACCGCATTCTCGTCAAGATACGGACATTGTGAGTTTACCGTTATGTCCTTTGGCCTGACGAATGCGCCAGCATATTTCATGAATATGATGAATAAGGTGTTCATGGAATATTTGGACAAGTTTGTTGTTGTGTTCATAGATGATATCTTAATCTACTCCAAGACAGAGGAGGAACATGTAGAGCACTTGAGGCGAGTTTTGGAAAAGCTAAGGGAACATCAACTTTTCGCCAAGTTCAGCAAGTGTGACTTTTGGAAGGACAAGGTGGAGTTCCTCGAACATGTAATGAACGCAGAAGGAGTCGCCGTAGATCCAAGCAAGGTAGAAGCTGTGTTACATTGGGAACAGCCGAAGACCGTGACCCAGATTCGGAGTTTCCTTGGTATGGCAGGTTACTACCGCCATTTCATTGAAGGCTTTTCGACAATTGCGAAACGTCTTACGCAATTGTTGAAAAAGGAGAAGAAGTTTGCATGGACGCCAGAGTGCGAAAAAGGTTTTCAAGAGTTGAAGAAGCGATTGACATCAGCGCCGGTGTTGATCCTACCGGATGTTAATCAGAGCTTCGATATTTATTATGACGCATCGCGTCAAGGACTTGGATGTGTGCTGATGCAGAATGGAAAGGTCGTCGCTTATGCATCAAGGTAGTTGAGGACGCACGAGGAAAATTATCCGACACATGACCTAGAGCTAGCTGCCGTAGTGCATGCTTTGAAGTTATGGCGTCACTATTTGATTGGAAACAGATGTGAAGTATACACGGACCATAAGAGTCTTAAGTACATCTTCACCCAATCAGACCTGAACATGAGGCAAAGGAGATGGTTAGAGTTAATCAAGGATTATAATGTTGGAATCCATTACCATCCAGGAAAGGCCAATGTGGTAGCCGATGCTCTGAGTCGGAAAAGCCATACTGTGAACATGTTGACAGCCACGAGTCAGGATGAGCTATGTGAGGATTTCCATAGAATGCAGATTGAAGTAGTACCAGAAGGATTCTTGGCCACATTAGAAGTGAAGCCTACCCTGGAGGATCAGATCCGAGAAGGACAGGAGGATGATGACAAGATCCGCAAGATTAAGTCCAAGATGGAGGAAGGCAAGGCAAAAGACTTCAGACTGGATGAACAAGGCACGTTATGGATGCAGGATCGAATCTGTGTGCCAAACCAGACGGAGCTGAAGCAATTGATTCTAGAAGAAGCCCATGACTCCAAGTATTCAATTCATCCTGGAAGTGCCAAGATGTATCAGGATTTGAAGGAAAGATTCTGGTGGCCGAGCATGAAGTGTGAAGTTGCCGAGCATGTTGCGTTGTGCGACATATGCCAAAGAGTCAAGGCGATGCATCAGAGACCAGCAGGATTGCTACAGCCATTGAAGATACCTGAGTGGAAGTGGGAAGAAATCGGAATGGATTTCATTACCGGTTTGCCGAAAACCCAAGTTGGATATGACTCAATATGGGTCATAATAGACCGCTTGACTAAGGTCGCCCATTTTATTCCAGTGAAGACCACTTATTCGGGAGATAAGTTAGCTAAGTTGTACATGACCAGGATCGTCTGTTTGCACGGAGTGCTGAGGAAGATTGTATCGGACAGAGGTACCCAGTTTACCTCGAGGTTCTGGAATAAGCTGCATGAAGCCATGGGAACCCGTTTGAACTTCAGTACAGCATATCATCCGCAGACGGATGGGCAAACCGAAAGAGTTAATCGGATTCTAGAGGACATGCTACGAGCTTGTGCATTGGCTTATGCTACCTCTTGGGATAAAAGTCTGCCGTACGCTAAGTTCAGCTACAATAATAGTTACCAAGCCAGTTTGCAAATGTCGCCAATTGAAGCACTATACAGTCGACCTTGTCGAACACCGTTGAATTGGAACGAGACAGGTGAACGCCGTGTCTTTGGACCGGATATTCTTCAAGAGGCCGAAGGACAGATTGCCATGATCAGGGAGAGATTGAAGATAGCCCAATCACGACAGAAGAGTTATGCTGACAACCGTCGCCGAGACCTGAGTTTTGAACAAGAAGATTTCGTGTATCTCAGAGTTACACCTCTCCGAGGAGTTAAGAGATTCCATGCCAAAGGAAAACTCGCGCCGCGATATGTTGGACCATTTAAGGTTCTCAGCCGTAGAGGTGAAGTTGCGTACCAGCTGGAGTCAGACTCGAGTCCGACCCAAGCCAGTCGTTCCGGTCGAACCCGCTCGGCCGAACCCTAACCGCGTGACCGTTGGATCTTGATCCAACGGCCACGATTGAGCCACGTCACCTGAACCCGAGCCCGACCGAGCCAGCCAGCTCGCCCGAGTCAGACCCGGGCCCAAACCCCCCGCACCGTTCGATCTTGATCCAACGGCTGACGTTGAGCCACGTCACCCAATCCAAATCCCTTTCGGATTCCGCCGCCGCAACAGAGTGGGCCTCGGTTTCCGCGCGTTTCACGGACGTCGAGAGCCCTATTTAATGCGCCGCTGCCGTATTGCCGACATCCATGCGCACCCGTAGCCCTAGCCCGCCGAGCTCAAGCCGCGGTGTAGCCGCCGCAATCGCTCGCCGGAGTTGGAAGCCCGTTCCGCTGCGTTCGTTTGCAGATTCCGCCGCCGTCCGCCGTCCTCCGCCGCCGTTGTGCCCAGATCCAGAACCGTGTGGTCAAGCCGCGCCAGAGGAGACCACTCACTTCGCCGGAGGAGCCCCATAGTGCCGTCGGGAGTGTCGCCTTCCCCGTCTCCGGTGACATCGCTCTGCCGCAAGCCATCGCCGTCGATCGAGCTCCACCAGCCGTCCGATCTAGATCCAAGGGCCCAGATCGCGCCACGTCACCCCTCGGTGAGTTCCACGTTGAAATCCCCAGATCTATTCCCAACCGTTGGATTTAGATCCAACGGCGTAGATTGTGCCACGTAGCCTAAACCGCTCAGTACTAGATCAATTCTCATCCGTTAGATCTAGATCAAACGGTTAGGGTTAGCCGCGTTGTAAACGTTAGATTGGATCTTGACCGTCCGATCAAGATCGAACGGTCCAGATCAGCCGAATAGTTTTCTACTGCGTTAATCCAGATCCAATCTGGGCTGTTGATTTTCAAATCAACGGCCGAGATCTAGCCACGTGGCCGGGAGGCCGACCGTCGCGGTCAGCGCCCGCGCGTGGGTGTGTCTCTGACACGCGGGGCCCGCGTGTTAGTGGGGCCCACGCGTCAGCGGCTCAGCCAAGCGCACCATGACGTCACCGCTGACGTCACGGTGGGGCCCAGCTGTCAGCCGTCCTCAACCGTGCGTGATGACGTCACTGCTGACGTCATCCGAGGGGCCCACCTGTTAGTGAGACACGTGAGCTGTGGACCGAGTCCACGGTGGAACGAGCCAAACCGTGCGCCGGGTACATGGACCCGAGGCGACGTGGCGGCTCCTGGTTGGTCCACGTGTCCTGCTGACGCAATAATTGAATTTCCGAAAAAGAAAATGATTTATTAATTCGAAATATTGATTTCAGAATTTGTTTCAAACTTCAAACGTTTATAACTTTTGCATTTTAACTCCGATTTGAGTTATTCAAATTTCTAAATTTGTATAAAATTGAGATCTACCTAATGATGAATTTTATTTAATTTTTGGACTTAAGTTTTTCTCTGTAATAATATTTAATTGATTATTTAAACTTTAAATGCTTGTAACTTTTGCTTTAAAACTCAGAATTTGACGATTCTAGTTTGTAAAAATTCATAAAATTATGCTCTCTCTGTTTGTGAACTTTATTTGGATGTTTGGACACTTTTTGTCTTCTGTTCATTTATTTATTGCTATTTGCACGCTTTACGAGCAGACGTTGAAGTGCCCGAACGCTTCGAAGGAGAAGTGTTGACCCAGGGGCCAGCTCAGGACCAAGAACAAGTACTTTTTGAAGGTAAGTTGTGCTTTAACCATGTTGATCCCAATTTGAAACTTGTTTTGATTCAAATTATTGCATGCTAGTTTAAATTAGAAAATACCTTATTTAATTATGGGAAATTAGATAAATGCCAAATTGTTGTATGACACCTTGGTTATTTAAATATGTGCCATGATCCCTTGTCACCCTAGTTGAGGATTAAATAGTTGAACATTACTAAATTGCCAACATGGGAATTTAGATCGTTGTAGTATAGTGCTTAGACCTGCTACGTGCTCATAACATGATTTTGGACAATCAAATGTTAATATTGACTTAATGATATATTGAACCTATTTTGGAAAAGTATCATGTGATGTTGATGGCACGTGGTGCGTGGTAATCAACTGGGGTTTGATAAATAGTTTTCGATCGGGGCATGTGGCAAGAATGATCGGGTGGGCCAGTTGTGGCACCGGGAACGTTGTTTTGGTTCTTCGGGTAGTCTTGCCCTGGTCACCCTAAGGACTTAACCTTGCAAGCCTTTGAACTGAGTCAAGCGTGCAACCACATGTCTGTAATGGGACAGACCAAGTTGATTAAGTTGGTAATAACGTACCTATGGGACCTCAGGATGTCAACTACACCCTTTGTGTAGTTGTACAGGGGAGCGCACCGGGGCTGCGGCTAGGTACCCATCTAACGGTGGATTGGCCTAAACTTCGCCTTCGCTAAGGGAAGGGTTTGTGTGCAATCACCGGGGAGGACCACTTGTACTGTTAGAAGTTTCCGAAAGACTCTGTTACGGACACTCGCCTTTGTGGTGTTTGATTGTATCTTGTGGGTAAAGTGCATAACCTCTGCAGAGTGTAAAATTTATTCGAATAGCAGTGTCCGCGGTATTGGACATCGCTCGGGAATTACAGTTAAGGGTTAGACTTTCTTGAAAATAACTTGGTCTTGAAAGGTTGGGTTTGGTTTAATAATGATGTTGATGGAAATGTGGATTAGAATCGGGAAAGATGTTTATTTAACTCCTGGAAAAGTTATTGATGATATACTTGTTTCTACTGCTTTCGAATCTACTTATGATACTTGTTAAATGCTCTTTACTGCAAATATACCTTGAGGCACTCCTTTGTATTAAGCCATGCATGTAGTATATTAGCTGCATTCTGTGCATGACTTGCTGAGTACCAAGTACTCACCCTTGCCGCAATACAACACCAGTTGAAGAAGAGTCTACACCAGCTTTGGAGGAGGAGCTCCCAGAGGAACCGTCTAACTAGGGAGCGAGCCCAGTTAGTTGCCTGTGGTACACTGGATGGCGCCACGAAGTTATCTTATTTTCCGCTGCAGTTATTTCTCTTTTATTAAGTTTCGCCCTGCGAGTTGTATATTTGTAACTTGACCATAAGGTCAAGCAACAAGTTTGGTTAACTATTAAGTACTTTATTAATTCGTTGAGTATGATTGTGATATTTACCAATGTTGAGACTGTGTGCACTAGCGCGTTCCTGGACTAGTGCTGAATACACAGAGGGTCCGGATTTGCAATTTCGGGTCCCGACACCCATGAGGGTCAATTGAGCTCGACAAGCCAGTTGCCGCGCACCGTAAACTGGCGCGGGTACCACTCGGCCATGAGCCAAACGACTATGGTACGCCCCATGAGGGTCAATTGAGCTCGACAAGCCAGTTGCTGTGCACCGTAAACGGGCGCAGGTACCACTCGGCCACGAGCCAAACGACTATGGTACGCCCCATGAGGGTCAATTGAGCTCGACAAGCCAGTTGCCGCGCACCGTAAACGGGCGCGGGTACCACTCGGCCACGAGCCAAACGACTATGGTACGCCCCATGAGGGTCAATTGGGCTCGACAAGCCAGTTGCCGCACACCATAAATGGGTGCGGGTCCCACTCGGCCATGAGCCGACCAACCGCAATGATCCATGCCTCTATCCCCTGCAAAGATCGATGACGAGCGTAAGCACTACTCAGACATCGAGTTAGGGAAAACGTGGGAAATAAATCCGGCAATTAATAAGTCCTTTACGATCTTTTTCCCCATGAAATCTCTCTAACAGGACCAGAGGGGGAAATCCGATCTTAAAGCTCTTGGGGGCTACTGTGGGATGTCCGAGACGGGGGTACCGCAGGGGGAGCCAATGACCAACCGGGCCGAAGACGGAGCAGCAGGCCCAGAGTCTAGAAGCCTTACGAAGAGCCCATGACCGAAGCCCGACTTCTTCCCCAAGGCAGCTGGTTCTCACCTCGATGAAGCTTCACGCCGCGTCAGGACAACCCCGTCGACAGTAAAGCCTGCGACCTGGCGCCGGCAGAGCCTGTAGGCACCAGAACCTGGCGCATCGGCAGGTTAGGTCGGGAAAGGAATGACCAAATCCCCTGGACGTAGTGGGGCTCAGTAGATAGAGACAAATCATGTACTCATGAAGCCACCTGGTCCGGGGCCAGGTGGCGCCCGTTTGTAGCGTATCCTTCCCCCAGTATATAAGGGGGAGGGAACAACCCTAAAAGGGAGAAACAGGGAGACCACTTCCAGATATCCAAGAACACAGGACTAGGGTATTATCTCGTCTGCGAGAGCCCGAACCTGTCTAAAAAAGATTGCCCTCGCATCATGTGTTACCATCTTGCTCCGATCTCGCACGAATCCCCCAGAATCACAAATCTCATTGCCGGCGGAACCGATCGTCGACAGCCATTATGCAAATCCGCGGAGTTTCATTCCTTGTCAATTTGCTTCTCCTTGAAATGCGTGGGGTGGATGTCATTTTGGGAATGAATTGGCTCACCTGTCAGCGGGCCATCCTGGATTGTTCTCATCGCTCCATCTCGCTCAAGGGACCGATGAGCGACCAATTGACCCTATTTCTTGATGATGGCGGGGCCGCTCTCTGTTCCTTGAATGGCACTGAAGTTGAAGAATTAGAGTACATTCCCGTAGTGTCGGAGTACTAGGATGTGTTCCCAACGGAACTGCCAGGGATGCCGCCCGATCGGGACATCGAGTTCATCGTCGAACTTCAGCCCGGTACTGCTCCCATATCCAAGCAGCCGTACTGGATGCCACCCAATGAATTGACCGAGTTGAAGAAGCAACTGAAGGAGTTGATGAATAAGGGCTTCATTCGCCCGAGCACCTCGCCTTGGGGCTGCTCGGCTCTCTTCATGACCAAGAAGGACGGTTCTCTTCGCCTTTGTGTCAATTATCGTCCTCTGAATGCCGTCACTGTCAAGAACAAGTACCCTTTGCCTCGGATCGATATCCTATTTGATCAGCTTGCTGGTGCACGGGTATTCTCCAAGATTCGGGCTGAGGATATCCCGAAGACCGCCTTCTCCACCCGATATGGCTTATATGAGTACACCGTCATGTCGTTCGATCTGACGAATGCACCGGCGTACTTCATGTACCTCATGAACTCTATCTTCATGGAGGAGCTAGATTCCTTCATGGTCATCTTCATCGATGACATCCTTGTCTACTCAGCCAATGAAGACGAGCATGCCAAGCACCTCCACATCGTTCTCGGATGATTACGAGAACATCGCCTTTATGCTAAATTCAGCAAATGCGAGTTTTGGCTGAAGGAAGTATCATTCTTGGGACACGTCCTCTCCGAGCAAGGTGTCGCTGTCGACCCAGGCAAGGTGCAAGATGTCCTCAAATGGGAGCAACCCAAGACTATCATGGAGATTCGTAGCTTCCTTGGGCTTGCTGGCTATTATCGCCGCTTCATTCAGGACTTCTCCAAGATTGCCAAGCCTATGACGGAGCAGTTGAAGAAAGGTGTGGAGTTCAAGTGGTCAGTGGGCTGTGAGCGAGCGTTCCAGACCTTGAAGCAGCGCCTGACTACAGCTCCTGTCCTTACCCAGTCGGATATCCACAAGCCGTTTGATGTTTACTGCGATGCGTCAGGCATCGGCCTTGGTTGCGTGCTCATGCAAGAAAGCCGGGTCGTTGCCTATGCATCTCGACAGTTGAAGCATCATGAAGAGCACTACCCCACTCATGATCTGGAGCTTGCAGCAGTGGCGCATGCCTTAAAAATCTGGCGCCACTATCTCCTGGGAAACAAGTGCAATATCTATACCGATCACAAAAGTCTCAAGTACATCTTCACTCAGGCAGATTTAAACATGAGGCAGAGAAGATGGCTTGAACTGATTAAAGACTACAACCTAGAAGTACATTACCACCCGGGAAAGGCTAATGTGGTGGCGGATGCATTGAGTCGCAAGGCTCAATGCAATTGCCTCATCCTTGAACCCCAAAAAGCCACTCTCTGTGCTGAATTTCAGAAGCTCAGCCTGGAGATGGTCGAAGAAGGATCCTTAGCAAATCTGGAGTTGAATTCCATGCTGCTGGATCAAATCAGGGAGGCTCAGAAGGGGGACACAAATGTTGCCCGGATTTGCAGTGAATTGAATTCCGGCCAAGCCACAAATTTCCACCTTGATGACCGTGGAACCTTATGGTTCGACAAGCGTTTGGTCGTCCCCGAGAACCAAGAGCTGCGAAGAAAAGTTCTTGATGAAGCCTACAACTCCTTGCTTACGATTCATCCGGGTAGCAACAGAATGTACCAAGACTTGAAGCCGAGGTTTTGGTGGACTCGCATGAAGCGTCATGTTGCTCGCTATGTGGCTGAATGCGATGTCTGCAAAAGGGTGAAAGCTGAACATTTGAAGCCAGCTGGTACTCTTCAGCCGTTGCCCATTCCAAATTTGAAGTGGGAAGACATCAGCATGGATTTCATCACCGGGCTGCCGACGACGCCTTCGGGTCATGACTCGATTTGGGTTATAGTCGACCGGTTGACGAAGTCCGCACATTTCCTAGCCGTTCGCACCACCTACCGAGCCATCAAGTATGCGGAGCTGTACATGTCCCGGATTATGTGCCTTCATGGAGTGCCGAAGCGAATAGTTTCAGATCGGGGCTCTCAGTTCGTCTCCCAATTCTGGAGAAGTTTCCACGTGGCATTGGGCACCAAACTACTCCACAGCTCGGCATATCATTCGCAGACTGACGGTCAGACCGAGAGGGTCAATCAGATCCTCGAGGATATGTTGAGGGCTTGTGTTCTGTCCTATGGGAAGAAGTGGGATGAATGTCTTCCCTATGCTGAGTTCACTTACAACAACAGCTACCAAACCAGCATCAAAATGTCTCCTTTCGAAGCGCTTTATGGTCGAAGCTGTCGGACGCCATTAAACTGGTCCGAGAGTGGAGAACGACCATTCTTTGGGCCGGATGTGGTCAAGGATGCAGAAGAAAAGGTGAAGACCATTCAGGAGAGCGTGAGAGTAGCATGATCCCGGCAGAAGAGCTATGCTGACCGCCGTAGGAGACCGCTTTCCGCACTTTTACCTCCAGCTTATTCCCTTGCTACATCCAACTGCATATCCTTTGATTTTGTCGGTCATATATGGACCACGGGTAAGACTTGCGAGTACCTTCCGTACTCAGGTTTCTGCTTTTGTGGTTTTGCAGGTGAGGATCCGGACGGATGTGTGTTCTGTCCGTATTGCCTCTCGGTGACCGGGCGGGGCACCGAGTACAGGCTCGCTACGCCATCGCACGAGCCCGGAAGTGTTCAGAGGCAGAACACTTTCGGAGTTGCTTTTCTTTTGTCTAGTTTAGTAGTCAGGAGCCTCCTTTTGTTGTAAAGACTGGTTTATCTGTGTTTCGTTTTCTTGAACTCTTGGTTGCCTTCATGTAACCTTTTAATATATTCGGTGTTGTTCTCGTTATCTGTCGGTCTTTGTGTTGGTGGTTGTCGGGTGTGGTTTTGAGTATCTGGAGCTTGTGTTGGGGTTTTGTCTTTGTGCCGGGGTTGTTTGGAGATTTTTTCTCCTCCGCATTGCGTGCTTGATTGTGGGGTTCCGAGTTCGTTGCCCCCTTCATGCAAATTGGGATGATATCACGGTGAAACCGGCATGCGGGGATCCTGGGCGAGTTTTGGGTCGCATGTCGGGGGAATACCGGGTTTGTCGTCGAGTTATTCGATGGGTTCCGGTTGCCTCAGTTGGGTTTGGGTGCTAACACTACGAGCGCTTCCGACGATCCGTGGTTAGCCTCCAAATCTGATTAGTTCGACTAAACCCTCAAATAGCCCGAGGATGATCTGGGCGGCTCCTATCAGTAAGTAGCAATTTTTAGGTGTCATGAACATTACAAATTAATATTCGCCTAGCTAAAATGGTGCTAGCATTTATAAAGCCTTAATTAAATGTTAATCATGCCTCGAATCCGAATGATATGAGCATGCCATGCACAATATAACTCATGATTAAATTCGGGGCTATTACAGATGTCGTCAATGAAGATGACCACAAAAGAGTCAAGTTCTTCCATGAAGATGGAATTCATAAGGTACATGAAGTATGCCGGTTCATTCGTCAATCCGAACGACATGATAGTATACTCATATAAGCCATAACGAGTGGAGAATGCTGTCTTCGGGATATCTTCTGCTCGAATCTTAATCTGATGATACCTGAACCTAAAATTAATCTTGGAGAACACCCGTGCACCAACAAGCTAATCAAAGAGGATGTCGATCCGAGTGTCGGGACCCCGAATGTGCAAATCCGGACCCTCTGTGTATTCAGCACTAGTCCAGGAACGCGCTAGTGCACACAGTCTTAACATCGGTAAATATCACAATCATACCAATCGATATTATCAAAGTACTTTATTTAAATAACCAAACTGGTTACTCGACCTTATGGTCAAGTTACAAATGTATGCCTCGCAAGGCGAAACTTATTAAAAGAGAAATAATAGCAGCGGAAAATCAAATAAGGTAACATCGTGGCGCCATCCAGTATACCACAGGCAACTGACTGGGCTGGCTTCCCTAAGTAGACGGATCCTCTTGGAGTTCCTCCTCCAAAGCTGGTATAGTCTCCTCTTCAACTGGTGTTGTATTGAGGCAAGGGTGAGTACTTGGTACTCAGCAAGTCATGCACAGAATGCAGGCTAATATACTATATGCATGGCTTGGTACAAAGGAATAGCTCAAGGTATATTTGCGAAACAAAGCATTTGAAAAGTAATATAAGTAGATTCGAAAGCGCTTGAAATAAGTAAAGCATAAATAACTTTTCGTGAAATTTAATAAACATTTTCCCCATCCTAATCCACATTTCTATCATTTTCATTACTAAACCAAACCAACCTCTCAAATCAAAGTTATTTTCGTAAAGTCTAACCCTTGATCGTAATTCCCGAGCGATGTCCAATACCATGGACACGGCTATTCGAATAGATTCTAAACTCTGCAGAGGTTATGCACTTTACCCACAAGATACAAATCAAACACCACAAAGGCGAGTTCCCCAGTAACAAAGTCTTTCTAAACCTCTAACAATACAAGTGGTCCTCCCAGGTTATTGCGCACTAACCCTTCCCTTCGCTAAGGCGAAGTCTAGGCCAATCAACTGTTAGATGGGTACTGGCCTCACTTCAGACGCTCCCCGCACAACTTACACAAAGGGTGTAGTTGACCTCCCGAGGTCCCACAGTAATGCTATTAGCAACTTAGTCAACTAGGTCCGTCCCATTACGAGACATGTGGTTGCACGTTAGACCCAGTTCAAAGGCTTGCAAGGTTAAGTCCTTAGGGTGACCAGGGCAAGACTACCCAAGAACCAAATCAACATCCCCAATGCCACAACTGCCCACTGATTACTCTTGCCACATGCCCTGGCCGAAATCGTTTATCAAACCCCAGTTGATTACCATGCACCACGTGCCATCAACATCACATGATACCTTTCCAAAACAGGTTCAATATATCATTAAGTCAATATTAACATTTGATTGTCCAAAATCATGTCATGAGCACGTAAAGGTGTCTAAGCAAAGGTACTACAACGGTCTAAAACCCATGTTGGCAATCTAATAATGTCCAACTAGTAATCCACAACTAGGGTGACAAAGGGTCATGGCACATACTTAAGTAATCAAGGTGTCATACAGCAAATTGGTATTTATCTAACCCCCATGTTTAAACCAAGTATTTTTCTAATTGAACTAGCATGCAATAGTTTAAATCAAAATAGATTTCGAAATAGGATCAACATGGTCAAAGCACAACTTGCCTTCAAAAAGTACTTGCTCTTGGTCTTGAGTTGGATCCTGAGTCAATACTTCTCCTTCGAATCCTTCCGGCACTTCAACGTCTACTCGTAAAGCGTGCAAATAGCAAATACACAAATAAACAATAGGCAAAAAGTGTCCAAACATCCAAATAAAATCCATAAACAGAAAGAACATAATTTTATGAGTTTTTAGAAACTGGAATCGTCAAATTTGGAGTTAAGACGCAAAAGTTATGATTATTTAAAGTTTAAATAATCATTTAAATAATTTTGCAGAGAAAAACTTTAGTCCAAAAATTAAATAAAATTCATATATAGGTAGATCTCAATTTTATACAAATTTAGAAATTTGAATCACTCAAATCGGAGTTGAAACGCAAAAGTTATAAGCGTTTGAAGTTTGGATCTAAATTTGAATCAATATTTCGAATTAATAAATCATTTTCTTTTTCGGAAATTAATTATTGCGTCAGCATGGACACGTGGCAGCCTCTGATTGGTTGGCTGACGCCACCGGTCCATGGACTTGGTCCACGCCGGCTCGGGTCTCACTGTGGACTCGGCCCACGACTCTACGTGTCATCGACATGTGGGCCCACTCGGGTGACGTCATCGCCGACGTCGGTGAGCTCGACCACGGTCTTGGCGGCAGTGGGACCCACCGATGACGTCATGGGTGACGTCAGCGCTTGGCTGGATTAGCCACTGACATGCGGGCCCTCTGACACGCGGGCCTCGTGTCGGCGTCACACACGCACGCTGCTGCGATTCGCCGACCGCCGGTCCAACTTCCCGACACGTGGCGCCAATCTCGACCGCTGATTTGAAATTCAACGGCCGCGATTAGATCCAGGGTTAACGTGTTGAATCTACTCGATGATCGTGGCCGCTCGATCTAGATCGGACGGTCGAGATCTAATCCTATAATAATCACTACTACGACGTGGTGATTGTGAACCGCTGGATCTTGATCCAACGGTCCGAATCTAATCGGGTTTGGAACACGTGAACTCACCTCAACCGCACGATCAAGATCGGACGGTCCACGAGCTTCAGCGAGGGTGATGGCGACACGGCGGTCTTTGCAGCCCACCGGAGACGCGAAACGACGCAGCCCGACGGCGGCGTTTGGGGTTGCTCCGGCGAGATGAGTCCTCCCTTCTGCGTCTCGTCACGGGCATTCCGGATCTGTGCTCCTTCTCGGCGGAAGACGACGGATGGCGGCGAATCGAGCAAAACTCATGGCGGAGTGGCGCTCAACTTCTGGCGAGCTCGCACGGGCAAACGGGCGGCGCTCGGCGAGATGGCTCGGGAAACGGGTGCGCACGGATGAGGGCAACCTCGGGCGTGACCAGGGCTTTAAATAGCCTCGGCGTTCGTGCGAGACGGAAACCTAATTCTACACGGCGGCGGCGCGGCGGAGTCCGGCTTCGGTCTCGGCGGAGACGACGACGCACAACCCGCCCACGTGGCACGATCAACGGCCCACGATCGCACGGGCGTGATCGGATCCGGGCCGGATACGGCTCGAACCGGTACGGCGGATCTCAGCCGTTGGATCTTGATCCAACGGTTGGGATTGATTAGGGTTTTGAGCTGGTTTGATCGAGCCAACTGGCTCGGGTCGGACTCGAGTCCGACTCGGGTTCCGACTTCGATCGGATGAACAAGATACTTGACCCGAGTTGAATTTCTAGCGATTTAATATTTAAAATAATTCCCGATAATTCATTTAATTCATTAAAAATAGCAAATGACTCGAAAAATTCTAAAAATTCTGGAAAATATTTTGGATCATTTTGGACTCAAATAAAATATTTCCAACAAAATTTTATTTGCAAAATTAAATTCTCTAATTATTTCAAAATGGAATAAATTCAAATAAATTCCAAATAAATCCAAATAAATTCCAGAAAATTCCAAAAATTCACCAAAGTGCCAAATCACACATGAATTCAAGAAAAGCAAAATTTTGGGGTGTTACAAACCTCCCCTTAATAGAATCTCGTCCCGAGATTCAGGGCTTACTAAAGGAATAGGTTTGGAAATTCTTTCTTCAAATCCTCTTCAAGGCTCCCAAGTCGCTTCGCTTTCTTCATGGTTGCTCCACTGAACTCTACAGAAACGGGTTGACTTGTTTCTAGTTTCTCGATCCATTGTGTCTAGAATCCTCACGGGATGCTCCTTATAAGTCAAATCCTCTTGCAACTCAATTGACTCTAGCGGTGTCTGTTCCTCAGGAACTCGGAGACACTTCTTCAACTGGGACACATGGAATACGTCATGCACTCCTGCTAACGACTGTGGCAACTCCAGCTGATAAGCAACTTCGCCTCTGCGACTCAAAATCTTAAATGGTCCAACATAACGGGGTGCGAGTTTCCCTTTGGCATGGAACCTCTTAACTCCCCTGAGAGGCGTAACTCTGAGGTATACAAAGTCTTCTGGTTCAAAACTCAAATCTCGGCGACGATTGTCAGCATAACTCTTCTGTCGAGATTGGGCTATCTTCAACCTTTCTCTAATCATGGCGATCTGCTTCTTGACCTCTTGAAGAATATCAGGCCCAAAGACACGGCTCGCCACGGTCTCATTCCAATTCAATGGCGTCCGACAGGTCGACCATACAAGTGCCTCAAAAGGTGACATCTCAGAACTAGCCTCGATAACTATTGTTGTAATCGAACTCGGCATACGGCAAACTCTTATCCCAAGAGGTAGCATAAGCTAATGCACAAGCTCTTAACATATCCTCCAGACCGTTGACTCTTTTCGGTCTGTCCATCTGCATGGATGATAAGGCATCTTGAAGTTCAAACGGGTTCCCATGGCTTCATGCAACTTATTCCAACCTTGAGGTAAATTGGGTACCTCTGTCTGATACAATCCTCTTTGGCACTCCGTGCAAACAGACAATCCCGATCATGTATAATTACGCTAATTTATCTCCCGAGTAAGTGGTCTTCACGGGGATAAAATGGGCTACTTTAGTCAAGCGATCCACTATAACCCATATGGAGTCGTAACCTCCTTGAGTCTTCGGCAAACCGGTAATGAAATCCATTCCGATTTCCTCCCACTTCCACTCAGGTATTTTCAGCGGTTGTAGCAATCCTGCTGGTCTCTGATGCATTGCCTTGACTCTCTGGCATACGTCGCACAATGCAACATGCTCGGCAACTTCACGTTTCATACTCGGCCACCAGAATCTCTCCTTCAGATCCTGATACATCTTGGCGCTTCCAGGATGAATTGAGTACTTAGAGTCATGGGCTTCTTCCAGAATCAGTTGCTTTAACTCCTTCTGCGGTCATTACATGTCCAAGAAACTCCACCTTGTCCTTCCAAAAATCACACTTGCTGAACTTGGCGAAAAGTTGCTGTTCCCTCAGCTTTTCCAAAACTCGCCTTAAGTGTTCGGCATGTTCATCCTCTGTCTTGGAGTAGATTAGGATATCGTCTATGAACACGACAACAAACTTGTCCAAATATTCCATGAACACCTTATTCATCATATTCATGAAATAAGCTGGCGCATTCGTCAGACCAAAGGACATAACTGTAAACTCGTAATGTCCATATCTTGACGAGAATGCAGTCTTCGGAATATCTTCTGATCGGATCTTCAACTGATGGTATCCCGATCTCAGATCAATCTTGGAGAAAACTCCGGCTCCTCTCAGCTGATCAAACAAATCATCTATCCTGGGTAGCGGATACTTATTCTTCACGGTGACTTCATTGAGCGCACGATAGTCAATGCACATCCTGAAACTCCCGTCCTTCTTCTTGACAAACAAAACTGGTGCTCCCCACGGTGACGAACTCGGTCTGATAAATCCTTTCTCCATTAACTCTTCTAGCTGTTTCTTCATTTCTACCAACTCCTCGGTGGACATCCGATAGGGTCTCTTTGCTATCGGTCTTTGTACTGTACAAGCTCTATCACAAACTCTATGTCCTCGTCAAGCGGCATACCAGGTAGATCTTCGGGAAAGACATCTGGGTACTCATTCACTACCGGGACATCCTCTATGCTGATTGCCTTGGTACTGTTAACCATCAACTGTCCATCTCTAACTGCAGTGGCTTGAAATTCCACTTTCTTCCCACACGGGCTCTCAACTGAGATAGTCCTTCGTCCACAATCCAATACGGCCTTGTGCTTGGATAACCAATCCATTCCCAATATGACGTCTAAGGTCTGGGTCTCCAAAATTATAAGGTTTGCTAGGAATTCTATTCCATCTATTAGTATTCTCACCCCGGAACATCCTACTTTCGTTCGGAGTTCGGAACCAGGGGTTTGAACTAAAAGCATGCACTTAAGTCTTGCAATCCTTAAATCATTTCTAGTAGCAAAGCCTTGCGAAACAAACGAATGCGAAGCTCCAGAGTCAAACAAAACTGCTGCAGGTACTGAGTTAACAAGTAACTTACCCAGTACGACGTCCGTAGCATTCTGCAGTGCATCTGCGGTGACATGGTTGACTCGGCCTCTCACCACGGTCTGGGGTGTGGCTCCTGGTCTTTGGCGCCCTAGCTGGGTGGTTCCTAGATTGAAGCGAATCGGGTCGCTCTCGCTGTCTTCTTTGGACAATCATTGGCGAAGTGTCCTGGCTTGTTGCGGATTGTAGCGGCGTCTCACGGTTCCTTCTTTGCACTGGAGTAAGCGTTTCTAGCGGGGCTGGGGTGCAGTAGTTTTGATTGATGTGTCTTGGTGCTGAGGATGGTGTCCTTGTTGCATTCTCGTGGTTGGAATCTGAAGAATTGATTTGGTGCAACTCTCAAGCGCCGCTATGCGTTCCTGGCGTGATCCTTGCTTTGTTGCATCCTGCGCTTCTGTTCTCATCCAGTTCCTTGCGCTTGTCCTCAAGAATAAGTGCCTTATTCACCAACTCTTGGAAATCTGGAAAGGTGTGGGTGATCAACCCTACTTGCAATCCTGAGTTAAGTCCCTTCATAAAACGAGACTGTCTGGATTTATCTGTCGCTACATCCTCAAAGCGTAGCGTGCTAGCTGTGTGAACTTGTTCGTAGTCGGCCACCGGCTGATTACCTTGCTTTAATGCTCTGAACTCCTCCTTCTTAAGGTCCATGATTCCTTCGAGGCACGTGATCTTGTCGGAATGCACTGTGAACTCTTCCCAAGTGATATCTTGAGGGTTCTCTTGCGTGGCACGTAAATTCTCCCACCATTCGGCCATTGTTTTTCCAACTGATGAGAAGCGTAGAGTACCTTCTCATTTCCTATGCATTGAGCTATGTGTAGCTTCCTCTCGATTGATCTTAACCAATCATCGGCTTCCAATGGATTGGCATTCCCAGAGAAAGTGGGTGGGTGGGTCCTCACGAACTCTGACAGTCTTGTATTCTGGCGTGGTCCCTGATTAACTTGATTAGCAGTGGCCTGAGCAGTGACGTGCTGCATTTGTTGCATCATAGCATGCATTAACTGAGTCTGGGCAGCGAGAAAAGCTCTGAAATTCTGCACATCCAGTGGTGGTGCTGGTGCTCCCTCATTGGGGTTTTCTGCTGGGCGAGAACCACTCCCATTGCTTCCAAAGTTTCCGCGGGTGTTCACCATCTGTCGATTTGCTCTAGGTTTTAGAGATGAGAGGGGAACAAGAATAGACAAGTAGTATGGAACTTATGCGGGGCGAAAGGTGTAGCCTTAAGGTCCAACTTTATTATTAGTAACTTGGTATGGCTGCTTACAATGCCTAAGGGCCTTGCAACACATACTGCACACTCAGCAAACAAAGCAAATCCAAATCGAACTAACTCTGGAGTCTAACGCCTAAAGGGTGACTCTTTATTCTATGACGCGACTCGGCGAAGGAGTCTCACTATAGAACCTATGCTCACTCATCGAGAAAACCTCCACGGCCTGGTGCGGATCTTTGCGGCATAGGCGCGAAACGACGCCATGTCCAAAGAATCGTGTCATCTGTGGTAGTCGAAGAAGCGATGTCCTCATCGAGATCGACTCCTCTGGATCTCGCTCGTGTAGCTCGAGCATCGCTCTGGGTGCAGTCCGTACAAAGTCATCTCCAACTCGTCAATCCTTCGCAGAAGGTGTGCCACATACTCTTGAGCTTCCCGCCATCTGTTCTTCTCTGTCGTGATCTCCTTGCGGGCCTTCTGTAGCTCCTTGCTCAGTATTATCTAGTACGTCCTCCTGGCGGCGACAAATCGTGACAACCGTGTAACCGTGGCATCCTCATCCTGAATCTCCTTCGGTCAAGAAGGTTATTGCTTTGCGCGGATGGTAACGGAACACCGTACTCTCCACCTCTGGCGTAGATACGGGTAATGTGCCGCATTGCTCGTCGTGATACTTCTTGGATACCCATCTGCATTGTAGATCTCCTGGCGGTCAGTTGTATCGAGCGATTGCACAGGCCCTTTTTCCTAGCAGGTACCTCAATCCTCACGTCACAAGCCTTGATCAATCCCGCTTGTCTGATCACTTCCACTTGGTATTGGGGCTTCTCAAAATCTCCGAGAGTCTGTAGCATATGCCAAAGTTCCGCGGCGTGACCAACTCCCAGATCAACGTAGTTGAACTCTTCCTCCATCTGTCACAAGAGTGCTTTACGTAAGAACTCGGAATTTTTAAATTGTGACAAGGTAAGGGAAAATTTCAGCAAGAGACAAGAAAAGAGAGAAGGGGATAAGTCGAGATGTCATTTCTTATCTTGACAAACTTTTAGCTTTTAGAAAATAGGTTTTATCCTCACTACGACCATTCTAGCTTAGGGTTGAGCCTACGGTCAAGTATGGCTCTGATACCACCTCTGTCGGGACCCGAATTTGCAAATCCGACCCTCTGTGTATTCAGCACTAGTCCAGAACGCGCTTAGTGCACACAGTCTTAACATCGGTAAATATCACAATCATACCAATCGATACTATCAAAGTACTTTATTTAAATAACCAAACTGGTTACTCAACCTTATGGTCAAGTCACAAATGTACGCCTCGCAGACGATACTTATTAAAAGAAAAATAATAGCAAATGAAAATCAAATAAGGTAACATCGTGGTGCCATCCAAGTATACCACGTGCAAATCGATCGGGTCTCGCTTCCCTAAGTAGACGGATCCTCTTGGAGCTCCTCCTCCAAAGCCGTGTAATCTCCTCTTCAACTGGTGTTGTAGGGTGGCAAGGGTGAGTACTTGGTACTCGACAAGTCATGCAGTAATGCAAGCTAATATACTATATGCATGGCTTGGTACAAAGGAATAGCTCAAGGTATATTTGCAGAAAACAGCATTTAACAAGTATCATAAATAGATTCGAAAGCAGTAGAAATAAGTAAAGCATAGATAACTTTTCAAGGTGTTTTAATAAACATCTTTCCCATCCTAATCCACATTTCCATCAACATCATTATTAATCCAACCCAACCTTTCAAACCAAAGTTATTTTTGAGAAAATGTAACCCTTGACTGTAATTCCCGAGCGATGTCCAATACCGCGGACACGGCTATTCGAATAGATTCTATACTCTGCAGAGGTTATGCACTTTACCCACAAGATACAGTCAAACACCACAAAGGCGAGTTCCCGTAACAAAGTCTTTCGGAAACCTCTAACAATACAAGTGGTCCTCCCCGGTTATTGCGCACTAACCCTTCCCTTCGCTAAGGCGAAGTCTAGGCCAATCAACTGCTAGATGGGTACTGGCCTCACCCAGACGCCTCCCTGCACAACTTACACAAAGGGTGTAGTTGACCTCCCGAGGTCCCACAGTGCGTTATTAGCAACTTAGTCAACTAGGTCCGTCCCATTACGAGACATGTGGTTGCACGTTAGACCCAGTTCAAAGGCTTGCAAGGTTAAGTCCTTAGGGTGACCAGGCAAGACTACCCAAGAACCAAATCAACACTCCCAATGCCACAATGGCCCACCTGATTACTCTTGCCACATGCCCTGGCCGAAATCGTTTATCAAACCCCGCTTGATTACCATGCACCACGTGCCATCAACATCACATGATACTTTTCCAAAACAGGTTCAATATATCATTAAGTCAATATTAGCATTTGATTGTCCAAAATCATGTCATGAGCACGAAAGGTGTCTAAGCAATATACTACAACGGTCTAAAACCCATGTTGGCAATTTAATAATGTCCAACTAGTAATCCACAACTAGGGTGACAAGGGTCATGGCACATACTTAAATAATCAAGGTGTCATACAGCAAATTGGTATTTATCTAAATCCCATGTTTAAGCAAAGTATTTTTCTAACTGAACTAGCATGCAATAGTTTAAATCAAAATAGATTTCGAAATAGGATCAACATGGTCAAAGCACAACTTGCCTTCAAAAAGTACTTGTTCTTGGTCTTGAGTTGGATCCTGAGTTAATACTTCTCCTTCGAATCCTTCCGGCACTTCAACGTCTACTCGTAAAGCGTGCAAATAGCAAATACACAAATAAACAATAGGCAAAAAGTGTCCAAACATCCAAATAAAATCCCTAACCAGAGAGAACATAATTTTCTGGATTTTTAGAAACTGGAATCGTCAAATTTGGAGTTAAAACGCAAAAGTTATGATTATTTAAAGTTTAAATAATCAATTAAATAATTTTACAGAGAAAAACTTTGGTCCAAAAATTAAATAAAATTCATATTTAGGTAGATCTCAATTTTATAAAAATTTAGAAATTTGAATCACTCAAATCGGAGTTGAAACGCAAAAGTTATAAGCGTTTGAAGTTTGAATCTAAATTTGAATCAATATTTCGAATTAATAAATCATTTTCTTTTTCGGAAATTAATTATTGCGTCAGCATGGACACGTGGCAGCACTGGATTGGTCTGCTGACGTCAGCTGGTCCATGGACGTAGTCCACGCTCGGCTCGGGTCTACCGTGGACTCGGTCCACGATTCTACGTGAGACTGACATGTGGGCCCACTCGGGTGACGTCATCGGCGTCGGCGTCGGGGCTCGGCCAGTCTTGGCAAGTGGGACCCACCGATGGCGTCATGGGTGATGTCGGCGCTTGGTGGGTCGACCAGCGACATGCGGGCCCTTCCGACACGCGGGCCGCGTGTCGGCGTCTACACGCACGCTGCGTGGCGTGGCACGACCGCGTCGGTCCAACTTCCCGACACGTGGCGCAATCTCGACCGTTGATTTGAAATTCAACGGCCGCGATTAGATCCAGGGTTAACGTGTTGAATCTACTCGATGATCGTGGGCCGTTCGATCTAGATCGGACGGTCCAGATCTAATCCTATAAGAATCACTACCACGGCACGTGGCGATTGTGAACCGTTGGATCTTGATCCAACGGTCCAGATCTAATCGGGTTTGGAACACGTGAACTCACCTCAACCGCACGATCAAGATCGGACGGTCCACAGAGCTCGCGAGGTCGATGGCGACGCGGCGGAGCAAGACCACCGGAGACGAGAACGACGACGAGCCCGATGGCGTTTCGGGGTTGCTCCGGCGAGATGAGTCCTCCCTTCGTGCGTCTCGTCACGGATTCCGGATCCGGGGCTCCTTCTCGGCGGAAGACGACGGACGGCGGCGGAATCGAGCAAAACTCGCGCGGAGTGGCGCTCAACTACGGCGAGCTCGCACGGCAAATGGCGGCGCTCAGCGAGATGGCTTTGGGAACGGGTGCGCACGGATGTGGGCAACCTCGGCGTGACTGTGGCTTTAAATAGCCTCGGCGTTCGTGCGAGACGGAAACCTAACTCTACACGGCGGCGCGGCGCGGCGGAGTCCGGCCGGTCTCGGCGGAGACGACGACGCCAGCCGCCCACGTGGCACGATCAGCAGCCACGATCGCGGGCGCGATCGGATCCGGCCGATACGGCTCGAACCGTCGGGCGGATCTCACCGTTGGATCTTGATCCAACGGTTGGGATTGATTAGGTTTTGAGCCGGTTTGATCGAGTCAATCGGCTCGGTCGGACTCGAGTCCGACTCGGTTCCGACTCTGGTCGGATGAACGATACTTGACCCGAGTTGAATTTCCAGCGATTTAATATTTAAAATAATTCCCAGTAATTCATTTAATTCATTAAAAATAGCAAATGACTCAGAAAAATTCCAGAAAAATTCTGGAAAATATTTTGGATCATTTTGGACTCAAATAAAATATTTCCAACAAAATTTTATTTGCAAAATTAAATTCTCTAATTATTTCAAAATGGAATAAATTCAAATAAATTCCAAATAAATCCAAATAAATTCCAGAAAATTCCAAAAATTCACCAAAGTGCCAAATCACACATGAATTTAAGAAAAACAAAATTTTGGGGTGTTACAATACCGTGAATATCCAATTCGCGTTCTAGATGAAGCTGAACGTCTTACTCATAATCACGCAATCAAGATGCTTCGAGTTCAGTGGAGTAACCACACCGAAGAAGAAGCAACCTGGGAACGTGAAGATCGTCTTCAATCCGACTTTCCATCTATCTTTTCTGAATCCTTGTAATCTCGAGGACGAGATTATTGTAAGGGGGGTACAACTGTGACATCCTGAGTTTCTAATCATCTTTTGAAATGTTAATCAAAGTCTTAAGAGTTGTTCGGATCTTTATTTGGAGTTAATCATGTTTGGTTTTGAAGAATTTGTTTTAAAAATTTTATTTCAATCTCCGTTTAGACTCGTGTAGCAATCGTAGCTTCTAAACCTTCTTTAGCTATCCTATAATCCATCCTAAAAGTTTCCGGGAAGGATTCCCAAGTTTAGGAGTTTTTCGGGGGTTTTTGGGGTCTTTCTGCCCGAGGCGGCAGTACCGCCGGCCTAGGCCGGTACTGCCGGCCGTGGCGACCGGGTAGGGGGCAAAGCCCTCCCTGCTGCCCGTTGCCCAGCCACCTCAGCACCTTCTGGTGTCTTCCCCTCTAAGTCTCCTCCCCCAGCCGACTCCCTCTCCCTCCCCTTCACTTCACTCCCTCACTCTCCCTCCCTAGCTCTCTCTCTCCCATGGAGCTCTCCCCCTCTCTCTCAAGCATTCCCTCCTTCTAAAACTCTCTCTCTCCGGTGTTCTCAAGCTCGAGGAGAAGCAAGCCACGGAGGAGATCGCTGTTCTCAAACCCTAGCGGCGATCTGTGGTAAGTGGATTGAGTTCTAATCAACTCTGCTACGATCTGAGTTCTCTCCTCTAGTTCATGCTTCCTTACTCCTTGTTGTTTTAGTTGGAACCCTAGAAAACCTAGTTGTAGTGCTCAACCTCTAGTTAGTTGGGGTTTCTAAACCTTGGTTAGATGGTAGATGTTTAGATGTCGTGGGAACCAAGATCAGAAACCCTAAATACGTTTTTATCGGATATATTTGGTTAAATGTCGTTTTCGTAACTTTTGGAAGTAACCCCTGAAACCCTAGTTCCAAAAGCTAGGAAAATGACACTAGAATATATTCGATGCCGTTAAAGTTCAAGTTTCGCGAAAGGTATCGAGTTTGAATTCGATTCGGGGTGAAAGTCGAAATTTAGCGTAATTTTGGACTCTAGAGTTTCTCGGATTAGAAATTAGGTCAAACGAGGTCGAAACAATGCGTGGTTTGCGTGAATGGGTCCTCACCACCTCCGAGAACCCATCCATGCAATCACCGCGAAGTTCCGTAGTCAATTGCACGAAAACCCTTTTTCTTGAAATACTAGTCGACCTGTGGCCGGCACAACCAACGTGGCGAAGCCGGTACTGCCGCTCAGGCCGGCACTACCGACCAATGCAGCCAGTACTGCCGGGCTGTAGGCCGGCACTACCGCCCCTGCAACGCCGGTAGTTATTTTCCAGAGAGGTCCCCTTTTGGGTTCGAAGCCTCCGGTACTACCGACCCATGTGGCCGGTACTGTCGACTGTAGAGCGGCACTACCGGGATTTGAATGCCGGTAATGCCAGGCTCCGAATCAAATTGAGTGTTCGTTTGAGTTTTCTTTCTCGTTTTCGCTTGTTGGTTGTTGTCCGATTCTTTGAGCTTTATGCCTTGTTCTCGTTGAATCTTATTTGACTTCTCGTTGTTCTTTGTTGCGTTTCGTTAGACGTCGGTGGGTCGGGAGCAGTTGGCGAGGATCCAGACTACGACCCAGAGGACACGCAAAACCAAGAGCAAACAGGCAAGCACCCCCTTTGAACATGTTGCTCCTGTAATTGCAAAAGTATTTGATGATTCACAAAACTATTATGCATGCATAAGATTATTACAAGTATTTGAATGGTGGGAAATGGTAGATATCCTAATGGTTGGATGGCTTATCTTAATCTCATTGTTACCATGAAATCCTTGAGTAACCCTAGATTAAGGATAGATGCTATATTAAGTGTCACCAGGGAATATAAGTCTAATAGTTGCATACGCTTAGCCCAGCCTTAGACTGATTGAATATCGATCGGTGGACTCAGTCAATCAAAATCTCTCAATATGTTATTAGGATTTCTGAAATGATGGTTTTGGAAAATAAAGGCTATGTTGGCAAAAGATGAAAAAGGAAAAGGTGCACAGTGGTTTATGCTGGACGGACGATGGGAGGTCTCGTCTGTGCAATTCTAAGGACCGAACTTGACGCTTATAACTGAGTCTTTTCGTACAACCACATGTGCTAGTATGGGATAGCCTAAACCCAGTACAGGAGTTGGAATCTGGTCTTGCGCCGTGGTATGTCGAAGTAGTTGGGCAATACCGACGTGCTGGTGTTGCTTAGAATACTCCCTCACCTCGCGCAGGTGTTGGAGACTTTCGTGAAACAACGGTGGATGCTTTGCTGAGGGTAAAAGGCACGATGGGACGTTAGCCATCGTTGTATCCGTGTGGGTGAATCAGGTTTGGAGTTTAAGGTACCCAAACACGTTATCGGGGGGTACTCTCGCCTGGCCCGGGGGTACTCTATGTGGGTGTGTGGAGCCCCCACCCAAAGCAAAGAGCGCACATCACCGGGGCTAACGCAAGACAAAATGCCAACAATTGGAAGAGTTTCATCACAATCTAGCAAAACGGATACAGTATGTATCGCGTGGCATGGTTGACATGATTGCTAGAGCGTGTCGTGTGGGTAAAGTGTGCATTCTCTGCAGAGATTAATTAAACTAATCGATTAGCCGTGCTCACGGTCACGAGCATCTTGGGTATTTGATGTGAAGTATAGTATCTTGGTTTTTGATTTCTGAAAAGGATTTGAAATTGGTAGATCTTTTAAAAGATGGACTGCATTGAGCTAAATGTTGAGTCTTTGAACTCAGAGATTGGTTGGACTGGTGATTTGATCAAGCTGGTGGTGATTCTTGATGCCATGTGATGGTATGTTGGTTATGTTGGTTATGTTGAAGGAAATGATTCCTGATGCCATGTGATGGTGGTGTTGGATATGTTGGAAAAAATTGGGTGTTGAATGAAATGTACATTTACATTATGTATTGAATTACTTTCATTTACTAAATGCTTTATAAACTGTGCAGTATTCCAAATCTATTAGTCTATTACAAATAACTTCAGTTTCATGCAAATTTGAGCTAGAATATCAACCATCTTCTTTGATTAGCTTGCATTATTAATATACTTGCAAACAATAAAGTCTTGCGAGTACATACGTGTACTCACCGTTTGCTCTAAAAATTTGCGTGAGGAGCAGAAGATGCAGGTGAAGAAGAGGGTGACCAGGAGTTCAGTGATCCAGACGCGGGTGGTGCATTTGATGGCTAGCAGAGTGATATGCTCGCCGGTTGCCTGTGGGAATAGGGGCACACCGTTGCCGCTTTACTTCTGTTTCTCTTATGTTTTCCTCTTCAGTTTGCTTTAAGCCAGTTGGCCTTTTGTAAACAGGCTCAAATTGTAATATTATTATCTATCGTTGTAATATATTACTTCCACTCTTAATTTGTGTTGGCATGGATGTGATACTACCTATCTCAACATGTGACACTAGCCTACCGATCCAGGGACTAGTGGTTATCACATGGTTGCAGGAAGCTCAAATTGGAACCAATTGGATGGCATATTACCTCATGAGTCGAGTGTCGTGATGACCAAGTGGTTTCAATCTGAGTCTGTCATGATGCCGTGATCATTACGTTACTGGTTGCGTGATTAACCAGGCCTGCGCAACGGTAATGGAGTATCACTGTACCAGGACAGGAGACCCCACGACAAAGTGGTATCAGAGCTATGTTGGTTCGAAGGAGAATATAGGTAGTAATCGATAGGATTAAGGAAGAGTCTTTTCCTTAAAAGTTATTTTGATTACGCACTCCTTATTTGTGAAAACATAGAATGCTGATCTTTTCTTTTTCTATAGTACCTCTTCTGGTTTTGAGCTTCAAATGGAATTTTCCTCTTATCTTGGCTTTCAAAGTCAGATTTCCAGGGTAAAAGTAAATGGAGTATTCGGTTCAATCTATTTTCCCGATCCTATTCAAAATTTGAGTTAGACTCTTTTTGGGAAGATTACCTACTTTAAGAGATAGAAAAGAATCAAGTAATGATAAGGTTAAGGATTAAAGTTGTGAGTTTTTGTTTATTGATTCGTTGTTGGGTTTTTCCGTTTATTCAGTTCCTGTTTTTCTTTTCGGATTTCTGTTTGTTGAGGATGTTGCTAATCTGTTCCCCTTTTTGATCGTAGATGTCTGGACGTTGGGAACCCTGTTACTTTACGTCTGCGATTCTGGAGGGTTCAGTTCAGGCTACCCTCTGGGAGATGATGCAGTGTGCTGGCTTTTCCAAGCCGCTAGGGTATTTGATCTGACGTGCTGGACTTAGTCCCGCTTCCTTCCTGTATGTGGCAGAAGTTTCCATTCGTGGACGCCACGAAGGGGAGCAAATCTGTCAGTATCACGGTACAACGCCAACTCCTCTTGCAGCTCTACTCGATGGAGCATACGTTGCAATTTTGAGGCTTCGGTTTGATGTACCAGAGATGGCTCAGTTGTTCCCTGTTTGTCCCTCTCGTGAGCTGGACAGCCAGGAGAACCTGCATGTGCCAATCTATCCGCTGATGTATCCTATGCAAGCCTGGCAAACCGGGTTTGTGAGGTCCCTTGACCGTTATCTGCTTCGCCTCTGGGAAGAACTGTTGCTTGCTCAACGCCGTATTTTTGAGCTAGAAAGTAATATGGCGCCCTTCATCAACTTTGGTTTCTTCACTACGGGATGATATATGGAGAGCACGATGATCTTGAGCCTATTGAGGAGTTACCCCGTCCTTATGGATCTTATCGTCAGGTCTCTCGTAGTGCTAGGATGACTGTTCAAGGCAGTAGCCGTTGCCGTGTTATGTCTATGCGCCCTAGTGCTTCTGCGACTGCCATGCCATGACGTAATCTGTTGTTTGGTGGACGCGAATACGAGTTGATGTTTCTTGCAGAGTCGACTACTTCCTCGGCAGCTCCAGGCACCTCGAATGTCCCCACCGCGAACGGTGGTCGTGTCTAGGCTTAGATTTTTACTCTAGTAGGTAGTTGGAACCACAGCTCGCTTTTGTGTAAATACGAGCTGGCTGAAGGATTCTTTTGTTGTAACTATTTTCGTGGAACTGGTGGTAGTTGATAATGGTGGTGTTGTAAATAACCCCCTGTAGCGCGAAGAGACATGCTAAGTTATCATCTGTAAATCTATCGCCTTTGCAATCCTTTCACTGTGATGCATACTTTGAATTTTGTATTGCTATGTGATGGATTGTGCTTGAGTTCCGCAATAGTTGTTCTAAATCCCTGCTTTTTTCGATGTGCTCCTGTGGTACTTGTCTCTAAGTCTTTGTGTCAACAGGATGCCGCCGAAGAGACGTGTTGTCCGTTCTGTGATGACCCAGGGTGTTGCTCAGAATAGCCAAGAACCAGCTGTGGCAATGCCGAATACGGAACATCATGATCCACCTTTGCCTAGATCCCGTAGCCAGGGATCCCATCACTCTAATGAGCCAGTAGGTAATCGGGAGGCATCGCTTAGTCATCACAACGCCCAAAGTGAAGAGTTACCTCCACCTCCGTCGATGGCCCAAGTTCTTGCTATGCAGACCCGCTTGCTGGAGCGACTGGTGCAGAATTCTTAGAACCTTGGTGCCGCTACTTACGGTGGTTTGGCAGTGATGCAACCCCAATCAAGGTTGGCCGAGTTCCAACGAACTCGCCCGCCAAACTTCTCATCAGCGACCGATCCTCTGGATGCAGATGATTGGCTTCGCGATGTCGAAGGTAAACTTGACCTCGTGAGGTGTACTGATGGGGAGAAGGTTCAGTATGCTGCTTACTATGTCCAAGGCGCGGCAACAGCTTGGTGGGATAGTGCCAAGGCGATTCGTCCACCCGGTCAAGTCATGACTTGGGAGGATTTTAAGGGAGCCTTTCGTGCAGCGCACATTCCCGCTAGTCTGATGGAGATAAAGAAACGAGAGTTTTATGATCTTCGTCAGGGATCCATGTCAGTGACAGACTATGTAACACCCCAAAATTTTACTTGTCCTAAATTCATGTGTGATTTGGCACTTTGGTGAATTTTTGGAATTTTCTGGAATTTATTTGGATTTATTTGGAATTTATTTGAATTTATTCCATTTTGAAATAATTAAAGAATTTAATTTTGCAAATAAAATTTTGTTGGAAATATTTTATTTGAGTCCAAAATGATCCAAAGTATTTTCCAGAATTTTTCTGGAATTTTTCTGAGTCATTTGCTATTTTTAATGAATTAAATGAATTACTAGGAATTATTTTAAATATTAAATCGCTGGAAAATCAAACTCGGGTCAAGTATCGTTTCATCCGATCGAAGTCGGAACCCGAGTCGGACTCGAGTCCGACCCGAGCCACGCCGACTCGACCAAACCCACTCCTAAACCTAATCAATCCCAACCGTTGGATCAAGATCCAACGGCCGAGATCCGCTGCACGGCTGAGCCGTGATCCGCCCGGATCCGATCGCGCTGCGGCGATCGTGGCCGTTGATCGCGCCACGTGGGCCGGTGAGAGTCGTCGTCTTCGCCGAGACCGAGCCGCCGGACTCCGCCGAGTGCGCCGCCGGATCGACTAGGGCTCCGCCGAGCACGCCTCCGGCTATTTAATGCCCGGATCGCACTTTGAGTATCGCCGTGACCTTGCGCTACTTTTTGCCCTAGCTTGCTAAGCCCTAGCAGCCGCTTGCTCGGGATTGCTCGCCGTAGTAGCTAGGGTATCGTGGTGGTTTTTTCACCTTCCGCCGCCCGCCGCCGCCGAGGAGAAGGAGGTCGAACCGGATCCTCGAGCCAAGGCGACTCGAGCGTGACCCGCGACGTCGCCGGAGGAGCCTCAGAGCGCCCGTCGGGCTCGTCATCGTTCCGTCTCCGGTGCCCAAGCTTCGCCCGTGCCATCGCCGGACTCGCGAAGCTCTGTGGACCGTCGGATCCGGTCGGACGGTTGAGGTGAGTTCACGTGTTCCAAACCCGATTAGATTCGACTGTTGGATCAAGATCCAGCGGTTCACAATCGCCACGCGTCGTAGCGCATTCTATTATAGGATTAGATCTGGACCGTCCGATCTAAATCGAATGGCCCACGAGCATCGAGTAGTTTCAACGTGTTAAACCCTGGATCTAATCCGCGCCGTTGATTGCGCCACGTGTTGGGAAGGTGGACCGACGCGGTCAGCGTCGTACGCGTGTGAGCGCGTGTCCCTGACACGCGGGCCCCGCATGTCAGAGGGCCCACACGCCACCGCTGGCGTGAGACCCGCGACCGACAGGTGGGTCCCACCGCCGACCTCACCCGAGCTGTGGACCGGGTCCACCGTGGACCAAACCGCGCCGTGAGCTGAGCCCATGAGCCGGCTGACGTCAGCCAACCAATCAGAGGTTGACACGTGTCCATGATGACGCAATAATTAATTTCCGAAAAAGAAAATGATTTATTAATTCGAAATATTGATTCAAATTTAGATTCAAACTTCAAACGCTTACAACTTTTGCGTTTCAACTCCGATTTGAGTGATTCAAATTTCTAAATTTGTATAAAATTGAGATCTACCTAAATATGAATTTTATTTAATTTTTGGACTAAAGTTTTTCTCTGTAATATTATTTAATTGATTATTTAAACTTTAATAAATCATAACTTTTATGCTTTTAACTCCAAATTTGATTTATTCCAGTTTCTAAAAATCCAGAAAATTATGTTCTCTCTGTTTATGGATTTTATTTGGAGTTTTGGGATGTTTTTGCCTATTGTTTATTTGTGTATTTGCTATTTGCACGCTTTACGAGTAGACGTTGAAGTCTTGGGAAGGATTCGAGGGAGAAGTGTTGACTCAGATCCAACTCAAGACCAAGAGCAAGTACTTTTTGAAGGCAAGTTGTGCTTTGACCATGTTGATCCTATTTCAAATCTATTTTGATTTAAACTATTGCATCTTTGGATCAATTAGAAAGATACTTTGTTTAAACATGGGGTTAGATAAATACCAAATTGCTGTATGACACCTTGATTATCTAAGTATGTGCCATGATCCCTTGTCACCCTAGTTGTGGTTTACTAGTTGGACATTATTAAATTGCCAACATGGGTTTAGACCGATTGTAGTATAACGCTTAGACTCACTACGTGCTCATATTATTATTTTTGACAATCAAATGTTAATATTTAATTAATGATATTTTGAACCTGTTTTGGAAAAGTATCATGTTATTTTTATTGCACGTTTTGCATTGTAATCAACTGGGGTTTGATAAACAGATTTCGACCGGGGCATATGGCAAGAGTAATCAGGTGGGCCAGCGTGGCATTGGGAGTGTTGATTTGGTTTTTCGGGTAGTCTTGCCCTGGTCACTCTAAGGACTTAACCTTGCAAGCCTTTGAACTGGGTCATACTTGCAACCACATGGCTGGAATGGGACGGCCCTAGTTGACTAAGTCGCTAAGGACTCACTTGTGGAGCCTCAGGGTGTCAGTTACACCGTTTGTGTGATTGTACGGGGGAGCGTATCGTGGCTGTGGCCAGATACCCATCTAACGGTGTGTTGGTCCCATACTTCGCCTTGGCTAAGGGAAGGGATGGTGTAGAGCACGAACCGGAGAGGACCACCTGTGTTGTTTAAAGCTTCCGAAAGGCTTTGTTACGGGAACTCGCCTTTGTGGTGTTTGACTGTATCTTGTGGGTAAAGTGCATAACCTCTGCAGAGTGTAGAATCTATTTGAATAGCCGAGTCCACGGTACTGGACAATGCTCGGGAATTACAGTCAAGGGTTAGACTTTCTGAAAATAACTTGGATTTGAAAAGTTGGGTTGGTTTAACAATGAAGATGATGGAAATATGGTTTAGGATGGGGAAAAATGTTTATTAAATTTCTTGAAAGTTATTTATGCTTTACTTATTTCTACTGCTTTCGAATCTACTTTTATTACTTGTCAAAAGTCACATCGCAAATATACCTTGAGCTACTCCTTTGTACCAAGCCATGCATATAGTATATTAGCTTGCATTCTGTGCATGACTTGCTGAGTACCAAGTACTCACCCTTGCCTCAACACAATATCAGTTGAAGAGGAGACTACGCCCGTTTCGGAGGAAGATTTCCAAGAGGACCCGTCTACTTAGGGATGCGAGCCCAGTCAGTTGCCTGTGGTATACTGGATGGCGCCACGAAGTTATTTGATTTTCCGCTGCTGTTATTTCTCTTTTAATAAGTTTCGCCTTGCAAGGCATATATTTGTAACTTGGCCATAAGGTCAAGTAACCTTTGGTTATTTAAATAAAGTACTTATTTGGTATCGAGTGGTATGATTGTGATATTTACCAATGTTAAGACTGTGTGCACTAGCGCGTTCCTGGACTAGTGCTGAATACACAGAGGGTCCGGATTTGCAAATTCGGGGTCCCGACAGAGGTGGTATCAGAGCCATACTTGACCGTAGGCTCAACCCTAGCTAGAATGGTCGTAGTGAGGATAAAACCTATTTTCTAAAGCTAAAAATTTGTGAAGACAAGAAATGACATCTCGACTTATCCCCTTCTCTCTTTTCTTGTCTCTTGCTGAAATTTTCCCTTACCTTGTCACAATTTAAAAATTCCGAGTTCTTACGTAAAGCACTCTTGTGACAGATGGAGGTTTTCTCGATGAGTGAGCATAGGTTCTATAGTGAGACTCCTTCGCCGAGTCGAGTCATAGAATAAAGAGTCACCCTTTAGGCGTTAGACTCCAGAGTTAGTTCGATTTGGATTTGCTTTGTTTGCTGAGTGTGCAGTATGTGTTGCAAGGCCCTTAGGCATTGTAAGCAGCCATACCAAGTTATTAATAATAAAGTTGGACCTTAAGGCTACACCTTTCGCCCCGCATAAGTTCCATATTACTTGTCTATTCTTGTTCCCTCTCATCTCTAAACCTAGAGCAAATCGACAGATGGTGAACACCCGTGGAAACTTTGGAGGCAATGGGAGTGGTTCTCGCCCAGCAGAAAACCCCAATGATGGAGCACCATCACCGCCAGTTGATATGCAGAATTTTGGAGCATTTCTTGCTGCTCAGACTCAGTTGATGCATGCTATGATGCAACAAATGCAGCACGTCACTGCTCAGGCCACAGCCAATCAAGTTAATCAAGGGCCACGCCAGAATACAAGACTGTCAGAGTTCATGAGAACTCACCCACCCACCTTCTCTGGGAATGCCAATCCATTAGAGGCCGATGATTGGTTAAGATCAATCGAGAGGAAGCTACACATAGGTCAATGCATAGGGAATGAGAAGGTACTCTACGCTTCATCACCGGAAGGAACAAATTACGAATGGTGGGAGAACTTCGTACACGCAAGAGAACCCTCAAGATATCACTTGGGAAGAGTTCACACCGCATTCCGACAAGATCACGTGCCTGAAGGAATCATGGACCTTAAGAAGGAGGAGTTCAGAGCATCAAGCAAGGTAATCAGCCGGTGGTCGACTACCTGAACAAGTTCACACAGCCTAGCACGCTACGCACTGAGGATGTAGCGACGGATAAATCCGCATAGCCTCGTTTTATGAAGGGACTTAACTCAGGATTGCAAGTAGGGTTGATCACCCACACCTTTCCAGATTTCCAAGAATTGGTGAATAAGGCGCTTATTCTTGAGGACAAGCGCAAGGAACTGGATGAGAACAGAAGCGCAGGATGCAACAAAGAAGGATCACGTCGAGGAACGCATAAGCGCTGAGAGTTGCACCAAATCAATTCTTCGATTCCAACCACGAATGCAACAAGGACACCATCCCCGCACCAAGACTCCGCCAATCGTAACTACTGCACCAGCCCCGCTAGAAACACTACTCCAGGCAAATAAAGAAGGAACAAGGAGACGCCATAACCGCAACGAGCCAGACACTTTGCCAACAGCTTGTCCAAAGAAGACAGCAGGAGTGACCCCGCCGCTTCAATCTAGGAACCACCCCAGCTAGGACGCCAAAGACAGAGCCACACCCTGCATCGTGGTGAGAGGCCGAGTCAACCATGTCACCGCAGATGCACCGCAGAATGCTACTGACGTCAGATCGGGTAAGTTACTTGTTAACTCAAGACTGCACCAGCTTTGTTTGACTCGAGCTTCAGATTCGCTTGTTTCGCAAGGCTTTGCTACTAGAAATGATTTAAGGATTGCAAGACTTAAGTGCATGCTTTTAGTTCAAACCCCTGGTTCCGAACTCCGAGCGAAAGTAGGATGTTCCGGTGAGAATACTAATAGGAGGAATAGAGTTCCTAGCAAACCTTATAATTTTGGAGACCTGCACCTTAGACGTCATATTGGGAATGGATTGGTTATCCAAGCACAAGGCCGTATTGGATTGTGGACGAAGGACTATCTCGATTGAGAGCCCGTGTGGGAAGAAAGTGGAATTTCAAGCCACTCAAGTTAGAGATGGACAGTTGATGGTTAACAGTACTAAGGCAATCAGCATAGAGGATGTCCCAAGTAGTGAATGAGTACCCGATGTTTTTCCCGAAGATCTACCTGGTATGCCGCCAGACGAGGACATAGAGTTTGTGATAGAGCTTGTACTGCACAAAGACCGATAGCAAAGAGACCCTATCGGATGTCTACCGAGGAGCCGGTAGAAATGAAGAAACAAATAGAAGAGTTAATGGAGAAAGGATTTATCGACCGAGTTCGTCGCCGTGGGGAGCACCGCTTTGTTTGTCAAGAAGAAGGACGGGAGTTTCAGGATGTGCATTGACTACCGTGCACTCAATGAAGTCACCGTGAAGAATAAGTATCCGCTACCCAGGATTGATGATTTGTTTGATCAGTTGAGAGGAGCCGGAGTTTTCTCCAAGATCGATCCGAGATCGGATACCATCGATTGAAGATCCGATCGTAAGATATTCAAGATCGCATTCTCGCCAAGATATGGACATTACGAGTTTACAATTATGTCCTTTGGGCTGATTTAATGCGCCACTTATTTCATGAATATGATGAATAAGGTGTTCATGGAATATTTGGACAAGTTTGTAAATCGTGTTCATAGACGATATCCTAATCTACTCCAAGACAAAGGATGAACATGCCGAACACTTAAGGCGAGTTTTGGAAAAGCTGAGGGAACAACAACTTTTCGCCAAGTTCAGCAAGTGTGATTTTTGGAAGGACAAGGTGGAGTTCTTGGACATGTAATGACCGCAGAAGGAGTCGCCGTAGATCCAAGCAAAGTAGAAGCTGTGTTACATTGGGAACAGCCGAAGACTGTGACCCAGATTCGGAGTTTCCTTGGAATGGCAGGATACTACCGCCGTTTCATCGAAGGCTTTTCGACAATCGCGAAACCTCTTACGCAGTTGCTAAAGAAGGAAAAGAAGTTTGCATGGACGCCGGAATGTGAGAAAGGATTTCAGGAGCTGAAAAAGCGATTGACGTCAGCACCGGTGCTAGTTCTACCGGATGTTGCTCAAAGCTTCGATATTTATTGTGACGCATCGCGCCAAGGACTTGGATGTGTGCTGATGCAGAATGGAAAGGTCGTCGCTTATGCATCAAGACAGTTGAGGCCGCATGAGGAAAATTATCCGACACATGACTTAGAGTTAGCTGCTGTAGTGCATGCTTTGAAGATATGGCGTCACTATCTGATTGGAAACAGATGTGAAGTATATACGGATCATAAGAGCCTTAAGTACATATTCACCCAGTCGGATCTGAATATGAGGCAGAGGAGATGGTTAGAGTTGATCAAGGACTATAATGTTGGAATCCATTACCATCCCTGAAGGCCAACGTAGTAGCCGATGCTCGAGTCGGAAAAGCCATACCGTGAGTACGTTGCTAGCCACAAGTCGATGAGTTATGTGAGGATTTAAAATGAAGATTGAGGTAGTACCTAGCGGATTCTTGGCCGCATTGGAAGTAAAGCCTACCCTAGAGGATCAGATCCGAGAAGGACGTAGGATGATGACAAGATCCGCAGGATTAAGTCCATCAAGGAGGAAGGCAAGGCAGAGGACTTCAAGTTGGATGAGCAAGGCACGTTGTGGATGAAGGATCGCATTTGTGTGCCTAACAAGAAGGAGTTAAAGCAACTGATTCTGGAGGAAGCCCATGACTCAAGTACTCGATTCATCCTGAAGCGCCAAGATGTATCAGATCTCAAGGAGAGATTCTGGTGGCCGAGTATGAAACGTGAAGTTGCCGAGCATGTTGCATTGTGCGACGTATGCCAGAGAGTTAAGGCAATGCATCAGAGACCAGCAGGATTGCTACAACCGCTGAAAATACCTGAGTGGAAGTGGGAGGAAATCGGAATGGATTTCATTACCGGTTTGTCAAGACTCAAGGAGGTTATGACTCCATATGGGTTATAGTGGATCGCTTGACTAAAGTAGCCCATTTTATCCCGTGAAGACCACCTACTCGGGAGATAAATTAGCGTAATTGTACATGATCGGGATTGTTTGTCTCGCATGGAGTGCCAAAGAGGATTGTATCGGACAGAGGTACCCAATTTACCTCAAGGTTGGAATAAGTTGCATGAAGCCATGGGAACCCGCTTGAACTTCAAGATGCCTTATCATCCACGCACGGATGGACAGACCGAAAGAGTCAACCAAATTCGGAGGATATGTTGAGAGCTTGTGCATTAGCTTATGCTACCTCTTGGGATAAGAGTTTGCCGTATGCCGAGTTCAGTTACAACAATAGTTATCGGGCTAGTTCTGAGATGTCACCTTTTGAGGCACAGATGGTCGACTCTGTCGGACGCCTTTGAATTGGAATGAGACCGTGAGCGCTGTCTTTGGGCCTGATATTCTTCAAGAGGTCAAGAGCAAATCGCCATGATTAGGGAAAGGTTGAAGATAGCCCAATCTCGATGTAAGAGTTATCTTGACAATCGTCGCCGAGATTTGAGTTTTGAACCGTAAGACTTTGTATACCTCGAGTTACGCCTCTCGGGGAGTTAAGAGGTTCCATGCCAAAGGGAAACTTGCACCCTGCTATGTTGGACCATTTAAGATTTTGAGCCGCAGAGGCGAAGTTGCTTATCACCGGAGTTGCCACGATGCGTTGGCAGGAGTACATGATGTATTCCATGTGTCCCAGCTTAAAGAAGTGTCTCCGAGTTCCCGAGAAATGCAGACACCGTTAGAATCAATTGAGTTGCAAGAGGATTTGACTTATAAGGAGTATCCCGTGAGGATTCTGGACACAATGGATCGAGAAACTAGAAACAAGTCAACTCGTTTTTGTAGAGTTCAGTGGAGCAATCATGAAGAAAGCGACTTGGGAGCGCGAAGAGGATTTGAAGAAAGAATTTCCAAACCTATTCCTTTAGTAAGCCCTGAATCTCGGGGACGAGATTCTATTAAGGGGGGGGAGGTTTGTAACACCCCAAAATTTTACTTGTCCTAAATTCATGTGTGATTTGGCACTTTGGTGAATTTTTGGAATTTTCTGGAATTTATTTGGATTTATTTGGAATTTATTTGAATTTATTCCATTTTGAAATAATTAAAGAATTTAATTTTGCAAATAAAATTTTGTTGGAAATATTTTATTTGAGTCCAAAATGATCCAAAGTATTTTCCAGAATTTTTCCGAATTTTTCTCGAGTCATTTGCTATTTTTAATGAATTAAATGAATTACTAGGAATTATTTTAAATATTAAATCGCTGGAAAATCAAACTCGGGTCAAGTATCGTTTCATCCGATCGAAGTCGGAACCCGAGTCGGACTCGAGTCCGACCCGAGCCACGCGACTCGACCAAACCCACTCCTAAACCTAATCAATCCCAACCGTTGGATCAAGATCCAACGGCTGAGATCCGCCCGTACCGGTTGAGCCGTATCCAGCCCGGATCCGATCGCGCCGTGCGATCGTGGCCGTTGATCGCGCCACGTGGGACGGGCCGAGAGTCGTCGTCTTCGCCGAGACCGAGCCGACTCGCCGCCGAGTCGCGCCATTGCGGATCGACTAGGGCTCCGCCGAGCACGCCTCCGGCTATTTAATGCCCGGATCGCACCCCGAGTATCGCCGTGACCTTGCGCTACTTTTTGCCCTAGCTTGCTAAGCCCTAGCAGCCGCCGCTTGCTCGGGATTGCTCGCCGTAGTAGCTAGGGTATCGTGGTGGTTTTTCTCACCTTCCGCCGCCGCCCGCCGCCGCCGAGGAGAAGGAGGTCGAGCAGGATCCCAGAGCCAAGGCGACTCGAGCGTGACCCGCGTCGCCGGAGGAGCCCGTAGCGCCGTCGGGCTCGTCATCGTTCCGTCTCGGTGCCCAAGCTTCGCGTGCCATCGCCGGACTCGCGAGCTCTGTGGGCCGTCGAGATCCAGATCGGACGGTTGAGGTGACTTCACGTGTTCCAAACCCGATTAGATCTGGACTGTTGGATCAAGATCCAACGGTTCACAATCGCCACGTGCCGTAGCAGTACTATTATAGGATTAGATCTGGACCGTCCGATCTAAATCGAACGGCCCACGAGCATCGAGTAGTTTCAACGTGTTAAACCCTGGATCTAATCCGCGCCGTTGATTTTCAAACCAACGGCCGAGATTGCGCCACGTGTTGGGAAGGTGGACCGACGCGGTCAGCGTCGTACGCGTGTGAGCGCGTGTCCCTGACACGCGGGCCCCGCATGTCAGAGGGCCCACACGCCACCGCTGGCGTGAGACCTCGACCGACAGTGGGTCCCACTCGCCACCTCACCCGAGCTGTGGACCGGGTCCACCGTGGACCAAACCGCGCCGTGAGCTGAGCCCATGAGCCGGCTGACGTCAGCCAACCAATCAGAGGTTGACACGTGTCTATGATGACGCAATAATTAATTTCTGAAAAAGAAAATGATTTATTAATTCGAAATATTGATTCAAATTTAGATTCAAACTTCAAACGCTTACAACTTTTGCGTTTCAACTCCGATTTGAGTGATTCAAATTTCTAAATTTGTATAAAATTGAGATCTACCTAAATATGAATTTTATTTAATTTTTGGACTAAAGTTTTTCTCTGTAATATTATTTAATTGATTATTTAAACTTTAATAAATCATAACTTTTATGCGTTTTAACTCCAAATTTGATTTATTCCAGTTTCTAAAAATCCAGAAAATTATGTTCTCTCTGTTTATGGATTTTATTTGGAGTTTTGGGATGTTTTTGCCTATTGTTTATTTGTGTATTTGCTATTTGCACGCTTTACGAGTAGACGTTGAAGTGGAAGGATTCGAGGAGAAGTGTTGACTCAGGATCCAACTCAAGACCAAGAGCAAGTACTTTTTGAAGGCAAGTTGTGCTTTGACCATGTTGATCCTATTTCAAATCTATTTTGATTTAAACTATTGCATCTTTGGATCAATTAGAAAGATACATTGTTTAAACATGGGGTTTAGATAAATACAAAATTTCTGTATTACACCATGATTATCTAAGTATGTGCCATGATCCCTTGTCACACTAGTTGTGGTTTACTAGTTGGACATTATTAAATTGCCAACATGGGTTTAGACCGTTGTAGTATCGCTTAGACACCTACGTGCTCATAACATGATTTTGGACAATCAAATGTTAATATTGACTTAATGATATACTCAACCTGTTTTGGAAAAGTATCATGTGATGTTGATGGCACGTGGTGCATGGTAATCAAGCTGGGTTTGATAAACAGATTTCGACTGGGCATGTGGCAAGAGTAATCAGGTGGGCCAGTTGTGGCATTGGGAGTGTTGATTTGGTTTTTCGGGTAGTCTTGCCCTGGTCACTCTAAGGACTTAACCTTGCAAGCCTTTGAACTGGGTCATACTTGCAACCACATGGCTGGAATGGGACGGCCCTAGTTGACTATGTCGCTAAGGACTCACTTGTGGAGCCTCAGGGTGTCAATTACACCGTTTGTGTGATTGTACGGGGGAGCGTATCGTGGCTGTGGCCAGATACCCATCTAACGATGTGTTGGTCCCATACTTCGCCTTGGCTAAGGGAAGGGATGGTGTAGAGCACGAACCGGAGAGGACCACCTGTGTTGTTTAAAGCTTCCGAAAGGCTTTGTTACGGGAACTCGCCTTTGTGGTGTTTGACTGTATCTTGTGGGTAAAGTGCATAACCTCTGCAGAGTGTAGAATCTATTTGAATAGCCGAGTCCACGGTACTAGACAATGCTCGGGAATTACAGTCAAGGGTTAGACTTTCTGAAAATAACTTGGATTTGAAAAGTTGGGTTGGTTTAACAATGAAGATGATGGAAATATGGTTTAGGATGGGGAAAAATGTTTATTAAATTTCTTGAAAGTTATTTATGCTTTACTTATTTCTACTGCTTTCGAATCTACTTTTATTACTTGTCAAAAGTCACATCGCAAATATACCTTGAGCTACTCCTTTGTACCAAGCCATGCATATAGTATATTAGCTTGCATTCTGTGCATGACTTGCTGAGTACCAAGTACTCACCCTTGCCTCAACACAATATCAGTTGAAGAGGAGACTACGCCCGTTTCGGAGGAAGATTTCCAAGAGGACCCGTCTACTTAGGGATGCGAGCCCAGTCAGTTGCCTGTGGTATACTGGATGGCGCCACGAAGTTATTTGATTTTCCGCTGCTGTTATTTCTCTTTTAATAAGTTTCGCCTTGCAAGGCATATATTTGTAACTTGGCCATAAGGTCAAGTAACCTTTGGTTATTTAAATAAAGTACTTATTTGGTATCGAGTGGTATGATTGTGATATTTACCAATGTTAAGACTGTGTGCACTAGCGCGTTCCTGGACTAGTGCTGAATACACAGAGGGTCCGGATTTGCAAATTCGGGGTCCCGACAGACTATCTGCATAAGTTCAACTATCTGGTCCGTTATGTAGCAGATGAGGTCCCGAGCGAAGCTCGAAGAATCTCTTTGTTTCGCCAGCATCTCAACGACAAGATTCGTCATTCACTCGCACCACTTGACATTCCCAATATGCAAGTGCTTGTGGATAAAGCGATTTGTGTGGAGGACAGCGGCAAGGCAGTTTTGGAGAGCCAGAAGCGCAAATGGATGTCTCAGAAATCTGCCGGTGCTGGTGCTTCGAGACCGCGTTTTGGGCAGGTTGCCAGTGCTCAGTCCGTGGCATCGCCGCCTCCACAACCTCAGAGGAGCGTTCCCCGACCTGTTCAGTCTGCGGCTCTGCCTTCTGGCCGCGGAGGATAGATTCGTAGGGCACAGGACAGATTGGCCATTATCACCTGCTATGCTTGCGGTGAGAAGGGACATATCTCTACCGTTTGTCCGAACAAACGTCCTATTGCCGCTCGACCTCGAGTTCCAAGCGATCCAATTCGCTCACAAGGTTCTGCAACCGGGCGCGGTGGACACCTAGTAGGGCACTCTAGCCAGAAAGCAGGCCCGAGTCAAGCACGTGGTCGACTTAACTTGGTTACCGCAGAAGAGGCCAGTAATGCTCCAGATGTGGTGCTTGGTACGTTTCTCGTACACTCAGTACCCACTTTGGTTCTATTTGATTCGGTTGCTTCGCATTCTTTCGTTTCTTCAAAGTTTGTTATGGAACAAAAGGTTGAGACTAACAAATTGCGAGATTCAATGTTAGTCTATTCACCTGGGTCGGTTCTGCGAGCTGAGCGTATTTGCCGCATAGTACCCATAGTGATCAATGAGGTCCTATTTTTGGGCCATCTGATTCAGATTGACACCCCTGGACTTAATGTTATTCTTGGGATGGATTGGTTATCCGAAAATCAAGGACACATTGACTGTGCTAACCATTCCATTTCTCTAGTGAATCCGGACGGAATCCAAACTGAGTATTACTCCAGTCGATCAACTGTGCCTAAGACTTCTCTCCATTCACTTTTTGTGCTCGAGTTAAGTCAGGTGCTAGTGGTCTGTGAGTATCCCGATGTGTTTCCTGAAGAGTGGCCGGGATTGCCTCCAGATCGAGATTTGGAGTTTGTTATAGATCTATTGCCCGGAACAGCACCAATATCCAAACGACCTTATCGGATGCCTTCAGATGAGTTGTTGGAGTTGAAGAAACAACTCAAGGAGCAATTGGCTAAGGGTTTTGTTCGCCCTAGTTCGTCTCCCTGGGGTAGTCCAGTGCTCTTCGTCAAGAAGAAAGACGGTAGTTTACGCATGTGCGTGTACTATCGATCCTTGAACAAAGTCACCATCAAGAATAAGTATCCTCTTCCCCGGATTGATGACTTGTTTAATCAATTAAGTGGGGCTCGAGTCTTTTCTAAGATCGACTTGAGGCTTGGATACTTCCAACTCAAGATTTGACCTGAGGATATCCAGAAGACTACTTTTACTACTCGGTATGGTTTGTACGAGTACACAGTTGTTTCTTTTGGACTCACCAATGCACCCGCCACATTCATGAATATCATGAATAAGGTATTCATGGAATACATAGATAAATTCATGGTGGTGTTCATTGATGACATTCTTATCTATTCTCGGAGTGAGCAGGAGCATGAACTCCATTTGCATTTGGTGCTTGATAAACTGCGTGAACATCAGCTATATGCCAAGTTCAGCAAATGTGTCGCGCCCGGAATCGGAATTCCGAACACTCTGTGTGATACACCAGTCTAGGATCACGCTGGTGCTCACAGATACAACAGAGATGAATACCATCACCGATACACAGCGAAAATAATAATAATAAAGTATTCAACTCATATAAAAAATTGTTAAGACCTTAAGGTCAGCCTTACAATATTAAGCCACGCAGGGCTGAGTTCAAAGTAAACAAATAGCAATAGCGGAAACATAACATTATTCGTGGCGCCTCAGTAAGCCACAGGCAACTGACTTGGCTTGCCCCTAGTTGTTCGCCTCTCCGTTCTGCTCCTCTTCGTTGGCTTGCAGATCATCTTCTTCTGGTCTTGTGATTTTTGGAGGGGTGAGTACATTTGTACTCAACAAGCTATGCACAGAATGCAACCTAATATACTACATGCCAGGCTTATTCCAATGGAATGGCTTAACAAGTTTATTTTGCTGTGAAGCAGCATTTAACACGTAACATAAATAGATTCGAAAGCGGTAAAAACAAATAATGTAACAGTAACTTTTCTAGAAATTAAGTAAAAGTATTCCCACATCCTAATCCATACTTCCATCAACTTCATCTTTCATCCTAACCACATTTTTAATAAAGTCTAACCCTTGACTATAATCCACGAGCAATGTCCAATACCGTGGACTCGGCTATTCGAATAGTTTGTACACTCTGCAGAGGTTATACACTTTACCCACACGATATAGTTAAACACCATACAGGCGAGTAACCATAACAAAGTCTTTCCGAAACTTCTATCCTCTCATGTGTACCTCCCGGTATAGTTCCCACTGTCCCTTCCCTTTTGCGGAGCGGAAGTACAGGGCCAACGTGTACTGTTGAAGAGATGTAAGACCAATCAGTAAACACTACACCCTTCTTTCCACATTTACAGATACTAAAATCCCTAAGGTCTCACATGCTAAGACTTCGGATTCATACTCAACTAGGTCTGTCCCACTCCAGACATGTGGTTGTATGTTAGGCCCAGTTCAAAGGCTTGCAAGATTAAGTCCTTAGGTTGACCGTGGCAAGACTACCCAAAGTTCACAAAACCAAATTCAACAATATCTCTCCCATGTGCCACATCGGGCCCCCCATTGATCACTTGCCACTTGCCACAGTCTAAACCATTTTCCCACCCCGGTTTGATTACCATGCACCATGTGCCAACAACTTATCAACAACACATGTCACATTCTTTCAAAACAGGTTCCATATTTCAATAGTCAGTATTCAGCTTACTTCCAAATGGGTACGAGTAGTTAGATGGCATGGCTAAGCAGAACTACCACGTTCTAACTACCCCAATCTGGTGATTAATAATAACCAGTATGTATAATCCAACCTAGGGTGACAAATGGTATATTGGTATACAAATATTATGGACAAGGTGAAAATATCAAGTGGTATTTATCTAATCCCGAATTTACTCGAAAGCATCATAATTAAACTAGCATGCATAATTTAAAACAAGCTAATATTTCAAAACATGGGAACAAAATGGTCAAAGCATAACTTGCCTTCAAATATCAACTGGTCTTGGGCTAGATCTTGATCTTGAGCTTGCTCCTCGAAATCGACACCCTCACACAGTTGGACGTCTACGTACAACAGTTAAAGAACCAAATAAACACGCAAATCAACACACAACACACATTCAGAAAATGCTACAAATCAAAATAGTTTGAAATTTCATGAAAACTTCTAGATAATTATTTTAACATTTTCTAAGATTTATAAAATTTATTTGGACATTTTTGGACGTATGGTTTAGGAATTAACAAATTCATAAATTTGGACATTAAATGAATAATTTAATAGTATATATTTAATTATAAAATTACATAAAAATTACTGTAGAAAGGTATTAATTTCTACTAATTAACAAAATTTGTTGCAAGCGATTTGGACTCAAAACGAATTTGTAGTGAAAAAGACAAATTTTGCAAATTCTAGAAATGTGCATGTACAACTAGCTTTTTCTTGCATGGCACTATTCACTGTGTATATGTATATACTTCTGTTTGGCTAGAACACGTGAGGAACCGAAACCACATTATAATTTGCGTATTTAAATATGTATTCTTCTTAATATAACCGTATACTCGCATATAGAAAATTTATACTTGCGAACCGGCCGAATATATACATGCAGAGCGACGAATATATCCATACGTATACATACTACTAGCGTTTAATAACAGAGAGTACCGAATCAATATGCTACGATATATATTTTTACATGCATAGCAACCGAATATATCTACGCGAGACTATATCTACACGTGAATCGACCAAGTATAACTACATGTAGACATGTATATGCGCAGGCTACAGAATACATCCGCCTAACCTATACGTATATATACTAACATATATATACACGATTACGCGTCGACAGGATCAATCGACCGGTAGAAATAGAGCGCGCACAAAGGAGAGAACAAAAGATACCGATCGGCGACGGGTAGTAGCGCGGATCGTCGACGCGAAAGAAGGCGAGGTCGAAAGGTGAGACAGCGACAATGACGATGGCGGTGATGACGGTGATGGCGACGACGTACACGGCGGCGGCGACGGTGTCAACGGTGGTGACGTACACAGCGGCGGCGACGGCAACGTCAAAGGAAATGGTGTGGCTAGAGGATGGAAGGCTCATGCATTTGCTTGGAAATATTTGAAACAGACGTTCTTGTGTGCTGAAGAAATGGAAACGTGCTAGAGAAAATAGAGAATGGCTGGAAAGGAGTTCTTGTGCGTGGACTCACGTTGCTTTAAGGGAAAGAATTTCTAATACTTCATGCATGGTAGTGATGCATTCACTAGTAGTGGGCACGTTACTAGTTTTGTTGTGGTATTCACTAAGTCTAAATGCATGGTGGCCGGTTACTACTTCAAGGAATTGATGAGTAAATTAGAACGAGCAAGCATCGACTGGAAAGTTTGGAAACGGCTGGTGTTACTGGTTCAGGCGTTGGGATTGGAACGGCTGGAAGGATGATGATTGGAAACGGTTGAAGATTTTACTTGTTGCATGCAGAGAATGGGAAGGGCTGCTAGTTCATGCATGGCAGTAACGAAAACGTTGCCAGGAGATGGAGGCGGCTGCACAAAATGGAAACGACAAGAACCAATACGGCCAGTAACGCTTCATTCATGAGAAAGGCACGAAATGCTTCATGCACACATGAGGATCGAATGCACCTAGGTGAATGCATGTGGCACATATACATGGTAAAGGTGGGTTGAGAAAAAAAATAATAGAGAGGTTCTAAGAATCTGGAAAATTCCTCTAAAATACTAGGAACTATTTGGAACTTAACAAAGTTGGTTTCGCGATTTTTCGACGTATAGATTTTTCGCAGAAATTCTTTTAGTGAATCAGACACCTGTACAGATTTTTGTAAAATCAACTAATTCAGTTATACATCATATTTTTTTGAAAATATTTGAAGAGAACACTCTCGTCTACCAATTAACTTTATTTTAACCAAAAGTTTGAATTTTATGCTTATGCGAAAAGGGAGGATCTTTATTTAACGTGATTATTTCAATAGACTTGAATCTGAATTAACCGCGAGGACTTTAAATAATTTCTAAAAAATTCAAATAAACCCAGAAACACACTAAATATATTAAAAGCAAGTTTTGGGATGTTACAAACCTCCCCCCTTAACAGAATCTCGTCCTCGAGATTCAGGGCTGACTAAAGAATAGATTGGGAAACTCCTTCAAATCTTCTTCTCGCTCCCAAGTCGCTTCGCTTTCTGAGTGATTGCTCCACTGAACTTTGCAAAAATGAATCGTCTTGTTCCTGGTTTCTCGTTCGGATGTGTCTAAGATCCTAACTGGATGCTCTTTGTAGTTCAAATCTTCTTGCAGCTCAATCTCTTCTAGAGGTGTCTGCTCTATTGGTACTCGAAGGCACTTCTTAAGTTGAGATACATGGAACACGTAATGTACTCCTGCAAGGGATTGCGACAAAGAACACGTAATGTACTCCTGCAAGGGATTGCGGCAACTCTAACTGATATGCGACTTCACCTCTATGGCTCAAAAACCTAAATGGACCCACGTATCTTGCGTCGAGTTTTCCTTTAGTGTGGAACCTTTTAACTCCCTTGAGTGGAGTGACTCTGAGATATACATAATCCTCTGGCTCAAAGCTTAGCTCGCGGCGACGATTGTCGACATAACTCTTTTGTCTTGATTGTGCAGTCTTCAGTATTTCTCTAATCAAAGTAAACTTTTTCTCAGCATCGGTAAGAATGTCGGCCCCAAATATTTGTCGTTCACCCATCTCGTTCCAACTTAACGGTGTCCGACATGGGTGACCATATAAAGCTTCAAACGGAGACATCCTCAAACTAGCTTGAAAACTGTTGTTATAGCTAAATTCTGTGTATGGCAAACATTTGTCCCACGAAGTGGCATATGATAGGGCACAAGCCCTTAGCATGTCCTAAAGTATCTGATTTACTCTTTCAGTCTGACCATCGGTCTACGGATGGTATGCCGTACTGAAATTCAAATGGGTGCCCATTGAAGTATGCAACTTATTCCAAAATCTTGAGGTAAATTGAGTACCTCGGTCCGATACAATCTTCTTTGGTACACCATGCAAACATACAATTCTGGCCATATATAGCTCGGCTAAGCGATCTCCAGAGTAAGTGGTTTTCACCGGAATAAAATGGGCGACTTTGGTTAGGCGATCAACTATCACCCATATTGAATCAAATCCTTGTTGAGTTCTGGGTAAACCGGTAATGAAATCCATACCGATTTCTTCCCACTTCCACTCAGGTACTTTCAAGGGTTGCAACAGTCCTGCTGGCCTCTAATGCATTGCCTTCACTCTTTGACATATATCACACAATGCGACATGTTCGGCAACTTCTCGTTTCATGTTTGGCCACCATAATCTTTCTTTGAGGTCTTGGTACATTTTTGCACTTCCTGGATGAATTGAGTACTTGGAATCATGTGCTTCCTCAAGGATCAACTGCTTCAATTCCGGTTTATGAGGTACGCAGATTCTATTTTTCATCCACAAGGTACCCTGCTCATCTACTTTGAAGTCCTTGGCTAAGCCTTCATCCATCTTGGATTTGATCCTGAGAATCTTATCATCATCCTTTTGACCTTCCCTGATTTGCTCTTATAGAGTCCGCTTTACTTCCAGGGTAGCCAAATATCCGCTAGGTATGATCTCCAATCTTAGCTTCTGAAGCTCTTTACACAAGTCAGATTAATTTTCAGCAACCACCAGATTCAAGCTGTGGCTTTTCCGACTCAAAGCATCAGCCACCACATTTGCTTTTCCTGGATGGTAGTGGATTCCGATGTTATAATCCTTGATTAACTCCAACCATCTTCTTTGCCTCATGTTAAGATCCGATTGAGTGAATATATACTTTAAACTTTTGTTGTTAGTATATATTTCACATCGGTTTCCGGTGAGATAGTGGCGCCATATTTTAAGGGCGTGCACTACAACAGCTAATTCCAAGTCATGAGTTGGGTAATTCTGCTCATGCGGTCTTAACTGTCTCGAAGCGTAAGCCACTACCTTTCCATTTTGCATCAGAACACACCCAAGTCCCTGACGCGAAGCATCACAGTAATTGTCGAAACCGTTCCTTACATCCGGCAACACTAAGACAGGTGCCGAAGTTAGATGCTTCTTCAGTTCCTGAAAACTCTTTTCGCACTCTGGCGTCCACGTAAACTTTTTCTCTTTTTTCAACAATTGCGTAAGATGTCTTGCAATTAATGAAAAAACCCCAATGAACCGACGGTAATATCCGGCCATTCCAAGAAAACCTCTTATCTGGGTAACTGACTTTGGTTGCTCCCAATGTAACACTGCCTCCACTTTCTTCGAATCGACAGCTACTCCTTCGGCAGTCATTACATGACCCAATAATTCGACCTTCCTTTTCCAAAAGTCACATTTACTAAATTTTGCATATAGTTGGTTTTCTCTTAACTTCTCCAAAACCATCCTTAGGTGTTCTGCATGCTCTTCTTCTGTTTTGGAGTAAACCAAGATGTCATCAATGAAAACGACGACAAACCTATCCAAATATTCCATGAATACCTTGTTCATCATATTCATGAAATAGGCCGGGGCATTGGTCAATCCAAAGGACATGACCGTGAATTCATAGTGCCTATACCTTGATGAGAAAGCTGTCCTTGGTATGTCCTCGGTCTGAATTTTTAATTGATGGTATCCGGATCGAAGGTCTATCTTAGAGAAGACTCCTGCTCCTCTTAACTGATCAAAAAGATCATCTATCCTGGGCAAAGGATATTTATTCTTTATCATCACCTCGTTGAGTGCACGATAATCTATACACATTCTGAAACTTCCGTCTTTCTTCTTGACAAACAATACCGGTGCTCCCCATGGCGATGAACTGGGTTTGATAAAACCTTTCTCCATGAGTTCTTCAATCTGCTTCTTCATATCCACTAGCTCCTCTATGGACATCCTATAAGGCCTTTTCGCGATCGGAGCTGTGCCAGGCACCAGCTCGATAACGAACTCAATTTCTCTATCCGGTGGCATACCAGGCAGGTCTTCGGGAAATACATCTGGAAAGTCACCACTAGCACATCTTCTAGACTCACAGTCTTCATATTATTGACCAAAAGTTTTCCATCTCGGACAGAGGTTGCTTGAAATTCCACTTTTTCTCCGTCTTGGTTCTCTACAGACAGTACTCTGCGGCCACAATCCAATACGGCTTTGTGCTTGGTCAGCCAATCCATTCCAAGGATTACATCCAAAGTTTGGGTATCTAGCACAATTAGGTTTGCTAGAAACCCTACCTCGTTTATGACCAACTTAACTCCCGAACATCCTAGGTTAGATTGAAGTTCCAACCCAGGTGATTTCACTACTAGTGTGCACTTAAGTTTTCTCAATTCCAACCCATTTCCCACAGCAAAGCCTTGAGAAATGAATGAATGTGAAGCACCAGAAACAAATAAAACGGTGGCAGGTACTGAGTTAACTGAAAATGTACCCAATACAACGTCTGTGGCATATTGAGCTTCCATGGTCGTGATATGGTTCACGCGGCCTCGGACGACTGTGGAAGGTGCAGCTCTTGATTGATTGTTTCCACAGTTGGCTGCTGGTGCTGGTGTCTTCGTTGGCGTGGGCCCCAAATTGAAGCGAACTGGGGTCGGTTCGTTGCAGCTGTAGCAGCGCTTCACTGTTGTTTGCTGGTTGGATCCAAGTGCATTGTTCCTCTGCTCAGGCGTTCTGAAACCCTGGCTCGAAGATCCGAGTGTAGCAGTTGTCTTCTGGCCGGTCAGCTGTGGCTTGAACCTCGCAAATTGTTGGGGATTTATCCTCAACCTCATCTGATTTGGACGTCCTCCCTGGCTGGACATCTGGCATTTGCGGTCCTCGCCTATCTCTTTGCGCTTATCCTCTAGGAACGTGTGGGTGATCAGTCCCACTTGCAACCCAGAATTAAGTCCCTTCATGAATCGGGACTGCCTCGCTTTGTCCGTGGCCACATCCTTTGGAGCATAACGGGCCAACTGAGTAAACTTGTTGGTCGTGATATGGTTCACGCGGCCTCGGACGACTGTGGAAGGTGCAGCTCCTTATTGATTGTTTCCACAGTTGGCTGCTGGTGCTGGTGTCTTCGTTGGCGTGGGCCCCAAATTGAAGCGAACTGGGGTCAGTTCGTTGCAGCTGTAGCAGCGCTTCACTGTTGTTTGCTGGTTGGATCCAAATGCATTGTTCCTCTGCTCAGGCGTTCTGAAACCCTGGCTCAAAGATCCGGGTGTAGCAGTTGTCTTCTGGCCGGTCAGCTGTGGCTTGAACCTTGCAAATTGTTGGGGATTTATCCTCAACCTCATCTGATTTGGACGTCCTCCCTGGCTGGACATCTGGCATTTGCGGTCCTCGCCTATCTCTTTGCGCTTATCCTCTAGGAACGTGTGGGTGATCAGTCCCACTTGCAACCCAGAATTAAGTCCCTTCATGAATCGGGACTGCCTCGCTTTGTCCGTGGCCACATCCTTTGGAGCATAACGGGCCAACTGAGTAAACTTGTTAAGATAATTGGCCACTGATTGGCCTCCTTGTTTCAGAGATCTGAACTCCTCTTTCTTCAACTCCATCATACCCTCTGGCACATGATATTGGCGGAAGGCTACCGTAAATTCCTCCCAAGTAATTTGTTGAGGATGCTCGTGGGATGCGCAAAAGTTCTCCCACCATTCTGCAGCAGTCCCCTCAAGCTGGTGTGAAGCATACAGGACCCTCTCATTGGTAGCACATTGGGAGATGTGTAGTTTCCTCTCAATAGTCCTCAGCCAATCATCCGCCTCTATGGGATTGGCATTCCCAGAAAATATCGGCGGCCTGGTTCTCATGAAGTCAGAGAGTCTAGACTGAAAATGGTTCCCCTGGTGTACATTCGGATTGTTGTTGTTGGCGACAGCTTGGTTCTGCATCTGTTGCATAGTCTGCATCAGTTGAGTTTGAGCAGCAAGAAAAGCTCCCAAATCCTGCATATCAACTGGCGGCGCAGGCTGGGGATTCGGTGCTTCATTCGGGTTGCCTCCTTGTCGTGAACCACTTCCTCCAGCTCCAATCTTGCTATGGGTGTTCATCATTTGCTGTTTGCTCCAACAATTTAGAGAAGAGAGAGAAAAAGAATAAACAAGTAGAAGAAAACTTATGCGGGGAAGACAGGTGTAACTCAAAAACTTATACAAACATTAATAATAACTTGGTATGGTTGCTTATCCAATGAGAGGAGCCACCCAGATAGTCCTCGAGTTGTTGGATGAATGGTTGTTCCCATCGGATTTGGATTCTAGCAACAAATTACCGGAGGTGATCTCGGTGCTAACACCCAAGCCCAATCGAGACAACTCTAAGGACATCCAAGCAATTCGACAACCATCCCGGTATTCCCCCGGTATGCGATCCGAAACTTGCCCAGGATCCCCACATACCGGTTCCCAAAGCCATATCAAAACTCAATTCACACAAAGGGGCATCGAACCCTAAACTTCGCTACCAGAGGCGCAAGAATCGCGGAAGCAACAAAACACACGACACGGCACACGGAAGCCCAAAGAACGACCAAACAAAGAACACACAGACAACAAGGAAGGGGATGAGCTGACATTACAAAACACAAGCGTAGATGTACAACAAAAGATCCAACCCTATCCTATACAACAAAAGTAAAACTCCTCCAAAAGTGTCATGCCCTGAACACTTCCGGGCATATAAGCGTCGACAGCCTCTATTCGGTGCCCCGCCCGGTCACCGATAGGCAGTAGGGGCAAAACTCACACCCCGCTGGATCCTCACCTGCAAAACAACAACAGCAGAAGCCTGAGTACAGAGGGTACTTGCAAGACTTACCCGTGGTCCATATCTGACCGACTCCAAAAGGATATGCATTTGGATGTAGCAAGGAATAGGCTCAAGGTAAACTGTTGCTGAATTGCTTATCATTTGTTGTTTAGTTACTCGAACTACTCAATTCACAATTTTAACGCGATTGTAACAGCATCTATCACTAAATGAAGTTAACAATTACCAATTCACAACAATTTATTTCACATTCGTTTCGAGCTCAAGCCCAACGGCGAACTTCAATTTGAGTTATTACTACGTGTAATAGCAGTGACCAAGCGTGCTCATATCCAAGAGCGCGGCAATTCGAATCGCTTAATTAACCCTGCAGGGAAGCATTGATCACACGACATGTGCCACGTAGGAACCTCATGTCAACCCCCTCCCATCCATACCCATTCGTTGAGGCATCTTCATGCGGCCCGAAAACCTAGCACCCCCTCGAGCAGCCCCAAGCCCGGCTTGGCGCTCGAGAGCCGGCCTAGGCCTCGCCCTCAACCACGTCCAACTGCATGAGGGCATGGCTCATCGAACAGCATGCGATGAAAGAGCGGCTTACCGTACCATAATCGGGCATGTGATCAACCTAATGGTTCTCAGCCATGGTACCACATCGGATCGGTCCTTAGCTGACTCAGGCGGGACTACCACATCTGAGTCTCCTTACCCAAATGACTATCTCTCCCGCCCGGTCTCCAATTATACCTTTTTCCACGATGTAACCATAACCAACCATTCCAGAGATTGTAAAGTGTAAGACCACAAGAAGTGGAACCATCCACCACTTGGCCCAACCCGACTTCTAAGCATACTAAGCATGACACAATTAGTACCCATAATCTAGCTCCAAAGGAGGTGTTCGACAAGCAACAATGAAAAGGGGATATGCAGCAATTAGGATCTGGCCTATCCCTCCTTTCAATTCCTAATGTAACACTTAAACAGCAAATAAGCAGTTAATTCACAAAATAGAAGTATAATTAGGTTTGAATATGCTTAGGTGCTTGCCTTGTGCTTCTGCTTGCGGGTCGGTGGTAGCTGGCTCTCCGGTAGCACCCTCAACCACCGCGGAGTCAAGTCCCGCGGGATCGCTCTCTACATGAGTACAATGCATAATAAGATGCATGCTATGCACAGGAATAAAGTACAATAGAAAACCCCCAAGTAACAGCTCAACCGATGAAATCCCGTGCGAGAGACAGACCAGCCAGTCCGGATAATCCGGACAATTTATCCGGACAGTCCGGATAATCCGGACACTCCGGGACTTTTGTCCGGATACTCCGGACCTGGAGCATCTAGTGCAAAATGGCTCGGGGACGGGAGTGATACCACTCTCTACGGCTTCACAGTGACTCGATCTACGACTTCTCTACACCTTGCAAGCCGGGAGAAGCTCCAAGCTAGCTCAACTCGCACGGAGACGATGACATCCAACTAGCCCACGCAAAACTAACTCCATGCCAAGGAATGGCCTTGCTACTACCCGATCTCCAACCTAGACACTCTACACTCCCAAATCCAACCCCAAATCCTACCCAAGAATCACCACACCTCAAAACCCTAGAACTCCAAAGTTCATCCCCACTACCAAATCTAAACCTAAGTCCTAAACCCACCATGAATGGCCCTAGAATCCAAGAAACCCATGAATCAAACCCCCAAGAAGAGGACCTTACCTTCAAGGAGGAGGAGGAGGAAGGAATAGCCGGGTAGAGGAAGGAGAACACCGGCTTGAGGAGGAGCTTGAGGACGCCAGGGAGGAGCCACGGAGACTCACCGGCCGGTGGGGAGCTCACCGGAGTAGAGCTAGGGGTGGAGGAGTCACCGGAGTAGAGGAGAGCAAATGGGTGGGGAGAGAAATAAGATAGGGAGCCAACAAAACAGGCATTTATTTGCTTACTCCGACAAATCCGGACACTCTGGACAATTAGTCCGGACACTCCGGGTTGGGGTGTTCGGCTGACTAACCCGGATACTCCGGATATTTAACCCGGACACTCTGGGTTAGGGCCTTCGGTCAGATCCAACTCGGATACTCCGGATGATTTATCCGAATACTCCGGGTTATATCCGGACATTCCGGATGTTAAATCCAGAGACTCCGGACTTCCTAGGAATTTTGAAACTTGGGGCCTTGACATCCAAGCCTAAAAACTGTGCAACAGATACTGCACACTCAACAATCAAGGAAGAACCAAATTCCTAAACACACAATAATCTAGCGTCTAAAAGGGTAACACTCTTATCTTAGGAGACACGACTCCCACACACGAGTCTCAACTAAATACTAAAGCACTGGTTCTTCAAGCTTCCGAAATACTTCATTGATCCACTTCTCTTCGAGCTCGATGATTCCTCACTTCACAATCTTTAGGGTTGGCAGCGACCTGCAGTACTTACTCCTTATGTGTGGAACATCGTTGACTATTCAGAACAACTTAGGAAAGATTTCCATTTAAACCAGTGGGGAAAGATATAAATTTTCAGCAAGGGGGGAGAATAGAAGAATAAGATAAGTCAAGTACGTATTATTCTTTCAAGTTAAAATTTCTCTTTACAAAAGATACATTAGCTACTTTGGCCTCTATGATTGAGATTCCCGAGGCACTCTTCAACCTATTTTTTGAAGCTCCGAGAGATGGCCAATCTATCTAGGGTCAAAACCTACTGTCAGTATGGCTCTGATACCACCTCCTGTCGCGCCCGGAATCGGAATTCCGAACACTCTGTGTGATACACCAGTCCAGGATAACGCTGGTGCTCACAGATACAACAGAGATGAATACCATCACCCATACACAGCGGAAATAATAATAATAAAGTATTCAACTCATATAAAAAATCGTTAAGACCTTAAGGTCAGCCTTACAATATTAAGCCACGCAGGGCTGAGTTCAGAGTAAACAAATAGCAATAGCGGAAACATAGCATTATTCGTGGCGCCTGAGTAAGCCACAGGCAACTGACTTGGCTTGCCCCTAGTTGTTCGCCTCTCCGTTCTGCTCCTCTTCGTTGGCTTGCAGATCCTCTTCTTCTGGTGTTCTGATTTTTGGAGGGGTGAGTACATTAGTACTCAACAAGCTATACATAGAATGCAACCTAATATACTACATGCCAGGCTTATTCCAATGGAATGGCTTAACAGGTTTATTTTGCAGTGAAGCAGCATTTAACACGTAACATAAATAGATTCGAAAGCGGTAAAAACAAATAATGTAACAGTAACTTTTCTAGAAATTAAGTAAAAGTATTCCCACATCCTAATCCATACTTCCATCAACTTCATATTTCATCCTAACCACATTTTTAATAAAGTCTAACCCTTGACTGTAATCCCCGAGCAATGTCCAACACCGTGGACTCGGCTATTCGAATAGTTTGTACACTCAGCAGAGGTTATAGACTTTACCCACACGATATAGTTAAACACCATGCAGGCGAGTAACCATAACAAAGTCTTTCCGAAACTTCTATCGTCGCATGTGTACCTCCCGGTATAGTTCCCACTGTCCCTTCCCTTTTGCGAAGAGGAAGTACAGGGCCAACGTATACCGTTGAAGAGATGTAAGACCAATCGGTAAACACTACACCCTTCTTTCCACATTTACAGATACGAAAACCACCAGAGGTCTCACATGCTAAGACTTCGGATTCATACTCAACTAGGTCTATCCCACTCCAGACATGTTGTTGTATGTTAGGCCCAGTTCAAAGGCTTGCAAGGTTAAGTCCTTAGGTTGACCGTGGCAAGACTACCCAAAGTTCACAAAACCAAATTCAACAACATCTCTCCCATGTGCCACATCGGGCCCCCCATTGATCGCTTGCCACTTGCCACAGTCTAAACCATTTTCCCACCCCGGTTTGATTACCATGCACCATGTGCCAACAACTTATCAACAACACATGTCAAATTCTTTCAAAACAGGTTACATATTTCAATAGTCAGTATTCAGCTTACTTCCAAATGGGTACCAGTAGTTCGATGGCATGGCTAAGTAGAACTACCACGTTCTAACTACCCCAATCTGGTGATTAATAATAACCAGTATGTATAATCCAACCTAGGGTGACAAATGGTATATTGGCATACAAATATTATGGACAAGGTGACAATATCAAGTGGTATTTATCTAATCCCGAATTTACTCGAAAGCATCATAATTAAACTGGCATGCATAATTTAAAACAAGCTAATATTTCAAAACATGAGAATAAAATGGTCAAATCATAACTTGCCTTCAAATATCAGCTGGTCTTGGGCTAGATCTTGAGCTTGCTCCTCGAAATCGACACCCTCACACAGTTCGACGTCTACGTACAACAGTTAAAGAACCAAATAAACATGCAAATCAACATACAACACACATTCAGAAAATGCTACAAATAAAAATAGTTTGGAATTTCACAAAAACTTCCAAATAATTAGTTTAACATTTTCTGAGATTTATAAAAAAATTTTTGGACATTTTTGGACGTATAGTTTAGGAATTACAAAATTCATAAGTTTGGACATTCCATGACTAATTTAATAGTATATATTTAATTATAAAATTTCATAAAAATTACTATAGAAAGGTATTAATTTCTACTAATTAACAAGATTTGGACTCAAAACGAATTTGTAGTGAAAAAGACAAATTTTGCAAATTCTAGAAATGTGCATGTACAACTAGCATTTTCTTGCATGGCACTATTCACTGTGTATATGTATACACTTCTATTCGGCTAGAACACGTGAGGAACCGAAACCACATTATAATTTGCGTATTTAAATACGTATTCTTCTTAATATAACCGTATACTTGCATATAGAAAATTTATACTTGCGAACCGGCCGAATATATACATGCAGAGCCGACGAATATATCCATACTTATACATACTGCTAGCGTTTAACAACAGAGAGTACCTAATCAATATGCTACATTATATATTTTTACATGCATAGCAACCGAATATATCTACGAGCGACTATATCTACACGTGAATCGACCAAGTATACCTACATGTAGACATGTATATGCGCAGGCTACGGAATACATCTGCCTAACCTATACGTATATATACTAACATATATATACAAGATTACGCGTCGACAGGATCAATCGATCGGTAGAAATAGAGCGCGCGCAAAGGAGAGAACAAAAGATACCGATCGGCGACGGGTAGTAGCGCGGATCGTCGACGCGAAAGAAGGCGAGGTCGAAAGGTGAGACGACGACAATGACGATGGCGGTGATGACGGTGATGGCGACGACGTACACGGCGGCGGCGACTGTGTCAACGGTGGTGACGTACACAGCGGCGGCGACGGCAACGTCAAAGGAAATGGTGTGGCTAGAGGATGGAAGGCTCATGCATTTGCTTGGAAATATTTGAAACAGACGTTCTTGTGTGCTGAAGAAATGGAAACGTGCTAGAGAAAATAGAGAATGGCTGGAAAGGAGTTCTTGCGCGTGGACTCACGTTGCTTTAAGGGAAAGAATTTCCAATACTTCATGCATGGTAGTGATGCAATGGGCACGTTATTAGTTTTGTTCTGGTATTCACTAAGTCTAAATGCATGGTGGCCGGTTACTACTTCAAGGAATTGATGAGTAAATTAGAACGAGCAAGCATCGGCTGGAAAGTTTGGAAACGGCTGGTGTTACTTGTTCAGGCGTTGGGATTGGAACGGCTGGAAGGATGATGAGTGGAAACGGCTGGAGTTTTTACTCGTTGCATGCAGAGAATGGGAAGGGCTGCTAGTTCATTCATGGTAGTAACGGAAACGTTGCCAGGAGATGGAGGCGGCTGCACAGAATGGAAACGGCAAGAACCAATACGGCCAGTAACGCTTCAATCATGAGAAAGGCACGTAATGCTTCTTGCACACATGAGGATCGAATGCATCTACGTGAATGCATGTGGCACATATACATGGTAAAGGTGGGTTGAGAAAAAATAATAGAGAGGTTCTAAGAATCTGGAAAATTCCTCTAAAATACTAGGAACTATTTGGAACTTAACAAAGTTGGTTTCGCGATTTTTCGACGTATAGATTTTTCGCAGAAATTCTTTTAGTGAATCAACACCTGTACAGATTTTTGTAAAATCAACTAATTCAGTTATACAGGATATTTTTTTGAAAATATTTGAAGAGAACACTCTCGTCTACCAATTAACTTTATTTTAACCAAAATTTTGAATTTTATGCATATGCGAAAAGGTAGGATCTTTATTTAATGTGTTTATTTCAATAGACTTGAATCTGAATTAACCGCGGGGACTTTAAATAATTTCTGAAAAATTCAAATAAACCCAGAAACACACTAAATATATTAAAAGCAAGTTTTGGGATGTTACAAAATGTGAGTTCTGGCTCAAAGAAGTTGCCTTCTTAGGCCACGTTCTCTCCGAAGGAGGTGTTGCTGTTGACCCCAGCAAAGTAAAGGATGTACTTGCCTGGGAACAGCCACGAACTATTCTCGAAGTCCAAAGTTTTCTTGGGTTAGCCGGTTATTATCGGCGATTCATTGAAAACTTCTCCAAAATTTCCAAGCCGATGACTGAACTGCTTAAAAAGGAAAAGAAATTTGAATGGTCATCAGCTTGTAAGGCTAGTTTCCAAGAGTTGAAGCGAAGGCTTATGACAGCTCCGATTCTTGTCTTGCCTGATATACACAAGAACTTTGACGTATTCTGTGATGCTTCACGTCAGGGTCTTGGTTGTGTACTAATGCAAGAAGGAAAAGTCGTGGCGTATGCTTCACGTCAACTGAAGCCTCACGAAGCCAATTATCCAACTCACGATCTAGAATTGGCTGCTGTAATTCATGCTCTTAAGTTGTGGCGTCATTATCTCATCGGAAATCGAACTGAGATATACACTGACCACAAGAGCCTGAAATACTTTTTCACCCAACCAGACCTAAACTTGAGACAACGTCGGTGTTTGGTATTAATCAAGGATTATGATATGGGAATTCATTATCATCCAGGTAAGGCTAACGTGGTAGCTGATGCCCTCAGTCGCAAGCTACACACTGTGAATGCCTTGACAATTATCTGTCAACCCCAGATACTGGATGAGTTTCACAGACTCAACTTGGAAGTGGTGAAAGAAGGGTTTGTAGCCGCATTGACCCTACAACCTACTCTTGAGTCTCGAATTCTGGTTACTCAGCTTATGGATGAAGGAGTACCTGAGATTAAGCGCAAGTTGGGAGAAAGCGCATCATCGGTGTTTTTAGAACGAGCTGATGGTCTAATCATGCGTGGATATCAGATTTACATCCCGAACGATTAGGAGATCAAAGACCTAATCTTGAAGGAAGCTCACGAGACTCCATTGTCGATCCACCCTAGAAGCACTAAAATGTACCAGGATATCCGGAAAAAGTTTTGGTGGCCTTGTATGAAAAGAGATGTCGCTGCATACATTGCCATTTGCAACGTGTGTCAGCAAGTTAAGGCAGAGCACCAGCGACTAGCTGGAATGCTCCAACATCTGAAAGTTCTAGAGTGGAAGTGGGATGAGGTCAGAATGGACTTCATCACTGGCCTGCCAAGATCGGCTATTGGTCATGACTCCATTTGAGTGATTGTTGACCGACTAACCAAAGTGGCTCATTTCATACCGGTATGCATTACCTACAATGGAGCTAAACTTGCAGAACTCTACTTGAACCATATTGTCCGATTGCATGGTGTTCCTAAGGTCATTGTGTCAAACCGTGGATTCCAGTTCACTTCGCGGTTTTGGAAGAATCTACATGAACTTCTCGAAACTAAGCTGCTCTTTAGTACAGCTCACCATCCCCAGACGGATGGACAGACCGAGAGGACAAATCAAGTTTTGGAAGACATGCTCAGAGCTTGCATTCTTTCGTATAACTCGAAGTGGGAAAAGTGCTTAGGATTTGCTGAGTTTTCCTACAATAACAGTTATCAAGCAAGTCTCCAAATGTCTCCGTTTGAAGCACTGTATGGGAGAAAGTGTCAAACCCCTCTTTTCTGGTCCGAAGTCGGTGAAAGAAAATTCTTTGGACCCACGGTGATTTTGGAAACTGAGACGCAAGTCAGGCTAATCCGCGATCGGTTTAAAGAAGCCCAATCTAGACAAAAGAGGTATGCCGATAATCGCCGCTGTGATCTGAGTTTCGAGGTAGACGATTTTGTTTATCTTAAGGTGTCACTGTTGCGTGGCACGAAGCGGTTCCAAATTCGCGGAAAGTTAGCACCAAGATACGTCGGTCCGTATCGCATTCTTGCGAGGAAAGGTGAAGTAGCTTATCAGTTGGAGCTTCCACCTCAACTTGCATATGTGCACGACGTGTTTCATGTTTCTCAGCTGAAGAAGTGTCTTCGAGTTCCTGCCGAACTCACTCCTTTAGACACAATTGATCTTCAACCAGATCTTACATATCGTGAATATCCAATTCGCGTTCTGGATGAAGCTGAATGTCTTACTCGTAATCACGTAATCAAGATGCTTCGAGTTAAGTGGAGTAACCACACCGAAGAAGAAGCAACCTGGAAACGTGAAGATCGTCTTCAATCCGAGTTTCCATCTTTCTTTTCTGAATCCTTGTAATCTCGAGGACGAGATTATTGTAAGGGGGGTAGAATTGTGACATCCTGAGTTTCTAATCATCTTTTGAAATGTTAGTCACAGCCTTAAGAGTTGTTCGAATCTTTATTTGGAGTTAATCATGTTTGGTTTTGAAGAATTTGGTTTAAAAAATTGATTTCAATCTCTGTTTAGACTCGTGTAGCAATCGTAGCTTCTAAACCTTCTTTAGCTATCCTAGAATCCATCCTAAAAGTTTCAAGGAAGGATTCCCAAGTTTTGGAGTTTTTCGGTGTTTTTTGTGGTTTTACGCCTTGCAGGCGGCGCCGGCCCGAGGGCAGTGCTGCCGCCATGGCGGCAGGGGGCAGAGCCCTCCCTACTGCCCATTGCCCAGCCACCTCAGCACCTTTTGGTGTCTTCCCCTCTAAGTCTCCTCCCCCAGCCGACTCCCTCTCCCTCCCCTTCACTTCACTCCCTCACTCTCCCTCCCTAGCTCTCTCTCTCCCATGGAGCTCTCCCCCTCTCTCTCAAGCTTTCCCTCCTTCTAAAACTCTCTCTCCGGTGTTCTCGAGCTTGAGGAGAAGCAAGCCACGGAGGAGATCGCTGTTCTCAAACCCTAGCGACGATCCGTCGTAAGTGGATCGAGTTCTAATCAACTCTACTTCGAACTGAGTTCTCTCCTCTAGTTCATGCTTCGTTACTCCTTGTTGTTTTAGTTGGAACCCTAGAAAACCTAGTTGTAGTGCTCAACCTCTAGTTAGTTGGGGTTTCTAAACCTAGGTTAGATGGTAGATGTTTAGATGTCACGGGAACCAAGATCATAAACCCTAAATATGTTTTTATCAGATATATTTGGTTAAATGTCGTTTTCGTAACTTTTGGAAGTAACCCCTGAAACCCTAGTTCCAAAAGCTAGGAAAATGACACTAGAATATATTCGATGCCGTTAAAGTTCGAGTTTCGCGAAAGGAATCGAGTTTGAATTCGATTCGGGGTGAAAGTTGAAATTTAACGTAATTTAGGACTTTAGAGTTTCTCGGATTAGAAATTAGGTCAAACGAGGTCAAAACGATGTGTGGTTCACGTGAATGGGTCCTTACCACCTCCGAGAACCCATCCATGCAATCACCGCGAAGTTCCGTAGTCGTTTGCACGAAAACCCTTTTTCTGGAAATCCTAGTCGACCTGTGGCAGGCACTACCGACGTGGCGAAGCCGGTACTGCCGCTCAGGCCGGCAATACCGACCCATGCAGCCGGTACTGCCGGGCTGTAGGCCGGCACTACCGACCCATGCAGCCGGTACTTCCGGGCTGTAGGCCGGCACTACCGCCCCTGCAACGCCGGTAGTTATTTTCCAGAGAGGTACCCTTTTGGGTTCGAAGCCTCCGGTACTACCGACCCATGTGGCCGGTACTGCCGACTGTAGAGCGGCACTACCGGGATTTGAATGTCGGTACTGCCGAGCTCCAAATCAAATTGATTGTTCGTTTGAGTTTTCTTTCTCGTGTTCGCTTGTTGGTTGTTGTCTGATTCTTTGAGCTTTATGCCTTGTTCTCATTGAATCTTATTAGACTTCTCGTTGTTCTTTGTTGCGTTTCGTTAGACGTCAGTGGGTCGGGAGCAGTTGGCAAGGATCCAGACTACGACCCAGAGGACACGCAAAACTAAGAGCAAACAGGCAAGCACCCCCTTTGAACATATGCTCCTATAATTGCAAAAGTATTCGATGATTCGCAAAACTATTATGCATGCATAAGATTATTACAAGTATTTGAATGGTGGGAAATTGTAGATATTGTAACACCCCAGCATCTAGTATGCCCGAATGCTACCAAACATAGACTAAACATCACCTAAATACCATAAATTAAAATAAATTACAACAAAGGCGCAAATGCTAAAACCGAAATTTCGGCAGCATCTCCTTTGTTTTATCATGAATTGGAGCAATAGCAATCACATAGCAAGTTATATCATAGCATAAGTCATCTAAAACATCAATAGCAATGGATAAAGCATCAACATAAACCAATAAAACCGAATCCAACCACTCCATAATCTATAGCTAAGCAAAATAAGGATCACAAGCACACTAAAATATTCCATACACCAAGTTCATGTCACTTATTATGATCATGACTCAAATTGGTAAATGTGACTGGAACTACGTGAAGATGTGTAGCTAATGCCCCTTCCCACATGCCGGTGTCATGGTGCCTAAAACAACATAAAACACAAGCGTGAGTTCATCACTCAGCAAGTATATTGCAATGGGTCATACAGAACAATTCAATATTATCATCACTACATAACAAACTTAACATCATGATTAAGCCATACAACATATGCAACATCATATTCATATCTCAACCTCATTGAAATCATTTCATCATCATCATCATCATCATCATCATCATGTATGCAATGCAAAGCACATGTCTTCTTGACGCAAATACCGGTATTGCCGAGTGCACACCCGTCGGCGTGCACCCACGTCCCCCTTCCATCCCGTAGATGGAGGGTGCCTACTCCTCGCTTCCACTCACCGCGTGGGTGGAATCATGAGGTAGGTCTTACATCTATGGCGCTCCGGATTAGTCATAACTTTCTCACCGACCTTACCGGAATAGTTATGACGTTCTCACCGACCGGGCCAAGTTTCATGCCATGTATGCAACATATGCCATAATCATTAACCATAAACCATTGCATAGCATCTTAACATACCCTTTTCCATCATATCATAGCAAATACTAAGCATGGCAGGATAGCATAACATGGAAACAATTGCATCTAGTCAATACAATCAAATAAACCACATGCTACCCATTCCAATACACTTGCCTTAACCTCGGGCGACGGATTGGCGGGATGAGGAGGGCACTCCCAGGGTCACACCATATTCACAAAGATGCCCCACAATCACAATGTGCCCACAAAATAGTACTCCATTGCCCATTTACCCCGATATCGCAAACTAGTCCCGAAAACGAAAAACAGAGAATCAGTCCCCCCTGGGACAGCAGACTTCAAACTATCATAACTTTAGATCTAGGACTCCAAATCGATTAAACGAGTACATCCTCGCGTAGCTTAGGAAATTTCCTAACTTTTTGTAAGTATATGCAAAAGATGATTCGGAATCTAAAGTTGTTTAATCTATAAAACACTACGTTCTGTCCCAGCTACGTCACAGATTTGAACACGTTCGGTAGATCGAGCAGAACTTTGAAACAGCTGATCAGAATTAAGCATTCTTTATGTCCAATTAAAGGTATTTCAATTACCTACAACTTCTTCAAAAGGAGGACGACCAAATGCCGATTCTAAATTGGCGAAAACTCAAACCCCAGGTCAACTGCACAATCTGCCCGAAACAGAGAACTTTGCAAACTCTAGATTTCATCTAATCTACCCAATCACAGCACCACCAATTGATCTAAAAACATGATATAAACCCCTAGAACAGTACCTAGACCAACCCCAACGATTCCCCTAGCCATACCTTCGCCCGACGAACGAAGATCCGACGAATCTCCTCCCGGTTTGCGCGATCTCCTTCCTCGCTCCAAATCCACCGGATCTCCTCGTCGCGGAACGCTCCAACGGGTGGATCAAAGGGGTGGCGAGGGGGAGAACTCCCCTAGGGGCAGTAATGGGGGTGGAGAGGAGAGGGGAGAGGTGGTGCCGCAAGGGGGAAGGAGGAACTGGCGTGTGGAGGAGGAGGGAGGGGGTGGCGGCTTGGGGGTGAGAGGGGAGGGGAGGGAGGCGCCTAGGGCAAGGGGGAGGGCGCCCCAAGGCAGAAAATTCTGCCTCCCCCTCCCTATTGGTCCCAAAACACCTCCCACTAAATCCCACGACTCAACCCCCTTAGGCCCGAACTCCCCCGGAGAGGCCCAAACTTCCGAAAACGGCCCGAAAACGCGATTAAACCTCATACCGTAAAGTTTTAATCTCCAATTTCACACTTTTCACATTCTCTAATTTCACAGTTTTACGGTGTCTCTGCATTCCGAAGTGTCACATTCTCCCCCCTTTAAACAGGATTCGACCTCGAATCCGAAGAATGCCAAAATCAACAATAAAGTCCCCAAGGGACAAAAGACTTCTTTGCAACACAAAACATTCACACAAAGACTCAAACCGGAACAAACGACAAACGTGTTTTCGAAACCATCACTAGCGAGAAAATGTTGATTTAGCTCAATAGAGTGCAACCTCTCACGGTTCCACCTTCGCTTCAACTCCCAAACAGAATCTGCGTTTCAACCACAAAGGGCTCCATCAACCCAAAACGCCCGAATCCTCACGACAAACACTTCACACTAGGGATGGCAATCGGGCGCGATGGGTACGGTCGTAATCACCCATACCCGTACCCGCGACACGAAATCTCGCTCGCGGGTATACCCGCGAAGGGTAATGGGCGAAGAATATCGCCCATACCCGTCGCCCGCGGGTACCCGTTGCCCGCGGGCATACCCGTTTACCCGCCAACACATCAAAAAGCTATGGTTGATATTGTACTACAAGCTAAAATTCATCAATGTTAAAATTCATATGGTTGAGGAAAAGGTCAGAGTGGTTTTAACCAGCCATATGAACTAAACAGAGATCAACAAACTGATCAACTACACAGTGAATAATATCATTCAAATTCAAGGGGAAACTTGGTCATTCAAATCCAAAGGGAGGAACACGGTGACTGATCTCAACTATCATGTACTAAAAAGTTGTGTGCGCTACATCATGTACTATCTGAACACAGTGAATAATATCATTCAACTCCTTTCTACTTGACTATTGTGTGGGCTACACAGTGCTACGACACATACTACTGCACGGTAGCCTTTGGAATTTGGATTTTGATTTTTGCGATGGTACTGGAAGGTTGGTCGAATGGGTAGAAATGACCAGGAAGAGAGGGATCGCTTACGGGGGAGGACCGGCGCGACTGACGGCGCTTCGGCACAAAAAGAGGACCGGCGGTTCAGCGCAGCAAGGGGAAGAGAACCGGCGGCAGGCTCGGTGAGAGGCGACTGGAGGCTGCAGGGCGACGGGAGGCGGCTTGGTGAAGGGCGACGGGAGGCGGGAGGAGGAAGGAGGCAGCTAGGTGAAGGCCAGCGGTAGGGACTAGGGAGGCGATGGGGGCGATCCAGCCGTGGTAGATCCAGCCGCCAAGGAGCGATTTGGGATTTTGGGGTAGATCCAGTCGGCCTGGGAGGGCCAGCCACCAGAGAGGGACACAGGATGGGGTCACAGGAGTAGGGGACACGGAGTAGGGTTTTTTGACGCTTATCCAATGTCCTCCCCACATGTCAGTTCATTTCAAGGGTAAATGGGTAAAACGGGTACGGGTATAGCTTACCCATACCCATACCCGTTTACCCGGTGGGCAAAGGATTAGTCCCATTTCTATACCCGTGGGTGAAAAAAAACCCCATACCCGCCTCTATTCGGGTATTTACCCGCGGGTACGTGGGTAAATGGGCACAATTGCCATCCCTACTTCACACTACTATCACAACCAACCTGACTACCATACTTCATTAAACTCAACATGACACAATCAAAGCGAGTCGCAATTCTTTTAACGACCTCTCTACATTCCCGAGAATTTCCATCGAGGGGAATAACTCATTAAGGCACATTTGCCCTTCCGATACACAATCATGCTAACATTTCGTTCCATCCTCTCCCAGGCAAGACTCAAACCCAGAAACAACTAGTTAAGACAATTGCTCACGGTAGGACAATTATCACCAAACTACCGTCAACTTCATTTCCACCCATCGATACTCTTAATAAAGGTTAAACCCATACATCATCAACCTCCATCACAAACCACCCTTATACCACTAAGGTTCGACACCTAGCCCCAAGCTAGGATCGTAAAACCTTACCAAACCACAATTGGCTCCTTTCTTAAGAGGGTCTCGCCCTCCCACAATAACACTTAGTTATAAAGCCCAAGTGTACACATATTTCGCATACTCAACCATAAACCTAGAACATTTATATCCTCACTCCCATCTATAGAGCAAAAGAAGTACAATTCTTTTGAACCCAAGTGGACCACACACGACAACTCAAACCCAAAGCGTTAACAACCACTTTGGAAAGAATTCGGCAACATTCAAGCCAAATTGCAAAGGAAGCACAAATCTCCTACACCACAACCAACATACCAGAAATTCTTCATTGTTTCTTTTCATACTAAAAGAAATGGACACCTCGATTCATAACATGAATGCAAACTTTTTCAAGAGCACTCCGGATTAGTCATATATCCATATATGACTTTCTCACCGTCCTAGCTCATCGACTCTTTTATCATTAAACATCTATAAATGATGTCATGCTTCCTTTTCACCATTCATTCATCATGTAACAACAATACCGAATAGTCATTCACCAAAAGACTTCTTCCTCAGTATCACATGAATGAACACCAAAAACATCGATGATTGCTCTAAATCATATGACTATGACGGAACATCGTTAACAGCAAAACACCACATCGTATAGGAACCCACGTCAATTGAAAAACTAAACTTGCAAAACCTTGCACTTTAACCACAATCAACATTTGAAAAAAGAACATCGGCTCCAAAGTTAAACATCTGCACATACAACCGCCATAAATTTTCTCAAAGAGAAAAGGAAACTCATTTCCAAAAGAGGAACACTTCACTAACAAAATCACTTATGAAACATTCGTAGAATCCACCTTGTGAAACACTTGCAAACGCCACACACAATTTCAAAAATAACTCCAACTCTAGCCAATTAGAGTTACAAATTAGATCTCAAGAATCTCCATCACAACCCGCTATGTCCATCTGCTTCCTTTAAAATTTATTTCAAAGACAATTCAGTGCGAACGCGAGGGGCGCGATCCACTCAAAAACTTTTGGGTGCAAATCCATACTCTTAGTACAAACTAAACAAGTTACCCAAAACCAAAGGTTGGCATTAATCACTACGATTTTTAGGGAAACTCTGAAACACAACAGATGAAACACTTCGACCAAAAGTATTCAACCACAATAGCAACCAACCAAACCAGTCCAAAAGGTTTTAGACACAAGCTCAGGATGAAACCCACCATATCTAGTATTCCACTATACTTACATTTAAGCATTCAATATAGACTATTTACTCATCGAGAAGCCTCATTATAATTCAACCAAAAGCTACATAACCAATTCTTTCTCTAGTTACCTTTCCCAACATTTATAAATACAGTTTATGATGATTAACAAAACATCTTCCATTCTATACTACCTCATCATGATCCCCACAGACCAACACATCATATAACAACGTATTCTATATTTCAAACATAGTACTTCAATAGCTACTTAAGCATGGTCAACCTATCAATTTTATACTATCCATACGTCAAAATCTTGACAATTGAAACTTGTTCAATCAATAAAATGACTTCAACAAATAAGTAATATCTCTACAAGATAAAATTCGTAAATAGGATTCTAAGATATGCATTCATTAAGGTTAAAATCTTGCATCATGATTATTATCCATTGTTCATCCCATCAAAACATGTACTCGACATAATACCACAGTTTTACACTTTTCTTCTATTGGATCAATGGTTTCCAACAATTAACAACACTACTAAGTCATCAATATCAATTCTTTGCATAATCATCAATCAACAACATTGCTTTTAGCTACCCTACACATAGGTTGCAACAAAATTGTCACTACACAACATACCCCAACTATTAAATTAGATTTAGTAAGTTAGATCAGCACAATGTTTTTAAAACAACAACAAGACCTATGTTTTTCCCAATTGACATCAGTACTAGCATTATAGGAACACAACTGCATACTTCCAAATATACTAATGGTTTGCAACAACATAAATAGCAACTCTAATTATCTTCCAAGTTAAGGTCACAAGCTAGCATGATTGAATTTCACTACTAACACGTTAAATTAGAACATCTATAAACAATCAGCAAGGTTTCTTTAACAATATCAGTAATTTACATCATCTTAATGTTCTAACTATGCATCAGGGTTTAAACTTTAAACATTATCGGGGGTCATAAGCACTTTTATAACAAAGCAACCGATTCTAAGCATGTACATTAACACAATTAATCATTATCACTATAGAGTACTCTACAACGCTAGTAGCCTATTTAATCTCAAGCTAAAGATAACAACCGCATTGAATTCGTTCAACTCACAATTTAACTTAACAATACGTCATTCCATAAACCGCTTTGGTATATACTACATAACATGCTAAACAACAATTCTCACTAGTGACAAACGATTTCAGTCGAAAGACTACTTACTTTGTTTGCAGCATTTTATTTTTAAAACTCAACCCAAATTCACAAGGAAACTTGACTCTCAAAAATTGCAATGAGACAGACCCAAACTTGGTCATGCAAAAGGAAATTCTCCAAAACACTTTTCAATCTCAAAGACTCCCATAGAAGAAAATAGTTGAAAGACAATTTTCTTAAAAGGGAACCAAGCAATCAAGTAATCTTTTTTTTTTTCAAATTAAACCTTAACACTAAACCCCAAACTTTCACGAAACAAGAAGGGTTTTCAAAGATGATTTCTCAAACCAGTAAAATGACGAAATCAAACACCACTTACTCCTACAAAGCCACTTGTAACACCCCGGCATTTAATATGCCTGAATGCTACCAAACAAAAGCTAAACAACATCTAAATACCATGAATTAAGGTAAATTACAGCAAAGGAGTAAATGCTAAAACCCAAGATTTCGGCAGTATCTCCTTTGTTTTAACACGATTTGAAGGAGCAACAACAGTATAGCAATAAGGCAATATAAGAGACAACTAAAACATCAATAATTCAAGACTTAAACACAATATAAGTCTATTTTCAAGCATTTAATGTCTCCATGCACCAAACGAACAATAAGACTCTCATAAAGCAAAGATAAACCTTAAAGCAATAATCATCACACGCTGTTTATTATCAAAAACTAATTGAATGACTTGTGGAATCAAATGAGTGAAGCTACGTGTGGAAGTGTGGCTAATTCCCTTCCCCGCATGCCGGTCTCATGGTACCTAAAACAACAAGAAAACACAAGCGTGAGTTCAGAACTCAGTAAGCATATTGCAATGGTACAACACGAACAATTGCATGGCAATAACATCCCACATCATGTAAACCATCTCATTCATGATCACATATCATTATCATCCTCATTATGTATGCAATGCGATGCTATGCTCATGTCTCCTTGGAAACTCATACCGGTATGGTTGAGTACACACCCGTCGGTGTGCACCCTCTCCCCCCTTCCATCCCGAAGATGGAGGGTGCCTACTCCTCGCTTCCGTTCACCGCGGTGAATGGAATCACGATGTAGGACTTACTCATTGGCTCTCCAGATTAGTCATAACTTTCTCACCGACCTTCCCCGGACTAGTTATGACTTTCTCACCGCCCGGGCCATGTAACATGCCATGTATGCAAATATGCCAACAACATAATTAACTTGTACATTAACACATGGCATCATAACATCGTAAGCATACTCATCATATCATTGGCAATCATTAAAGCATGGCAAGTGTTCATATCATATATTCAATCTTCATCTAGTCTCAACTAGCAACCTACAAACCGCTATCCATTACAATACACTTGCCTCAACCACGGGCGACGGATTGGCGAGAAGCAGAAGGCCCTCCCGGGGTCACACCACCTGGACATAGGGACCACACACTCACAAACATGCCCACAAAACAGTACGCAATCCCTCATCTACCCCGACATTGCCAACTACTCGCAAAACCCAAAAACAGCGGTTCTGTCCCGTCGGGACAGCAGCATTCCAAAAGGCATAACTCGGGTTCTAAGACTCCAAATAAATTAAACGAGTGCATACTCGCGTAGCTTAGGAAATTTCCCCACTTTTTCTAGGTATAGGGAAAGACTGATTCGGACTCTAAAGTTGTTTAATCTACAAAATACTGTGATCTGTTCCAATCACGTCACAGATTTTAACACGCTCGGTAAAACAGCCATAACTTTCAAACGGATGGGCGGAATTGGACGTTCTTTATATCCACTGAAAGATAATGAAATTATCTACAACTTCTTAAACATCCGTATGACCAGATTCCGACTCTAAATTGGCAAAAACCTAAGCCCTAGGTCGACTGCTCATGCTGCCCGAAACAGAGGACGTGGCAACTTCTAGATTTCATCTAATCTACTCAATTCCAGCACCACCAATTGATCTAAAAACTTGATAATCACCCTTAGAACAGTACCTAGACCAACCCCAAGGATTCCCATGGCCATACCTTTGCCCGACGCACGAAAACTGAATGGATCTCCTCCCGGTTCGCTCCTCGCTCCAATGGGTGGATCTTCGAGGTGCAAGGGTGGGGAGGTTACCCTAGGGCAGCAAGGGGTGGAGGAGAGGTGGTGGAGAGGTTGGGAGCAATGGGGGCAAGGGGAGGGGGCGCATGGCCACAAGGGGGAGGAGAGGAGGTGGGGCTAGGGCACAAGGGGAAGGGGCCCGCACACGGCTGCTTGGGGCGCACAAGGGGGCAGGGGAAGCCCCTTTTACCAGCCCAAAACAGGAGTCCTAATCCTAAATGGACTCATACTCCATCCCACCAAAGCCCACAACCCTTTCCCCTAGGCCCAAAACTCCTCGGAAAGGCCCAAAACTCCCCGGAAAGGCCCAAACTCCCGGAAACGGCCCGGAAACGCTAATAACCTCCATACCCTATGGTTTTAACCTTAATTCCTCATTTCATAATGTTTTTGACCTCATCATGCTCAATAAATAAGGATACGACACTCCGTGGTGTCACACCACAGAACTTCAGCCCTGACAACCAGGTCTGGCATAGCACCTCAATAACTCCTTTGACCTCGGAGAAAGACAGACACAGGAATAAATTGAATGCTTCTCCCCATAAAGCAATCAACAAACTAAGCAACAAAGCTGGAAAGGCGACCAAAAGAAGCGCAACACTATACCCTTCTTCTTCGTCTTCAACCAAGGAAGACAATACCACACACCGCATACGGAACAATCCACGAAAATCCAATACCAGACACTTTTCTTTTGATTTCAATCAACTAAAACCAAGAAAACCAACCAAACCGACCGTTAGAACGGTAAAGAGCAACTGAAAGAATCCACCATGAGCTCTTCTATTCGACTCGAGCCAACTACCCAGTCTACGACAGAAAGGATAAGCACTCTTCTCCCACAGGGGTTAATAGTTCTTCGGTGATGGCGTTAATCGGCCATACCGTCAAATCGCAACCTTACTATAAACAAAAAGGTGACCGAAACCCTTCGGCACCACAACCCCACTTTATCACGATAAAATGAGCAATTCAATCAATTATCTCATACACATAGCAACATACTTTATCACATAAAACATTCAACATCAAGGCTTAAATACAACATTTAAGCGTAAAGCAACGATACCCATACCCTTTCCTACTGTGCATCCATGTGTGTCAAGTTTTAAATTAGTTACTCCACTTACACAAGTTTTAATGTTGCTATCCTATGACAAAATTTTAAGTATAACCTAAGCCATTTTTCTAGGTTACTCTACATCAAAATTTTAGTTAACCCTATGGTATTCCACTAAGTTCATTCACCACGGACCTGAAGCCCGCTCTGATACCAACTGTAACACCACAACATCTAGTATGCCCGAATGCTACCAAACATAGATTAAACATCACCTAAATACCACAAATTAAAATAAATTACAGCAAAGGTGCAAATGCTAGAACCGAAATTTCGGCAGCATCTCCTTTGTTTTATCATGAATTGGAGCAATAGCAATCACATAGCAAGTTATATCATAGCATAAGACATCTAAAACATCAATATCAATGGACAAAGCATCAACATAAACCAATAAAACCGAATCCAACCACTCCATAATCTATAGCTAAGCAAATAAGGATCACAAGCACACTAAAATATTCCATACACCAAGTTCATGGCACTTATTATGATCATGACTCAAATTGGTAAATGTGACAGGAACTATGTGAAGATGTGTAGCTAATGCCCCTTCCCACATGCCGGTGTCATGGTACCTAAAACAACATAAAACACAAGCGTGAGTTCATCACTCAGCAAGTATATTGCAATGGGTCATACAGAACAATTCAATATTATCATCAATACATAACAAACTTAACATCATGATTAGGCCATACAACATATGCAACATCATATTCATATCTCAACCTCATTGAAATCATTTCATCATCATCATCATCATGTATGCAATGCAAAGCACATGTCTCCTCGACGCAAATACCGGTATTGCCGAGTGCACACCCGTCGGCGTGCCCCACGTCCCCCTTCCATCCGGTAGATGGAGGGTGCCTACTCCTCGCTTCCACTCACCGCGTGGGTGGAATCATGAGGTAGGTCTTACATCTATGGCGCTCCGGATTAGTCATAACTTTCTCACCGACCTTACCGGAATAGTTATGACGTTCTCACCGACCGCGCCAAGTTTCATACCATGTATGCAACATATGCCATACTCATTAACCATAAACCATTGCATAGCATCTTAACATACCCTTTTTTATCATATCATAGCAAATACTAAGCATGGCAGGATAGCATAACATGGAAACAATTGCATCTAGTCAATACAATCAAATAAACCACATGCTACCCATTCCAATACACTTGCCTTAACCTCGGGCGATGGATTGGCGGGATGAGGAGGGCACTCCCGGGGTCACACCTCCTTCACAAAGATGCCCCACAATCACAACATGCCCACAAAACATTACGCCATTGCCCATCTATCCCGATATCGCAAACTACTCCCGAAAACGAAAAACAGAGAATCTGTCACCCCCGGGACAGCAAACTTCAAAATATCATAACTTTAGATTTAGGACTCCGAATCGATTAAACGAGTACATCCTCGTGTAGCTTAGGAAATTTCCTAACTTTTTCTAAGTATATGGAAAAGCTGATTCGAAATCTAAAGTTTTTTAATCTATAAAATACTACGTTCTGTCCCAGCTACGTCACAGATTTGAACACATTCGGTAAATTGAGCATAACTTTCAAACGGCTGATCAAGATTAAGCATTCCTTACGTCCCATTAAAGGTATTTCAATTACCCACAACTTCTTCAAAAGGCGGATGACCAAATTTTGAATCTAAATTGGCGAAAACTCAAACCCTAGGTCAACTGCACAATCTGCCCGAAACAGAGAACGTGGCAAACTCTAGATTTCATCTAATCTACCCAATCACAGCACCACCAATTGATCTAAAAACATGATATTAACCCCTAGAACAATACCTAGACCAACCCCAATGATTCCCCTTGCTATACCATCGCCTCGATTTAATGAAGATCCGACGAATCTCCTCCCGGTTCGCGCGATCTCCTTCCTCGCTCCAAATCCACCGGATCTCCTCGCCGCATGAGCGCTCTAACGTGTGGATCAACGGGGTGGTGTGGTGGCTAACTCCCCTATGGGCAGCAAGGGGGGTGGTGATGATTGGTTAGAGGTGGTGGCGCAAGGGGGAAGGAGGAAGGGGCATGTGGAGGAGGGAGTGGGTGGCGGCTTGGGGGTGAGAGGGGAGGAGAGGGAGGCGCCTAGGGCAAGGGGGAGGGCACCCCAAGTCAGAAAATTCTGCCTCCCCTCCCTCATGGGCCCAAAACTCCTCCCACTAAAGCCCACGACTCAACCCCCTTGGGCCCGAACTCCCCCGGAGAGGCCCAAACTTCCGAAAACGGCCCGGAAACGCGATTAAACCTCATACCGTAAAGTTTTAATCTCCAATTTCACACTTTATAATGTCACATTCTCTAATTTCACAGTTTTACGGTGTCTCTGCATTCCGAAGTGTCACAGATATCCTAATGGTTGGATGGCTTATCTTAATCTCATTGTTACGCTGAAATCCTTGAGTAACCCTAGATTAAGGATAGATGCTATATTAAGTGTCACCAGGGAATATAAGTCTAATAGTTGCATACGCTTAGCCCAACCTTAGACTGATTGAATATCGATCGGTGAACTTAGTCAATCAAAATCTCTCGATATGTTATTAGGATTTCTGAAATGATGATTTTGGAAAATAAAGGCTATGTTGGCAAAAGATGAAAAAGGAAAAGGTGTACAGTGGTTTATGCCAGACGAACGATGGGAGGTCTCGTCTGTGCAATTCTAAGGACTGAACTTGACGCTTATAAATGAGTCTTTTCGTACAACCACATGTGCTAGTATGGGATAGCCTAAACCCAGTACAGGAGTTGGAATTTGGTCTTGCGCCGTGGTAGGTCGAAGTAGTTGGGCAATACCGACGTGGTGGTGTTGCTTAGAATACTCCCTCACCTCGAGCAGGTGTTGGAGACTTTCGTGAAACAATGGTGGATGCTTTGCTGAGGGTAAAAGCCATGATTGGACGTTAGCCATCGTTGGATCCGTGTGGGTGAATCAGGTTTGGAGTTTAAGGTACCCAAACAACTTAATCGGGGGGTACTCTCGCCTGGCCCAGGGGTACTCTGTGTGGGTGTGTGGAGCCCCCACCCAAAGCAAAGAGCGCACATCACCGGGGCTGACGCAAGACAAAATGCCGACAATTGGAAGAGTTTCATCACAATCTAGCAAAACGGATACAATATGTATCGCGTGGCATGGTTGACATGATTGCTAGAGCGTGTCGTGTGGGTAAAGTGTGCATTCTCTGCAGAGATTCATTAAACTAATCGATTAGCCATGCTCACGGTCACGAGCATCTTGGGTATTTGATGTCAAGTATAGTATCTTGGTTTTTTAATTCTGAAAAGGATTTGAAATCTGTAGATCTTTTAAAAGATGGGCTGCATTGAGCTAAATGTTGAGTCGTTGAACTCAGAGATTGGTTGTAACAACCCGGCATCTAGTATGCCCGAATACTACCAAACATAGACTAAACAACATCTAAATAGCACAAATTAAAGTAAATTACAGTAAAGGAGTAAATGCTAAAACCGTTTCGGCAGCATCTCCTTTGTTTTTCCATGAATTGGAGCAACAACAATATGATCACAGGATATAACATAAAGAATGACATCTAAATCATCAATAACGAGGATTCTAGCAACAGTATAAGTCTAGAATAATGAATTCAGCCATCTCATGAGCTAAACGAAGCAAATGAGGGAAAGAAGCACACAATTTAACCATGCACCAAGTTTCATGGCACTATTCTTATTATCATGACTCGAGCTGATAAATTTGCCTAAATGTGTGGAGCTACGTGAAGATGTGTAGCTAATGCCCCTTCCCACATGCCAGTGTCATGGTACTTAAAACAACATAAAACACAAGCGTGAGTTCGTCACTCAGCAAGTATATTGCAATGGACCATAAAGAACAATTCAACGTTAACATCACTACCATGCTCAACATCATGTACAAGCCATAATTTCATATACCACATCATTCTCATGTCTCAATATCATTGTACTCATTTCATCATCATCATCATCATGTATGCAATGCGATGCAATGAAAATGCTCATATCTCCTCGAAGCATATAACGGTATTGCCGAGTGCACACCCGTCGGCGTGCACCCCCTTCCCATTCCATCCCTTAGATGGAGGGTGCCTACTCTTACTGACTCACTCCCATGCACACACGTGGATGGGACTACGAGGTAGGTCTTTCGTGTTCACTACGTGTGAACACAGAGGCCCGCATCAGCATGGGACGCCTCTTCCATTATGAATGCACATATGACATAAACATGTAAAGGTTGGCATAAACATTTAATACCACACAATCATGATCAATATGAAATCATGTTCATCATATCATAGGAAAACATCAATCTTAGAATCATATCATAAATCAATTTGCATCTACTCAAGTCTAACAACATTCACAACGATACCCATTCCAATACACTTGCCTTAACCTCGGGCGACGGATTGGCGGGATGAGGAGGGCACTTCCGGGGTCACACCACCTGCACATAGATGCCACACAATCACAACGCGCCCACAGAACAGTACGCCATTGCCCATCTACCCCGATATCACAAACTACTCCCGAAAACGAAAAACAGAGAATCTGTCCCCCACGGGACAGCAGACTTCAAACTATCATAACTTTAGATCTAGGACTCCGAATCAATTAAATGAGTACATCCTCGCATAGCTTATGAAATTTCATAACTTTTTCTAAGTATATGGAAAAGCTTATTAGGACTCTAAAGTGGTTTAATATGTAGAATACCGTGATCTGTTCCAATCTCGTCACAGATTTGAACACGTTCCATCAATCGAGCATAACTTTCAAACGGATGGGCGGAATTGGACGTTCTTTATCTCCACTGAAAGGTATTGAAGTTACCTACAACTTTCTCAACAGGCGGTCGACCAAATTCCGAATCTAAGTTGGCAAAATCTCAAACCCTATGTCGACTGCATAATCTGCCTGAAACAGAGAACGTGGCAAACTATAGATTTCATCTAATCTACCCAATTACAGCACCACCAATAGATCTTAAAACATGATATCAACCCCTAGAACAGTACCTAGATGAACCCCAAGGATTCCCTTGGCCATACCTTCGCTCGACGAACGAAGAACCAACGGATCTCCTCCCGGTTCGCGTGATCTCCTTCCTCGCTCCAAATTCACCGGATCTCCTCATCGCGGAGCACTCCAATGGACGGATCTGCGGGGTGGTGAGGTGGAGAACTCCCCTAGGGGAAGCAAGGGTGGTGGAGAGGAGAGGAGAGGGGTGGTGGTGCAAGGGAGAAGGAGGAAGGGGGCGTGTGGATGAGGTGGGACGGGGTGGCGGCTTGGAGGTGAGAGGGCAGGGGAGGGAGGCTCCTAGGGCAAGGGGGAGGGCACCCCAAGGTAGAAATTCCTGCCTCCCCCTCCCTCATGGGCCCAAAACACCACCCACTAAAGCCCATGACTTATCCCCCTTCGGCCCGAACTCCCCCGGAGAGGCCCAAACTTCCGAAAACGGCCCGGAAACACGATTAAACCTCATGCCGTAAAGTTTTAACCTCCGATTTCATATTTTTATAAAGTCAAAAAGTCTAATTCCATTTTTTATAAAGTCACATTCTCTAATTTCATCTTTTACGGTGTCTCGATATCCCGTAGCGTCACATTCTCCCCCCTTAAACAGGATTCGACCTCGAATCCATAGAACGCCAAAATCAACCACAAAGGGCTCCATCAACCCAAAATGCCTGAATCCTCACGACAAACACTTCACACTACTATCACAACCAACCTGGATACCACATTTCATTAAACTCATCATGACACAATCAAAGCGGGTCACAATTCGTTTAACAACCTCTCTACATTCCCGAGAATTACCATCGTGAGCAATAACTCATTAAGGCGCATTTGCCCTTCCGATACACGATCATGCTAACCTTTCATTCCATCCTCTCCCAGGAAAGTCTCAAACCCATAGACAACTAGTTAAGACAATTGCTCACGGCAGGACAATTATCACCGAACTACCGTCAACTTCACTTCCACCCATCGATACTCTTAATAAAGGTTAAACCCATACATCATCAGCCTCCATCACAAACCACCCTTATACCACTAAGGTTCGACACCTAGCCCCAAGCTAGGATCGTAAAATCTTACAAAACCACAATTGGCTCCTTTATTAAGAGGGTCTCGCCCTCACACAATAACACTTATTTATCAAGACCAAGTGTACACATATTTCGCATACTCAACCATAAACTAAGAACATTTATATCCTCACTCCCATCTATAGAGCAAGAGAAGTAGAATTCTTTTGAACCCAAGTGGACCACACACGACAACTCACACCCAAAGCATTAACAACCACTTTGGAAAGAATTTGGCAACATCCAAGCCAAATCGCAAAGGAAGCAGAAATCCCCTACACCACAACCAAAATACCAGAAATTCTTCATTCTTTCTTTTTGTCGGTGTATTCTACACCCGGGTGCTCACTACACTTAAGTAAGAGCTGCTAGCGGACACGTGGCGTCCAGGCCACGCCACTAGAAGTAAGAAAGGCTGCCGTCCAGCGGATAGGTGCCGACCAGGCCACGCCGCTGGCGGTTAGCTGTGTGGCTGCCCGCGGAAAGGTGGCGACCAGGCCACGCCGCTGACGGTCAGCTGTGTGATCGCCAGCGGGCAGATGGCAACCAGGCCACGCCGCTGGCGGTCAGTTGTGTGATCGCCCAGCAGACACGTGGCGACCAGGCCACGCTGGCCGCGTTAGTCGTGGTGATCGCCAATGGGCGGTGTAGCGACAAAGCGATTACACGGGCGGCCACCGTGGTGTGATCGCCAATGGGCAGATGGCGACTGTGCCACGCCGCCGCGCCGCTTCCCGAGGCCACTTAGCGACCTGTGCAGCCGCACAGGATGTCAAAGACATTTAATGCGTATCGTGCACATTAAATGGGGGTCATGAAGGCCACAGTATGGCGGCATGTGTTCCCAACGCGCGCCATAATGACAAGTGACGTCATGGTGCAATTTCCCACTCCGGCAGAGCGGGTGACGCCGGAGGCACTGGCCTCAAGCGGGAGAGGACAGCTGTACTGCAGGCATTAAGTGTGTTGCAAGAACAATGACATGCGCATTAATTGTAGCATGCCCAGTGTATTCAATGTACTGCCTTTTTGTAAACCCCATGCGCCCCAGCCAAGCCGGAGATGAAAGGTAGCTGGGGTGCATGGGAGTGGGGGTTCGGCTGGTTCTTCTTCCTCTTCTCTACTAGTTCATCTCTGGAGACCGGCTAGTCCCAGGGAGGTTGTTCTAGTGATTTCCCCTAAGAACATAATCAAGAGCAACCCAAGCAGGACTAGGGCTTTTACTCGTGAGGAGGGCCCGAACCTGGGTAAACACGGGTGTCTTCTTCTTGTGAGCTTCGTTCGTTCTCTTTCCGCTGTGTCTCGAGCGATCTCCACGAAAGCCCCTCATTCGGACTAATCACCCCCCATCCGGAAAGGGGGTCTGTTAGCTTGTACGCTGACACTTTTCATACTAGAAAGAAATGGACATCTCGATTCATGACATGCATGCACACTTTTCAAGAGCACTCCGGATATTCATATATCCATATATGACTAATCACCGACCTGGCTCCTCGACTCTTTAATGTTTAGTTGTACATAAACGTTGTCATTGTTCTTTTCACTCATTCATTCATCATGTAACAAACAATACCGTACAGTCATTCACCAAAAGACTTCTTCTTCGGTATCACATGATGAAACGCCCATAACATCGATGATTGCAATAAGTCAGAAAAACTATGATGGTATCATAGTTAACAGTAAAACACCACAACGTGTCACAACCCACCATCCATTTAAAGCTAACTTGCAAAACCTCGTGATACTATCCAAAATCAACATTTTGGAACCGAACATCAACTCCAAAGTTAAACATCTCGCACACACAACCACCATAAATTTTCTCAAAGAGAAAGAGAAACTCATTTCAAAAGGGAATACTTCACTAACTAAATCATTTATGAACCATCCACACACCACCTTTTGAAACACTTGCAAACACCACACAGATTTTCGAAATAACTCCAACTCTAGCCAAAAAGGAGATTACAAATTAAACTCTCTAGAGTTTTCCAAAGACAACCTCTATGTCCATCTGTTTCATTTTCAAATTTATTCCAAGCATGATTCACAGGTGAACACGAAGGAGCGATCCACTCAAAGACTTTTGGGTGTAAATCCATACTCACAACACAAACTAAACAAATGGGCCAAAACCAAAGATCGACACCAATCACTACGAGTTTTGGGGAAACTCTAAAACTCAACATAAGAACACCTCAACCGAAAGCATTCAACCAAGATAGCAAACAACCAAACCAGTCCAGAAGGTTTTAAACACCATCTTAGCATAAATACAATCATCTCTAGTGTTTCACTACGCTTTCCATTAAAGACTTCGAAATTCACTACTTACTCATTGAGAACGCCCAACCAGTTTAACAAAATTGACATAACAAATTCTTTCTCTAGTTACCATTCCCAACACTTTTAATTAAAGTTTTATGATGCTTATCAAAAAGACACCCAACCGAGGCTACATCGACATGATCCGCATAATCTATCATCATATCATAATACATCTTATTCTAAATTTGAAACATAGTACTTCAATGTATACTTAAGCATGATCAACGTATCAATTTTATACCATCCATACATCAACATCTTGACAATTAAAACTTGTTCAATCAATAAAATGACTTCAACAAATAAGTATTATCTCTACAAGATAAAATTCGTAAATAGGATTCTAAGATATGCATTCATTATGGATAAAATTCTACATCGTAATTATTATCCATTGTTCATCCCATCACAACATGCCTCGATTAACAATAATACCACGTGATTTACACTTTTTTCTCTATTGGATCAATGGTTTCCAACAATTAACAACAAGATTAATCCATCCATATCATTAATTTGCGTTAGCATACAAACAACACATTGTTTAGTTACTCCTTCCCATAAATTATAACAGATTGTCACTACTCAACATACTCCGACTATTTAAAAATTGCTTAGTGAGTTAGACCATCCTATAGCTCTTAACAACATCATCAAACAACAAGTCCTATGTCTTCTCAAATGACAATTGTATTAGCATTTCAAAACACAATCGCTGCTTCCAAATACTAATGGTTTGCAACAACAAAAATAGCACTCTAATCAACTTCCAAGTTAAGGTCACAAGTCATCATTATTAAATTTCCTACTAACACGTTAATTTAAAACATCTTTAAACAACCAACCAAGTTTCTATAACAATGTTAGTGGTTTACATGATCTTAATGTTCTCATCAAGGCACTGTGGTTTAAAAACTTTAAATATTATCGGGGTCATAAGCACTTTTAAAGAAAAAGCGACAGATTTTAAACATATACATTAACACATTTAATTATTCTCGCTTATAGAGTACTTACAACACTAGTAGCCTATTTATTCTCAAGCTAAAGATAACAACCGCATTGAATTATTTCAACTCCCAAATTAACTTAACAATATATCATTCCATAAACCACATTGGTACATACTACATATCATGCTAAACAACAATTCTCACTAGTGACAAACGATTTCAGTCAAAAAACTACTTACTTTGTTTGCAGCATTTTAGTTTTAAAACTCATCCCAAATTCATAAGGAAACTTGACTCTCAAAATTGCAATGAGACAAACCCAAACTTGGTCATGCAAAAGGAATTCTTCAAAATACTTTTCAATCTCAAAGACTCCCATAGAGGAAAATGGTTGAAAGACAATTTTCTTAAAAGGGAACCAAGCGATCAAGTAATCCTTTTCAAATAAAACCTTAACACCAAACCCCAAACTTTCACTTAAACACTAAGGGTTTTCAAAGATGATTTCTTAAACTCAGAATGACGAATCAAACACCACTTACTCCTACAAGTCCACAGACTTTAGTCCCGCTTAACCAGTGTCTGCATAACGCCGCAATAACTCTTTTGACCTCGGAGAAAGGCAAACACAGGAATAAATGGATATATGGATATATAATCATCATGCAAAAGGAATTCTCCAAAACACTTTTCAATCTCAAAGACTCCCATAGAGGAAAAATGGTTGAAAGACAACTTTCTTAAAAGGGAACCAAGCCGATCAAGTAATTCTTTTCAAATAAAACCTTAACACCAAACCCCAAACTTTCACGAAACACGAAGGGTTTTCAAAGATGATTTCTTAAACCAGTAGAATGACGAAATCAAACATCACTTACTCCTACAAGGCCACAGGACTTTAGTCCTGCCAACCAGGTCTGGCATAATGCCTCAATAACTCTTTTGACCTCGGAGAAAGGCAAACACAGGAATAAATTGAATTCTTCTCCCCCATAAAGCAATCAACAAACTAAGCATCAAAGCTGGAAAGGCAACCAAAAGAAGCGCAACACTAGACTCTTTTTCTTCATCTTCACCCAAGGAAGACAAAACCACAAACCGCCTACGGATCAATCCGCGAAAATCCAAGACCAAACACTTTTCTTTTGATTTCAATTCATTAAAAACCAAAAAGACCAACCAAAACCGACTAATCGAATCTGGTGAAAATCATCCAAAGAAAACCACCATAGACTCTTCTATTTGTCTCTAGTCAACTACCCGATCCCCGACTCAACAGCTAGCCACTCTTTCCCCACAAGGGGTTAACAGTTCTTCCGTGATGGCTTTAACCGGCCATACCGTCAAACCACACCCATACTATGAACAAAAGTGGTGACCGAAACCCTTCGGCACCACAACCCCACTTTATCACCACAACAAGCACAATTCAATCATTTATCTCACGCACATTAGCAACATGCATTATCAAATGAAGCATTCAACATGAAAGCTTAAATACAACATTTAAGCTGTAAAGAAATGATACCCATACCCTTTCCTACAGTGCATCCATGTGTGTCAAATTTTAGATTAGTTATTCCACTTTTTGCAACTTTTAATGTTGCTATCCTATGACAAAATTTTAGTTAAAACCTAAGCCATGTTTCTAAGTTATTCCACATCACATTTTAGTTGTATCCTATAGCATGACACTAAAATACACATTCCAAGGACCTGCAGCCCGCTCGATACTAATCAGAACACCCGGCATCTAGTATGCCCGAATGCTACCAAACATAGACTAAACAACATCTAAATACCACAAATTAAAGTAAATTACAGCAAAGCAAGAGAATGCTAAAACCGAAAATTTCGGCAAGATCTCCTTTGTTTTTCCATGAATTGGAGCAACAACAATATGATCACAGGATATAACTTAAAGAATGTCATCTAAATCATCAATAACGAGGATTCTAGCAACAATATAAGTCTAGAATAACGAATTCAGCCATCTCATGAGCTAAACGGCAAAATGAGGGAAACAAGCACACAATTTAACCATGCACCAAGTTTCATGGCACTATTCTTATTATCATGATTCAAGCCGATAAATCACTTAATGGTGTGGAGCTACGGAAGATGTGTAGCTAATGCCCCTTCCCACATGCCGGTGTCATGGTACCTAAAACAACATAAAACACAAGCGTGAGTTCGCTACTCAAAGAAGTATATTGCAATGGACTATAAAGAACAATTCAACGTTAACATCACTACCATGCTCAACATCATGTACAAGCCATAATTTCATATACCACATCATTCTCACGCCTCAATATCATTGTACTCATTTCATCATCATCATCATCTTGTATGCAATGCGATGCAATGCAAATGCTCATATCTCCTCAAGCACATACCAAGATTGCCGAGTGCACACCCGCCTCGGTGGTACCCCTTCCCTTCCATCCCGTAGATGGAGTGTGCCTACTCTTCACTTCGACTCACTCCCATGCACACAAGTGGATGGGACTACGAGGTAGGTCTTTCGTGTTCACTACGTGTGAACACAGAGGCCCGTGACAAAGCATGGGACGCCTTCCATTATGAATGCACATATGACATAAACATGTAAAGGTTGGCATAAAACATTTAATACCACGCAATCATGATCAATATGAAATCATGTTCATCATGTCATAGGCAAACATCAATCTTAGCATCATATCACAAATCAATTTGCATCTACTCAAGTCTAACAACATTCACAACGATACCCATTCCAATACACTTGCCTTAACATTGGGCGACGGATTAGCGGGATGAGGAGGGCACTCCCGGGGTCACACCACCTGCACATAGATGCCACACAATCACAACGCGCCCACAAAACAG